>CM031238.1:874641718-875117838 GCA_018340775.1 Taxus wallichiana var. yunnanensis
ATTGAGAAAAATTTTTGTCACAAGCAAAGAGCGCAATACAGTGACACTCAAGAAAAATTTGTTCGGACTCAAAATGGAGGAAGGAGAAAGTATGGTGGAACATATCAGTAAGTTTCGTTCTATTTCAAATCAATTAGCTGGAATCAAATTTGATGTGCTTGATGATGATGCAAAAGTAGTATTACTTAATAACATGCCTCCTAGATATTCTAATATGGTCTTCACTTTGATCAAAATAAATACGAGTCTAGAGGATTTAATTTCTTCTCTGATAGAAGAAGAAAACAGAACCAAAAAGATTGATCTAGAAGAAACTGCAATGTATGTTAGAAACAAATCATATGCTAAAGGAAGATTCAAACCTTCTTTTAAACAAAAATTTCTTTTTTACTATTGTAATGTTCCTGGACATGGTATTATGTATTGTAAGAAAAGAGCACAAGATTTACTTGATGGTAAATTGAAGGATAAAGCCATCATTTATGAAAACAAAGACGAAGAAAGTGACTGGGATATGAAGTCTCCCCAGTCTGATAAGGAGAAAATAAATGCTCAGAAAAGTGATGAAGATTTCTTGTATTAAATAAAGAGTGCATTGATTTATGGAGGACGAAAGTAATGGAGGCTAGAGGTCAATCAATGACCTCTCATCAGTCAGCAACGATGGGGCCACATGAAGCTATGGTGGAAGTTTGTGTGTATGTGTGTTTTCTTTTATTTCATATTTTCAGTACGATTTCAATGTTCCTATTTGAATAAGTGAATTGTTCACATTGAGGGGGGCAACTGGAACATGTTCTCAATGTTAAATTTTCCCTCTTTTTCATTTTGTATTCAATAAGCAATGATTTGTACATATTCTTTCAACGAAACAGATAGTGGACAGACAAAAGCACAAGGGAAAAGAAGCAACGTGATATCTGGGTTGTTGGTTGTCCTATAAAACCATCCTTTGTTTTAGGTTGTTTGTTTTCCTGTAAAACCATCATTTTTTTCAGGTTAATGGTTTTCCTGTAAAACCTTTCAGATCATGAGCACGCATGGGCGGCAAGCTGTAGAAGGAAGTGTGATTATTTTTTCTACCTTGTCAACATTAGGGGAGTGTATATTGGGAATTAATAATGTTAACAATATGGGAGTGAATGTTACCAAAATATTGTGTAATATTATTAAATAAATTGTAATATTATTAATGAGTTTATAGAACTCATATTAATAATATAGTTGTAATAGTTTAATTATTTGAGTGAGTTTTGAGAATAATTCACATAGCTATTTTATAATCCGAGTGATCCTAGGGATGTTTGAGAGATATTAGTAGATAAGTTTGATGATTCATGGAGAGAGATATGAGGTATTCAAGATGAGTGTTGACTCCACCATTGTAGGATATCAAACACTATATATATAACCTCTATCAATATCAATGATATCCCAAGTAAATTTAATTTCCATATTTTATTATTTGGTGTTTTTATATTATATTGTAGTTCTTATCACATTGATTTGTTGGGAACACCTACAAAATTAAAGAAAAACAAATGGAAAGGGAAAGATCCAAAACTAGAATAAAATGGTAAAGAAGATGAAAGAAAAGTTTCTTCCTGTAGATTACGCTCAGAAACTCTTTCGAAGGTAGTTCTGTAAAACCTAATACAGAACTATCTTAGCAATGACGAGTATACAAATGAATTTTACAAGTTATCAATCAAGGTGGAATAAGGATAATCTGAATAACAGAAGGCTACATGGTATAAAAATGGGTTGAGTTACACCAAAGATGATGACCTGAGTATGCTCTGGATCCATATCTTAGATGATGCTTATCAACTTTCATTAAAATAAGAAGAAAACAACAAGAGGAATAATTTTTCAAGAGGTGTGAAGAGATCCCCATTATCATATCGAATGAGAGGCAAGGGTAGATTTGAATCTACAAAAGGTTTATCCTATAATGCAAAAGGGCATGAAATTATGGTCAAGTCATGGTAACTACCAAAAAAGGTAGAGGGTTTTAGAGGGGAAGATGTTATAATGGAGGATAAATCTAGGATAGCCCCCAAAGGCAATATACATGTTACAGATGTGGTGAAAATGGGTACAGAGCTTTTGAGTGTCCACACTACCCTACACAAGATAGATGGAAAGGATAATAACCACGAGTAAATCTTATTGAAGCTAAATAAAAAGAAGAAATGGAGTTTGCAAAGACTTGGCTGAAACCCTTGTGATAAGGAGGAAAATTATTTTCTGAATGAAGGACAAAGAACATGATACTGCTGGTGTTGATTTGTGGTTTCAAAAAAAAATATTTTTAACAAGATGCCCCTCTGGAGGAAAGGTATGCAAAATTATTATTGATGGTGGTAGTTGTGAAAATATCGTTTCAACTTTAATGGTTGATAAACTCAAGTTGAAATGTGAGAAGCATCCATATCACTATCGCATATCATGGTTCAAGAAAGGCAATGAGGTAACCATAGATAAAAGATGCATTATTAAGTTTTCGATTGGGAATACCTACAAGGATGAGTTGTTATGTGATGTTATCTTAATGGATCTGCATGTCATATATTACTCGGGAGGCCTTGGCAATATGATAGAAAGGTTACACATGATGGAGGGAAAAATACATATACCTTTTTGAAGGATGGTGTAAAGGTGGTCTTGTTACCCTTAAAGGGAGAAGAGAAGAGTGAGGGTTTATTGGCTACAAAATATTTTGTTACAGAAATAGAAGAAGTTGGCAAGTGTTATGCACTAATGTTGAAGAAGGTGGAAGTAGAGGACTTTAATATACCTATTGATGTGGAAAGGGTACAAAAAGAATACAAATATGTCATAACAGATGAACTACCAGATGGGTTACCTCTAAAGCCAGATATTGAAAATCATATTGAATTGATCCCAGGATCAACCCTTCTAAACCAAGAAGACTATCAAATGAGTTTAACACAGAGTGAAGAGTTGGAAAAACAAAAGAAAGATCTAATACAAAAAGGGTTAGTGATAGAAAACATGAGTCCATGATAAAATCCAGTGCTATTGACTCCCAAAAAATATGGATACTGGATAATGTGTGTAGAAAACAGGGCCATAAAAATTAAATATTGGTTCCCAATTCCAAGATTTGATGATATGATGGATGTGCTAGCATGATCCTGATATTTTAGCAAGATTGACCTATGGAGTGCATACTACCAGATCTAGATATGTGAAGGGGATGAATGGAAAACAAATTTCAAAACAAAATAAGGATTGTATGAGTGGATGGTGATGTCATTTGGGCTATCTAATTCACCCAATACATTCATGATGTTGATAAACAGAATACTCCGAGAATATAATGCTAAGTTTGTTGTTGTCTATTTTGATGATATTATGATATTCAATAAGACAGTGGAAGAAAATTTTTACATATGAAATTGGCGTTAGACTTGTTACATAAAAAAAGTCTATATGAAAACTTCAAGAAGTGTATATTTATTCAGAAGAGTCTTGTTTTTTTAGGGTTTGTCATATCGGAGGATGAAGTGAGAAAAAAAATGAAAGTGAGTAATGCTCAATATAAAGAAGTTGCAGATGCCAATAGGAGATTAAGTGTATTCGAATACGTATATATGGTGATGGTTCATCTTATAAAGGATAGGTTTCCAAAAGGGACATATAATAAACTCAAGAATAAGAAGATTGGGCATTGTAAGATTATGAGGAAAATGAGTGATAATGCCTACAAGATGGAGCTACCCGAAAAAATTGTTATCTCACATATTTTTAATGTTTCTAACTTGTGTAATTTTCTAGGTCATGATGAAAATGTTGCGGAGGGGGAGAAATAAATTTGGAGCAATAGATGTCGAAGATGAAAAAGAAAAGGGTAATGTGTGTCCTTGACCAAAAGCCAATCACTAATAGACATGGTAGATACAACCGATATTTAGTACAATGGTAAGGTTTTTAGCAAGAAGAAAATACTTGGATTCCTAAGTGGGATTTGAAGAATATTGACAGTTCCAAAACTATATGAATTTTGTCAACTCAATTTGCATGAGAAGAATTCTTTTAAACTAGAGTTGAATAATGAAGGAGCATAACTTGAGAAGACCATAACTTTTGATCCTATGGTTCGATCATCTTGAAATTTTATAGGGTGGTAGATATACATTATTACTATGTTGGGTTCGACATTGGCTACAATTTTATTATCATTTTGCCACATTTTTTGGCCCATATTATTTCATCTAGTGACCTAAAATTGGCTCCAAACATTTTTTGTCTTTTGACTAGGTCTTATAACTTTAATAACTTTTGTTGTGCTTGTTAAAATAATTTAAAATTTCTTGTGAGCCTTAATTTATGAAGGAACTTTTGTAATGAAATTTTTTAGGCCCATCCAAGTTGTTGTGCTAATAGGTAATGTTTTCATTTTAGGGTTTTTAGAGTAGATGTGAAATAAAAGGAGGATTGTAATGATGTAAAAGATTAGTGTGGATTCCAAAATGAGAAGAAAGATATTTTCAAACTCCTGGTTTTTATTTACAAATATTTTTAAGTGTGTTGTGGAGGTATTTAAACCTCTTACTGCCTAGATTCATATCAATTGGTATCATAGCTAGATTTTGATCTTGATAAAATAGTTAGGGTAACATATTCCATTTTTGTGTGTAATGTTTTTCTCTATTTATATAATCATGGATAGGAGTGGTGTGGGAGGTTATGACCAGATGAATTGGCATATGCAGGAGCTATAGAGACAAGTTCCTGAGCTCACATTAGAAGTTACCTTACTTAGAAGGAGACATGTAAATGGGGATGCAAAACCAAATAGTGATATTGAAGAAGTAACTCCATTAATTAATGAAGGAGGAGATGATGAAGAAAATGAGAGAGATGAAGAAAATTTGAATGAGAGACCATTTAAGGATAGATTGATCCCGATTAAGAGAAAAATATGATGGCATCAAGATTAATGTTCTTGATTATCGTGGTGGGTTACGACCAGAGGAGTTGATTGATTGGTTGAATCACATGGAAAAATTATTTGAGTGGAAAACCATTTCAGAGGAGAAGAAGGTTAAGATTTCATGCACTAACTTGGTTGGAGATGCATTGATCTGGTGGGATCACCTACAAAACGAAAGAAAAAGGAATGGAAAGGTAAAGATCTGAAACTGGAATAAAATGGTAAATAAGTTGAAAGAAAAGTTTCTTCCTATAGATTATACTCAGACACTCTTTCGAAGGTTCCAAAACCTAAGACAAAATAATTTCATCAATGATGAGTATACGAATGAATTTTACAAGTTGTCAATCAGGGTGAAACACAGAGAGTCTGAAGAATAAAATATTACACAGTATATAAATGGGTTGAGTTTCACCATAAAAGATGACCTAAGTATGCTTCGGATCCATGGCCTAGATGATGCTTAACAAATCGCATGAAGGAAAAAGAAAATAACAAGAGGAATAATTTTAGAAGAGGTGTGAAGAGAAGGACATCATCATCTCTAATGAGAGGCAGAGGTATATTTGAATCTAGAAAAGGTGAATCCTCTAATGCAGAATGGCGTGAAGATTTTGGACAAAGTCGTGGTAACTACAAAAGAGGTAGGGGGTTTTAGAGGGGAAGAGATTATAATAGAGGGTGTGGATGGAATATCCCCCAAAGGAAATTTAAATGTTATAGATTTGGTGAAGAGGGGAACAAAGATTTTGACTGTCCACATTATCCTACACGAGATAGATGGAAAGGAGAAAAACCACGAGTAAATCTAGTTGAAGATGAAGAGGAAGAAAAAATGGAGTTTGTTGTAGACGTGGTTGAAATGCTCATGATAAGGTGGAAGATGAGTGTCCCAAGCAATAAGAATGAACATGATGCTGCTGGTGCTGATTTGTGGTTGCGAACTAATATATTTCGAACAAGTTACACCTCTAGAGGAAATATATGCAAAATTATTATTGATGGTGATAGTTGTGAAAATATGGTTTCAACTGTGATGGTCGATAAACTCAATTTGAAATGTTAAAAACACCCACATACATATCGTATATCATGGTTCAAGAAAGGGAATGAGGTAACCATAGATAAAACATTTCTTATTAAGTTTTTGATTGTGAATACGTATAAGGATGAGGTGTGGTGGGATGTTATCCTAATGGATGTATGTCATATATTACTGGGAAGGTTTCGAAAATACGATAGAAAGGTTATACATGATGGAGGGAATAATACATATACCTTTTGGAAGGATGGTGTAATGGTGGTCTTGTTACCCTTTAAGAAAGAATAGAAAAGTGAGGGATTATTGGATACAAAAGAGTTTCCTACAGAAATGGAAGAAGTTGGCTGGTGTTATGCACTGATGTCCAAGAAGGTTGGAAATAGATGACTTTAATATACCTGTTTCTACAGAAAGGGTACTAAAAGAATACAAATATTTCATAATAGATGAGATACCATCTGGGTTACCTATGAAGCGAGATATTCAACACCATATATAATTGATCCAAGGATCGGACATTCTAAACCAGACAACCTTTTATATGACTCTGACATAGAGTGAATAGTTAGACAAACATGTGACATATATAATATAGAAAGGGTTAGTGAGAGAAATAATGAGTCTATGTGCAACTTCAGCGATATTGACTACTAAAAAAGATGGAGACTGGAGAATGTGTTTAGACACTAGGGACATAAGTAAGATCACAATTAAGTATCGGTTCGCAATTCCAATATTGGATGATATGATCGATGTACTAGCGGAAGACTGATATTTTAGCAAGATTGACCTACGGAGTGCGTACTACAAGATCTGGATCCATGAAGGGGATGAATGGAAAATAAATTTATAAAAAAGTAAGGATTATACAATTGGATGGTGATGCCATTTTTTGCTATTTAATGCACCCAGTACATTCATGAGGATGATAAACAAAGTACTCCGATAATATAATGGAAAGTTTCTTGTTGTCTATTTTGATGATATTATTATATTCAAGAAGACAAGTGGACCAACACTTTTTAGATATGAAATTGGTATTAGAATTGTTACGTAAAGAGATTCTATATAAAAACTTTAAGAATTTTAGATTTCTTCATAAGAGTCTTGTTTTTTTGGGTTTGTCATATCAGAGGATGAAGTGAGGGAAAAGCTGAAAGTGAGAAATGCCCAATATAAATCATCTCGTAGATGCTAGTAGGAGAGTAAGTTTATTCAAAGAAGGAGATATGTTGATGGTTTATCTTAGAATGGAGAGGTTTCCAAAAGGGACATATAATAAACTCAAGTATAAGAAGATCTGGTCATGCAGGATTATGAAGAAAATGAGAGATAATGCCTATAAGGTGGAGCTACCTGAAAAATTCGTTATCTTACCATTTTTTAATGTTTCTAACTTAGATAAGTTTCAAGGTCATGATGAAAATTTTTTGAGGGGAAAGAAATAAACTAGGAGTAGTAGATTCGAAGAAGAAAACGGAAAGGGTAATGCGTGTCTTGGACCAAATTCCTGTCACTAATAGACATGAGAGATACAACGGGTATTTGGTATAGTGGAAAGGTTTGCAGTAAGAAGAAAATACTTTGATTCTTGAGTGGGAGCTGAAGAATATTGACAGTGCAAAATTAGATGAATTTGGTCAACTGAATTCGCAGGAGTTGAATTCTTTTCAACTAGGGGAGAATGATACGGGAACATAACTTGCAGAGACCATAACTATTGACCCAAGCATTGGATCGTCTTGAAATTTTATTGGGTGGTATATATATATTACTAATATGCTGTGGTCAAAATTGCATGCAAGTTTGTTGCTATTTTGGCACATTTTTGAGCCTGGATTCTTTCATGTAGCGGCATAACATTGGCTCCGAACATTTTTTTCTCTTTTTACTAGGTCTTAGAACTTTAATAGCTTTTTTTTCTTGTTATAATAAGTCAAAATTTCAAGTGATCCCTAATTTATGAAGGTATATTTAGCATGAAATTTTTGGGGCCCATCTGAGTTGTTTTATTAGTAGATAATATTTGGCATTTTAGGGTTTTTTTGGAATTTTATGGTTTTTAGAGTGGACGTGAAATAAAAGGAGGATTGTAATGATGTAAAATATTTGTGTGGATTCCCAAATGAGAAGACAACTATTTTAAAACTCTTTATTTTCTATTTTATAAATCTATTTATGTGTGTTTTGTAGGTATTTCAACCTCTTGCAGCTGGATTCACATCATTTATATTTGATCACACATTTGTTGTCTTCAATGTAAAATTTGTATCCTTTTTGTACCAATTGACCAATGCTCATAATATTGTGCTTTAAACCTGCAACATAATAAAAATATTACATACTCTTTTTCTCCCCTTATTTAGTTAGAATGTTGATTATTCCTTTTCCTTTTATTGAAACTCTATTATTATTCCCAAGGGTAACATTTGTATTTACTAACTCATCCAAATTATAAAATAAATCTAAGTTACTTGGCATGTGATTATTGCAACTAGAATCCAAATACCATACATTACTAAGACTATCTTGTGACAGATTACACTCAATAGATGATAAAGAAGGTGTTGCTTCGGCAATATCTATGCATGTAATAAACATGGATCTTAGAGTAGAGATCCAAACCTGCTTTTTATTTTTCTTGTTCTAATCATACTCCCTTTTTCATGTAGTCTTAAGCATAGTGTCCATATCTCTTGCAATAGTGAAACTGCACATGTGACTTATGATTATGATTGTTCTTTTTATTATGTTCTTTTCCTCTTAAGCTTGATGGACCGTTGTTGCATCCTTTAGATGAACTTCTTCCTCTACCTCTAGGGTTGAAGATTCCTATTCCTCTTCCACGATTTCATGATACTTATGATGAAAAATCTTGATCTATAACTATATGTGATCTATTCAACCTTTGTTCATGATTTATTAGTGATGCATGCAACTCATCAATTTAAAATAGACTTAGATCCTTAATTTATTCAATAGTAACTACCAAAGGATCAAGTTTTGTAGGAAAACTTCTAAGAAACTTTTCATGAATCCTTCTATCTTCAATATTTTAACGATGAGATTTAATTTGATTGATTAAAAATACTATAAAATTAAAGAATGATTTTATGAAATATGAATCTTTCATTGACATTTTTAAAAAATATCTTCAAAGTAGTTGTAGCTTTGTAGTTTTTACTTTATTTTGACCTTGATACACAACTTGGAGAGTTTCCCATGCTATTTTTGTGTTACTATATGTTTCCACTCTTGATAGGATGCTTTCATGCATGGCTTGATGAATAATGAAAAGAGATTTTCCATATTTTTGTCTTACTTCCTTCAAAGTGTCTTTCTATGTCAGTGAAAGTGTGATATATGTTGTTGCATCTACGGGATATTTGTACTCATAAACTATGATTTACCACACATCCTAGGATTTGAAAAGCGCCTTCATATTTATTGACCAATACTCGTAATTATTTCCTATAAATTGTGTTGTTTGTGGACTAGATATAAAAGCCATAGTTTTTTGTCAATTCAAAACTTGCTGAAAAAAACTCATTCTTATAGCAATTATTAGAAATTAAATAAATAAAATAGTGAAAAAATAGTGGCAGTAGACAACCCACTAGCATGAAGCAAAAGAAAATCCCAAAAATAACAACATAGCAGTTGCACAATCGAGCTAGGTGGGAGAAACATTGATATTTAGAATAGATTTATTTTGTGCACCATCCTCCACCGATCATAAACCTCCTCGATAGGGAAAATAACCTCAATAACTTCAATTGTTATATATCTACTATTAATTAAGTAAGTTTTACAAGTGGTAAAAATGTGATTATTACAAGGATGAGGGAAGTGAGTTAAATTATAGTAATTTTAATTATTTAATGTGTGTGTGTGTGGGATGTAGACGGGTTACATAAGGTGAGGAAAACCTAGTGTCTACATTTGTCCCGTTTTGTCATGTGTTTTGTGATGAAGAAACTGCAATACAAAAATGATTAATATGGTCTGTTTTGTGATTGGATAGGTCATTCCCCACCCAAATTGGGGGTAATTGTGACGATGTTCAATAATCACAAATTTGAAAGAGTTTCTGAATGAGATACATTTATATGATGTTTGTGTTTAGATTTAAGCTTCCCTACGACTAGCCATGAAAACAAGATTTCCACAAAGGTGTACTTACGTTACCATAGATTCAAATGATAGGGGAACTAACAGGTTCACAACCTATGAACATATGACTAGCCCTAATAAAAAAAATACACAAAAATTCAAACACAACACCTACCTCGGCACACGTAGGTATTTGATGTCTTTGTCCATCTCCATCTACCTCCATCTCACTCAATCAAAATATCAATTATAAAAATAATTCTCTAAAAATTTTCAATATCACAAACACACAATGGTTCAAATGAGTATCCCACACACCTTATATAGTTATTTTTTCCTCCTACCCCCCAGCCGAAATTGATTTGTGTATTCACCAATAATTTTTACTTCGGTCATCGACAATCTAGGTCCAATTATCATCTTTTTATGGCCCTATACCATTATCCAATTACCATTTTGTAACAATTTTTAAATCATTAAAAACCTTCCCTTATCAAAATCCACCTTAGATCTTGTAGCATTATCACCTGCAAGTCATATTTCAATAGGAAAAGAACCCATCTGTTCTAGTATCACTTAAATTATTATCTTTAGAAGCTCGGCTATGTGGCCATATCATTTATCAAAACCTATGTCTCTTGATACATCGCTGATAGCATACACAGTTGCGATTGTTTCCCATGGTTGTTTCCCACATTGTCTTCTCTAGGTGTATGAATGAACACATTAGTGAACATATTCCAATATATCTAACTGTCATCTTTAATCTTGTTGTCCTGTTATAGATCATTCATCACAGTCATTTAATCATGCAAAACACACAAAAATCCAAGCAAACAGGGCTATATTCCTATTATTGATCCTCAAACATATTTCCTCACATCTAATCCACACTACTTGATCTTCTCAAGCTCGAATATCTATATTAAAACCATGTTTTCCTATGTGGAGCACTCGTATATGAGATCCTAGATGTTTTCCAACAATTCTATAAAGATTTAACCATCAACTAAACATGCAACGGTGATAAATATCCATTTATCCTACTTAATACTACTTATATTGACACTACCTCATGCTGACATGGTTCTAAAGCCCTTATTTAGCTTATAATCTCCCTTTACTAAGTCAAAATTATCCCTACAACTCTTCTACAAGTACTCATTCACCTATGACAAACATGTCAAGGTGGTTTAACAATAGAAAAGAAAAGAATCACGCTCCATCAAACCTTCAAGGTCATTGAAATCCCTTAACTCCTTTTATATTGGTGTTTGAGGTCTCCAAAATTCCTTATGCAATTCAAATTTTCAAATGGTCCATTATGGTGGGAAAATGGGAAACCCTTAACCAAATGCCCTCAATAGATATCTTGACCTACAAGACCATATGAAAACATGAAAATCTCCACATTTCTACCTCTTAAGGTCCCTTGCTTGATCTTGAGCCAATGTTGCTCCATTAATAATAAAGAAAAGGAGGATTTAGTCTTGTTCAAGGTGAAAAATAGAAAAGATAAACACAATAGTGTGACTTACGCAATTAATAGGGTGAATAGGACGAAGCGTTCTTAGTCTATTCTTGTTGTTTGTCAGATATTTTCTTATTTATCTTATTTTTTGGTTTAGATTTTAGAGGGCTTCTCTCATTCTATCTTTAGGTGTTTATGTACAAATTTTGAATGAGGCTTTAAAAACCTCCAAATTTACTAATCAAATATTAATAATTAGAGATGATTAAAATGAACTCAAAGCATGATATTAATATTTTGATTTAAATTTACCATTGGTATCTCTAATCTATTAGCCGTCTACTATGGTGTCTACCCGAGCCCTGGCCTCTACCGAAAATGCGAACCCTAAATCTGACGCTTCGCGCAAGAATTCGGCAGGAAATCTATGGACATGTGAGGGAGATGGAGGCGTCACGACTATATGGCCTGAGAATCCACCCTGGTCGTGGATCGACCTTGCCTTCACTGCAGGGAGCCCTCTACCTCGGAATGACGATGGAAACCCTAGTTGTGTTTTACTACAAGATCCATCCGGGGGTATTCCTGTGGCTACACCTAGTTTTGGAAACTTAAAACCTATGTTGGAAGGTTCAGTTCGGGAAAGATTGGAACTAGACAGATATGCTAGTCACGGCCATATTGGGTCATCTTTCAAAAATGTTTTAAACGGAAAGGAATCTTCCATGAAACCTGAAGACGTTACCCCATCTATTACATTCGGGGAAGAGGTCATTTCCTCTGAGACTTACTACAAAGAGCATGCTCTGATTTGTAGATTCGGGGGACTATGGCCCAACCTTCCTATTCTTCATGCGTGGATCTCTGAGCACTGGACTCCAATTTTAACTGGAAAAATAGACTTGTATCCGTGCGCTAAAGGTATTTTCATTGTAACTTTCTCTTTAATAGCTGATAGAAACATCATTGCTTCCAAACTTTGGACCTGCCAATCTAAATATTTGATCATTAAAACCTAGTTTCCATCCTTCAACACACTCACAGAATATTTCTCATGGAAACTTGTTTGGATCAGGCTGCCCCATTTACCTCTCCAGTTCTGGAGTCATAACTATCTGACATCCTGTTGGTGCAAAATCACAGCACCCCTGGGACTCCACAACGTGATGGATTGAAAGTCTCAGTGCGACTGCACAACATGGAGCTTTTCCCAAGTGTGGGACCTCGCGAAATCAGAAAATCTCTCCGGATGAAGGCCGGCTCCTATTCCTCTGTTCAGATGCACCAATAAAACGCAGAGGTTTACCCAAAAACCTAATCTAACCACCAAGGAGACAGGGAGAGAGAAATGCATAAAAATAAACCTAAGCTAAGGGGGTGATGCACCGAGGAATGAAGAACATATGTCTTGCCAATAAACACAAACCAATCAAATGTAATGCAAAAGATATGCACAGATAGCCAGATTCACAGTGAAGATCGGAAGGACGCAAATAAACACGTAGAGGGTTGAGAAACATCCACAGATATGCATTAATTTGCTCCAAAGGGTGATACAACACTGCAAAATGCCAAGAGGCAAGGTTGCATTACAATTTCAAATGGGAAGGTCCTTTGCTCCACAAATCCACCTGCCAGGGAGAAGAAGGGAGGAGGCACAAAACAAAAATGTCCAACATTGATAAGAGCCTCTCCTTTACATTATATAGGAAGAAGAAAAAAGAGAGGAGAAAAATTCGCCCCCCTTTTCCAACCACCTCCAAAACTGCACTTAACTCTTCAACAACCATGGTGGTAGGTGAGATCCCCAACGCCTGTCGGGTTCAGAACTCCCTTGTGCATTTGCATCGGGTATAGAGGACTGCTCGACATGCCTCTGATCCGTGTGTTTCCGACTTGTTAACCCGACTATGAACCCGATTTCCTTGTGCGTCGGGTTTCGGAGACCTGACGACATATCTCCTTGTGTCGGGCTTTTTAGAACTCCCGACATGCTTCTTCGACGTGCAAACCCGAATTGTTTTTGCGCCATGGAAACCTGAATTGCATTGTGTCGGGTTTTGACGACTCTCGACATGCTCCTTCATCATGCGTTTCCGACTTTACCCGATCCGAAATCCGATTTGCTTGCACGTCAGTTTTTAACCCTTGCGACATGTCTTTTGGTGTCGGGTTTTGGTGGACTCCCGACATGTTTTCTCTTGTTGTTTCTCCGACGATGAAACCCGATCCGGAAACCCGATTTCCTTGCATCGACGCCGAGACCGATGGTGAGGACACGTGGCGACGTTTTATTGGCTCGCGGGCCATGCGAGCCAATCCTTCCATTTTGACCTTTTTGACCAAAACTTGGCCAAAAATCTGATATTTTCCCGACACCCGCCATCTCCCCTGGGACACGTGGCAAAGCACCTCATTGGCTGCGGGCCAAAACTCAAAAATTTCTCCTTTGCGCCAAACACTTGGTGGATTTTTACCCCGCTCCCCCTCTGACACATGGCGCATTCTGATCCGCCAGAGGGGCCGCGGGCCAAATTTTCCTTTACAAATTTGTCCAAAACTTGGAAATTTTCCAAGTTTTCCTCCACTCTCCGCCACTTCCAAGGACACGTGGCGGCTTCCGATTGGCTGCGGGCCTGCTAGGGGAAAATTTCCCACAAAAACTCCGCCGAGCCATAACTTAAAAAATATGAGGAGTTAGGAGGAAAATTTGACCTTTCGGAAAGATGATAAAAATCTCTATCCAATGATGCCATTTCCAGAAACTGTTGAGTGCCTGATGATAAAAAAATGAGACTGAGGCACAAGAGAAGGGGAGCAAAGGAGTTGGCCATAAAAAATGAGCAAGGGGGGCATATTTTTGACAACAATTTGGCGACTCAGCGGGGTCATCTGCCTGCTAGATGAAGATACCAATTGCCTGAAGCATCCATTGGGCATGGAGTCATAAGTAAGCCTGGAACTGATCTGAAATTTGAAACTTCCCCCTGAGCCACTTGGAAACCCATTGAACCTAGAGTTTTTCTCACCAAAAGGCCACTGAAATGAACCGTGCCAGAGCAAAACCAGCAACACCAAAAACTATGTACAAAACTGAAAATCATACATGCCCCAAAATGGAACATGCAGAGTGTGCACAAGCACTTCTTCTGCTGAAAGCAAACCTACCTACTCTATTCTAACTGGAAGCAAAGGCAAGCTAAACAAACCCTGCAACTGGTTGTGCAAAATAGCTCCCTTTCTTCAAAATTGGCAGCCATGCAACTGATTTGGCACTGATCATGGCTGTTTGGATGGATGGAAAATCAACAAGAAGTTGGTCTTCTATCCAAATCATCAATGTATCAACTGAAAACTCTAATACCTCTTTTAGTTGCTTTGCATTTGAATTGAAGAGGTATGGCAGCTGATCCTTGGTACTTTGTAGCTCATCCTCATGCCCAGAAGTGAGCATGACCGGTTGTGGCTTCTCCTTTGGCTCCAATGAAGCCAAATACCTGATTGGGCAAGGTATGGTCCGTTTGATATGTCCATAGCTCTGATTTTCAACTCCAAAAATGGAGTTCTCTTGTAGACCCTCCGAGATGGATGACGTGGAAGAAATGGTGGAATTCTTCTGTCCTTTCCCTTCCTCCAATGAAGAACATGGAAGATTAAAATCTTCCAATCCTGATCCCAAAGAGCTGCTGTAAGATGCAGGCTGCTGCAAATGAACGCTCTCCTTCATGACAGCAGACTCTGATGTTTGGAATGTGGATGATGAAAGAGAGAATGGTGAAAACTCAACCGGCTCTTCTCCATCAAAACAGTCCTCCAAATCGACAGTAAAGCGCTCTGTTGTTGTCTTGCTTTGCTCGTGTTCAACTTCTCCCATGATGTTCTCTTGATCTCGCAACTTGACCACCATGGTTTCCTTCACTCTCAATATTGAGTTTGAGAGATCAAACTCCTCTTGATCTTAGAACTTGGGAGAGGTGAAGTAGAAAGAAGAAGCGAAGGTTCCCCTATAGCTTTGCTTTGTGCTCAAAGCCCTTAGATCTGCACTTTTCTCCTCCACAACCGGGATGTGCTCCTCTTCTTTTGCCTTTGGAGCAGCTTCTCCCTCCTCTATTACTCAAAGGGAATCTTGCTCTTGACATAACTCTTCCTCCAAAGCATGAAGTCTTTTAAGTCAAACTCTTGAACTGCTGCTCTAGAGGACAAGTTGGGGCTCGCAAGTTCTTCTTGAGCTTTCTTCCTTTTGCTCTTCTTTCTGCTGCCACAAAATCAGTTTTAACCACCGTTTGTTCAACCTTAGCCTCTTCGTAGGCTTTACCAGCAAAGGATCTTTTCAATTCCAAATTTAAGAGCCAAACTTACTAAGCTCTTAATCATTTTCCTTTTCTGGCTCTTCCTCTTCTTTGTCCTTGCCGTGATTTTTCAATTTCGCTTCCCCATATGGGATTGGGAATGCAAAAGGAGGAATGGGTTGAAAGTCAACTGATTTTACAAATTTTTGTGGTGGTGGAGGTAGTGAAACCTCTTGTTTCTTTGGAGGAGGGGGTGTTTCTGTTAGCTCTTGTGGAGGGAATGACTGTTTGGAAGGGAAAAGGAAAGAAGAATCGAGATGAGATGGAAGACTGAGAGGTGGAGACATAGATTCAACATTTGGGGAGAAGATGGAGGGTTTAAAACTTGATACTGCTGAAATGATACAGATTGGGAAAGAGGAAAAGAAAAGGTATGAGATGGTGTGCTTACCCGTTGACAAGGTTGCTGAATACTTCTCTCATACACCTCTATTCCTTCGATCCACTTTGCAAGCAAAGGCAGCGTTGCAATCATGAAGTCAAGTTTCTCCTGAGGGCTGTAATGCCTTGGAAAAGGTCCCACCCATGGACAGGGTGCTCCACAACCGATTCCAAAAGCTTTCATTTGTGCTTGAGCCCTGGACTGCACCATCCCCACCTCCATTTTTTGGATTTTCTCCAACAGACCAGCATCTTGCATCTGATGGTCTTCGTTATATGCATACTCTTGCTCTTGGAAAGCTCCATTGCCAAACTGACTTTGGCACTGCTGTTCATATGAGTATGCATGCTGATCTGGAGGATTTGTAAAACGTGTTGGAGGTGGGAAACATTCTTTGTTGTTGGAAATGTGAATTCCATGATGGAAATGAAGTCATGGTTGCACAACTTCATGGAATGGAAAAGAATGAAAGAGATGGAAAGAAAGATGGATGGAAATGGATGGAAACGGGTCTGCAACTCAGAGAAATGGGTTGCTGATCAGATGGAGTCGCCAGATGTGTATTTTGAAAATGCCTCTAAAAGGCTGGATGTTGCCAAGTTACACACCAAACCTGGCAATATAAATAATCGGAATTAAAAATTTGAAGGACCCGGAGGATGTAATCAACAGTTTTGGCACGCCCGGTGGGACCAAGAGGTCATTCCACCAAAATTTGAAGGAGTTTTCGTGAAATTTGGTTCAAGATATTGCAGTTGTTAAAATTTTGGATTTTTGCTCCTTCCAGGTTGAACTCCGAAATCATTTTTCAAGGGTTTAAATTGCTCAAAGAAGGCCAAATTTTCACCGGTTGGTAGATCTGAGGGTTATCTTCAAAAGGGTATTTTTAGTTTTTTGATATTTTGATTTCCAAAATTTCATGTTTTTTCGATTTCGGGTTTTTGGGGTCCGAGAGCATCAAAGCAGACCCAGCAGTCATTTCGGGTTTTAGGTGATGCGTTGCATGCCCTGAGTTCGCTTCGTGCTTTTCGGAGATCCACAGCTGCACAACATGACATGAGTTCTGAACTGAAGATTACATCCTCCGAGTCCTTCAAATTTTTAATTCCGATTATTTATATTGCCAGGTTTGGTGTGTAACTTGGCAACATCCAGCCTTTTAGAGGCATTTTCAAAATACACATCTGGCGACTCCATCTGATCAGCAACCCATTTCTCTGAGTTGCAGACCCGTTTCCATCCATTTCCATCCATCTTTCTTTCCATCTCTTTCATTCTTTTCCATTCCATGAAGTTGTGCAACCATGACTTCATTTCCATCATGGAATTCAAATTTCCAACAATAGCAATGTTTCCCACCTCCAACACGTTTTACAAATCCTCCAGATCAGCATGCATACTCATATGAACAGCAGTGCCAAAGTCAGTTTGGCAATGGAGCTTTCCAAGAGCAAGAGTATGCATATAACGAAGACCATCAGATGCAAGATGTTGGTCTGTTGGAGAAAATCCAAAAAATGGAGGTGGAGATGGTGCAGTCCAGGGCTCAAGCACAAATGAAAGCTTTTGGAATCGGTTGTGGAGCACCCTGTCCATGGGTGGGACCTTTTCCAAGGCATTACAGCCCTCAGGAGAAACTTGACTTCATGATTGCAACGCTGCCTTTGCTTGCAAAGTGGATCGGAGGAATAGAGGTGTATGAGAGAAGTATTCAGCAACCTTGTCAACGGGTAAGCACACCATCTCATACCTTTTCTTTTCCTCTTTCCCAATCTGTATCATTTCAGCAGTATCAAGTTTCAAACCCTCCATCTGCTGTCCCAAATGTTGAATCTATGTCTCCACCTCTCAGTCTTCCATCTCATCTCGATTCTTCTTTCCTTTTCCCTTCCAAACAGTCATTCCCTCCACAAGAGCTAACAGAAACACCCCCTCCTCCAAAGAAACAAGAGGTTTCACTACCTCCACCACCACAAAAATTTGTAAAATCAGTTGAGTTTCAACCCATTCCTCCTTTTGCATTCCCAATCCCATGTGGGGAAGAAGAAATTGAAAAAATCAGTCGGCAAGGACAGCAAGAGGAAGAGCCAGGAAAAGGAAAAATGATTAAGAGCTTAGTAAGTTTGGCTCTTAAATTTGGAATTGAAAAGATCCCTTTGCTGGTAAAGCCTACAGAAGAGGCTAAGGTTGAACAAACGGTGGTTAAAACTGATTTTGTGGCAGCAGAAGAAGAGCAAAAGGAAGAAAGCTCGAAGAAGATCTTGCAGCCCCAACTTGTCCTCTAGAGCAGCAGATTGAAGAGTTTGACTTAAAAAACTTCATGCTGGAGGAAGAGTTATATCAAGAGCAAGATTGCCTTCGAGTAATAGAGGAGGGAGAAGCTGCTCCAAAGGCAAAAGAAGAGGAGCACATCCCAGTTGTGGAGGAGAAAAGTGCAGATCCAAGGGCTTTGAGCACAAAGCAGGCTACAGGAGAACCTTCAGTTCTTCTTTCTACTTCACCTCTCCCAAGTTCTAGTACTGAAGAGGAGTTTGATCTCTCAAACTCAATATTGGAGTGAAGGAAACCATGGTGGTCAAGTTGCAGATCAAGAGAACATCATGGGAGAAGTTGAACACGAGCAGCAAGACAACAATGAGGCAGTTTACCTGTCAGATTTGGAGGACTGTTTTGATGGAGAAGAGCCGGTTGAGTTTTCACCATTCTCTCTTTCATCATCCACATTCCAAACACCAGAGTCTGCTGTCATGGAGGAGAGCGTTCATTTGCAGCAGCCTGCATCTTACAGCAGCTCTTTGGGATCAGGATTGGAAGATTTTAATCTTCCATGTTCTTCATTGGAGGAAGGGAAAGGACAGAAGAATTCCACCATTTCTTCCACGTCATCCATCTTGGAGGGTCTACAAGAGAACTCCATTTTTGGAGTTGAAAATCAGAGCTATGGACATATCAAACAGACCATACCTTGCCCAATCAGGTATTTGGCTTCATTGGAGCCAAAGGAGAAGCCACAACCGGTCATGCTCACTTCTGGGCATGAGGATGAGCTACAAAGTACCAAGGATCAGCTGCCATACCTCTTCAATTCAAATGCAAAGCAACTAAAAGAGGTATTAGAGTTTTCATTGATACATTGATGATTTGGATAGAAGACCAACTTCTTGTTGATTTTCCATCCATCCAAACAGCCATGATCAGTGCCAAATCAGTTGCATGGCTGCCAATTTTGAAGAAAGGGAGCTATTTTGCACAACCAGTTGCAGGGTTTGTTTAGCTTGCCTTTGCTTCCAGTTAGAATAGAGTAGGTAGGTTTGCTTTCAGCAGAAGAAGTGCTTGTGCACACTCTGCATGTTCCATTTTGGGGCATGTATGATTTTTAGTTTTGTACATAGTTTTTGGTGTTGCTAGTTTTGCTTTGGCACGGTTCATTTCAGTGGCCTTTTGGTGAGAAAAACTCTAGGTTCAATGGGTTTCCAAGTGGCTCAGGGGGAAGTTTCAAATTTCAGATCAGTTCCAGGCTTACTTATGACTCCATGCCCAATGGATGCTTCAGGCAACTGGTATCTTCATCTAGCAGTGATGACCCATTGAGTCGCCAAATTGTTGTCAAAAATGCCCCCTCCTTGCTCATTTTCATGGCCAACTCCTTTGTTCCCCTTCTCTTGTGCCTCAGTCTCCATTTTTTTATCATCAGGCACTCAACAGTTTCTGGAAATGGCATCATTGGATAGAGATTTTTATCATCTTTCCAGAAAGGTCAAATTTTCCTCCTAACTCCTCATATTTTTTAAGTTATGGCTCGGCGGAGTTTTTGTGGGAAATTTTCCCAAAGAGTTCCGGGCATTGACCAATCGGAAGCCGCCACGTGTCCTTGGAAGTGGCGGAGAGCGGAGGAAAACTTGGAAAATTTCCAAGTTTTGGACAAATTTGCAAAGGGAAAATTTGGCCCGCGGCCCCTCCGGCGGATCAGAATGCGCCATGTGTCAGAGGGGGAGCGGGGTAAAAATCCACCAAGTGTTTGGCGCAAAGGAGAAATTTTTGATTTTTGGCCCGCGGCCAATGAGGTGCTGCCACGTGTCCCAGGGGAGATGGCGGGTGTCGGGGAAAATATCAGATTTTTGCCAAGTTTTGGTCAAAAAGGTCAAAATGGAAGGATTGGCCCGCGAGCCAATAAAACGTCGCCACGTGTCCTCACCATCGGTCTCGGTGTCGACGCAAGGAAATCGGGTTTCCGGATCGGGTTTCATCGTCGGAGAAACAACAAGAGAAAACATGTCGGGAGCCCGCCAAAACCCGACACCAAAAGACATGTCGCAAGGGGTAGAAAACCCGACAGGCAAGCAAATCGGATTTCCGGATCGGGTAAACAGGTCGGAAATGCATGATGAAGGAGCATGTCGGGAGGTCGTCAAAACCCGACACAATGCAATTCAGGTTTCCATGGCGCAAAAACAAGTCGGGTTTGCACGTCGAAGAAGCATGTCGGGAGTTCTAAAAAGCCCGACACAAGGAGATATGTCGTCAGGTCTCCGAAACCCGACGCACAAGGAAATCGGGTTCATAGTCGGGTTAACAAGTCGGAAACACACGGATCAGAGGCATGTCGAGCAAAGTCCTCTATACCGATGCAAATGCACAAGGGAGTTCTAAACCCGACAGGCGTTGGGGATCTCACCTACCACCATGGTTATTGAAGAGTTAAGTGTAGTTTTGGAGGTGGTTGGAAAAGGGGGGCGAATTTTTCTCCTCTCTTTTTCTTCTTCCTATATAATGTAAAGGAGAGGCTCTTATCAATGTTGGACATTTTTGTTTTGTGCCTCCTCCCTTCTTCTCCCTGGTAGGTGGATTTGTGGAGCAAAGGACCTTCCCATTTGAAATTGTAATGCAACCTTGCCTCTTGGCATTTTGCAGTGTTGTATCACCCTTTGGAGCAAATTAATGCATATATGTGGATGTTTCTCAACCCTCTACGTGTTTATTTGCGTCCTTCCGATCTTCACTTTGAATCTGGCTATCTGTGCATATCTTTTGCATTACATTTTATTGGTTTGTGTTTATTGGCAAGACATATGTTCTTCATTCCTCGGTGCATCACCCCCTTAGCTTAGGTTTATTTTTATGCATTTCTCTCTCCCTGTCTCCTTGGTAGTTAGATTAGGTTTTTGGGTAAACCTCTGCGTTTTATTGGTGCATCTGAACAGAGGAATAGGAGCCGGCCTTCATCTGGAGAGCTTTTCCGATTTCGCGAGGTCCCACACTTGGGAAAAGCTCCATGTTGTGCAACGCACTGAGACTTTCAATCCATCGCGTCATGGAGTCCTGTGGGTGCTTTGTGATTTTACACCAACACATCCATTAGCAATGCCTTGGGAACTACACTCTATATTGATTCTCAAACCACTAATTACACCCATACTACTTATGCTCGAATCCTTGTAGAACTTGACATTGATAAAAATCTTCCTGCAACCATAGATCTTAGAGTGCAAAATAGAACTTGGTTGCAACCTCTTGATTATGAAGGTCTTTCTTTTCGATGTAGAAGGTGCTTTTGCTTAGGGCACACCTCTACTGAGTGTGGGATGGAAAACGTCAATAGGAGAAGCGTAACTAGTGGAAAGACACACTCCCCAAACACCTGATTTTTGATGCAAAAAGGGTCTAGATTCAAATGCAGATACAAATATTGAATCCATTTCAGCCCCGGAAACCAAATCTCAAATTGTGAGCAGCATGAAAAATGCACAAGCTGTTGAGGGCAGCATGGAAAATGATAAATATCTCTCTCAGGATAACAATGTGGTTGTCCCAAATGGGACAAATGTGACTAAGGAAAATACTCCTCCTTTGTCTTCTTCTCCAACTGCGAAGGCTCCATCAGGATGGGTTACGGTCAGCAAAAAGAAAAAATTTACCACTTTGAAGGGTAACACTTCACCTTGATGGCTTTTATCTCTGCTATTGGCTGGTTGGGTTACATTGGTCTCATTTTTCTTGGCCGGATAGCAGTTTGATTCCAATGGTGTTGATATGCCATTGCTATTTGATTGTTGTACATCAGTTGTTTTTTTGTTGATGCATTGTTGGTAGTTGGTTGTTACTTTGTAGACTGTCTTCTGCAGTAGGGATTTTTTATTCTTTCTGGATTTTGATCCATCTCTTGTGCTTCAACTTTCAATTCTTGCTTCTGAGCCTTGGTGTACAAGGGTATAGTCCCTTTCAAAAAACTATTTACCAATAATAAAAATATATATTTTGATTTAAATACATTGCATCTCATTGATAATTTTTTAGAATAGTATTCAAGTAAACAAATCAGAAGAAGGAAAAAAAAACATAGTGATTAAAACTTCACACTACCCATACTTAATCCCATTACTCTAATTTAGATTTTTTTTTCCTTTCCTCATGAGTTCATATCAGCATATGACCATTCCTAGTTTGAATCACCTTCGTAAGAAAACATTAAAACGTGTAGTCATTCAAACTAGTATGGATTCGTATCAAGGAGACGTAGGGATTGCACAGACTATTCAGTACTCCTTTATCATCTTTGATCATTAGCTAACTTTAAGCATTGAACAAACATCTCTTTATTTATGATCAATACTAGTTTGATAAATTTGACCATCCTATGCATGTAAATCCATAGGGTTATTATCTTTCACCACTTACATTAATGTATGATTTGTTTTGAGAAAAACATATTGAAAGAGACAAACACGTTCCTAGGGTCTTAACATCTAGTCACACTTTATTCCATATAACTAACATAGATTAAGAACTAAACACTTCCATCCTTCTTGATAGTAACAAGATTCTCTTGAAGAGATAAGTGTGAGTTTCACCGCATTATACGAACATGTTGCATTCCATTAAATCCATCATCAAATTATCATTTATCCACCATTCATCAATTATTAACCATTTATACCTTCACATTGCATATCATCATCAATTTCTCTCATCGTGCCACATACTATATATTGGTTTACATCATCTTCTTATATTTTTGATGTGTCATCCATACCTTAATAATTTGAGTGTATTTGTTAAATGTTTCATTTTTCTATGTACAAATATGGGTGAAACCAAATGGACAACTAGTTTCTCTCTTACTTTCATTTCTTTATGTTATTTTGTTTAACATTTCCCTCAATCTATTAATAGGTGGGTATTTATATATCCTTGATTAATTCACGAAGCTATTTTGATAGGCCATTATACCATGAGAGTTATGCTTATATCCAATAGATAAATTCAACTTCTATCCCTGAATGGGCTTAAAATACACTAATAATGTGTAGATGCACACTTCCTATTATTAGAGTGTCCATGTTCACAAAGGTTGGTGATTCTCGATAATTCTAAACTAGCTTGTGGTTGAGTCATTTTCACACCCAAAATGTGGTTGAACATTATTTGAGAGTGGTTACAGTGAAACACTTGTGTTTACATGTACAATTTTGAATGGTGTTGTAATTTACGTTATTACCTATCTTGTTGATTTTTTAGGAAAAAATCTTATTGCATGTTTTTATTCCTGTGGCAGCTATATACATTGGTTAATCACTATTATAAACTAATTTAAAATACATGTGAATATATAGAATTTATTAGGAATAAATGATTTGTTGTGTGAATGATCTATTTGTTATGTTATTGTGGTTCTATTGGGGAGGTTCCGGTAAATAAAGAGAATTCAACTTTTATATATGGTAAAATAGCAAGCTCATGCTTGTATTAATCAATTTTCAAAAAAAAAAGATCTTGACTTGTAAATTCTACATTACACAAATTATACAAAAAAATTGGTCGACTTTGAAGTTTAAAAAAAAACACACCATAGATTCAAAGTTAGAGTGAAACCCTGCATTCACATAATATTTTTTATTAAAGACAAATGTTTTTATGACTGGGATCCTACACACGAATAACAAGAATGGGTCAACACCCATATATAACAATGAGAATAGAATAGACGAGGAGAAACATACTACACGCAGTAGACAATAACAAAAAGAATCACAACTATTTTCCAACAATATAAAATTCACATTTAAGGAACAAACGAATAACAAAAAAATAGCCTAAAAAGGGAATCTAATCCATGGAATGAGATTTAAAGGTCAGCATAGAAGAGGCTATGGGTAACTTAGAAGTTCTTTTCTTGTGTTGGACAATAGCCCAATCATATCTGTTGGAATCATCAACCAAATTAAGACCGGGAGGAAGAATATCATCAATGTGTACTTTCCCATATTTTGGTACTCGATTCACAAACTCAAACACCTAACAAAATCACTAGGATTTTTTTTTTAACAACTAAATTTATTTTCAATAATGAAAGAGACATATCAAATACAACTATTGATGAATAATGAGAAGATTTATTTTTCCTTTCTTTTTCTATGATAAACCACAATAAGGAAATAACTTTTCTCTATAAGAGGTGTATCCAAAACCAAAAGATTCAATTTAACAAAAACACCTTTATAAATATAAAACTAGGTACATTGTCATACTCCAAACTTGTGATGCATTTCAACATAAAGTTAATACAAGAAGAGTCTTTGTTATAAGAAAAATACATTCTTTTGATATCATAAGGAAAACACATTACAACTTCAAATAAGTTCTCTTTACTATTTTTTTCATACTCAAAAAATGGAGAGTAAAATTAGAACAATTATAGAAAAATAAGATCAATGATCTTTCAAGAGAATAACATAACATAAGGATTCATCTATAACTAAGGATTAAAAAATAATACAAGTTTACAAATCTTTCCAACACCCTTTATAACAACATGTAATTTCATGTAATTTTTTTCCACCAAAACAAAAATACAAGAAACAATATATAGGTAAAAATAAGGATATGTGTAGTGACCACTCCTCTTCAATATTGATATTACTAGGATTTTTATTACTTTGGATTGGAGCTATAGAAATTGATATCATATTTGATCTTTATACATTGATAGATGCACATTACTATATTTGATTAGCTTATTTGATACACAATATAGATGTGTTAGACTTATGACATGATGTAATTTACATGTTGGATTATATGCATGGATAGACATATCAATATTTGATGATCTTGAGTTACTATTGTACTAACACATTGGATTTGATATGTATATTTTTCTAGATGATTTAGGTGGTTTTGTGATCTTATTGCTAATTGATGAATTGATAGAATCGAAATTTATGGAATTGTGAACAATTAGTGAATTACTTGATTTTAGTGATGGTTTAGCTATGATATTTGATGATGTGAATTGATATGTATATATGTGTTTCTTATTATATTCATGTCGTTAATATGGACACGAGGCCAGAAAGGTATTGTTTTGATTTTTTAGGAAATTATAACACAACAAACAAAAGGGGATGTGAGACCAACAATGAAGGAATTCGAGATATTGGCAACAGGTCACCTTGGTAACTTGTGTAATTATTTGTGGTTGGTTGTTGTTATATTTTTAGGAGGTCTCCAATTTGACCTTGGGTAAATATGTTGTTTTCCTTTATATTTATTTGTTTTGCGAGTATTTGCATTATTCTAGTATTGTGAGTCACCTTTATTATTGTTTGTTAAGTGCTCCATTTAAGTTGATTAAACTTGATTAATTAGTATAATTTAGGATGTGACAAAAGGGGTAATTAATTTGAGTAGGTGGTTCTTGGTTTGTGTTTGATTTGGAAGAATGTTTTTTCTTTTGAGTGTTGTGTACTCAATATTGGATGTCAAATTCGGATTTTGGCGTAATGGCCATTTTTGAAGTATTGTGGGACAAGCTAAACTTTCCCTACACCTCTTAATTTTGCATACCAACTACCCCTATGAGTTAACAGGTCAAAAATAGACGTAATTATGTGATTGTAAGGCAAAAAGGTGTTGTTTATTGTACTTTATTACATATGTTTTTTATTTTGTCCTTTAGAGGTGTGGGTTTGAGTTTGAGTGTGTAAGAGGGTTACCATTCTCTCAACCACGAATTTATTGTGCTTTGGGATTTGGTTTAACCTTGTGATGTGGAGTGGAGGATAAATGATGTGGCATCGTACATGGAGCCACATCACCTATCTCTCTCCTCTCTTTTCTATTTATTCAAGTTTGTTTGATGATTTGAGGGTTACTTGTTTTACTTTGGACTCTTGCAGTTTGGAGGAACATTCTTTTGAAGTGTTTGTTTGGAGCTTGGAGTTGGATATTTCTTACATGGACTTCGAAAGACTTGGAGCTTGTGCTTTTCAATTGGATACTTCGGCAATGAAACAGTAGGGTCTTCACCCATGTTTGATTTTTCTATTTTGTTGTGCATATGTTTGAGCATGAATGATTGTTTCTTGTTTGTGATTTTGGGACATAGAATTACCTTTAGGTTGTGTAGGAGAAAATGGAAATGGGGATATTTTTGTGGAGACATAAAAGTATTATTGGGTATTTTAGCAGGGAGTTCAGTTGGGGTGTCCCACCTTGTTGATAAGTGTAATTTTGTTCTTGTATTGTTTATTTTATTGAGGGAGGCATAAGATTTATGGGAGACATAAGATTTTTTTGGGTATGCGATTGAGTTCTTAGAGACTTTAAGGTGGGCACCCAAACCCTTAGTACGTATAATTAGATCCCCATGTTCCTTTCTCTTTCTTGGCTTGATTTTAGAGCCTTTGTGTTGGGAAACATGTGTGTTGATGTGATTTTTGTTATTATTATTATTGTGTTAAATGTTTTATTTGAATGTTGATTGTTGAAGCCTTGTAATGTTTTGTGTGTGATTGTACTCATTTCCCTGTTAAAAGAGATTGTTTACTTCTTGTATTGGATTGCATGTTTGTATGTTGTATGGAGTTGTTATTCTAGAAATGGAAAGTTGTTTGTATCATGGATTTTTCATGTCATTTTATGCTTTCGTCATATGATTACATCTTAATAAGGTCTGATGATGAGGATTTTAATAAAAATGATGATTTAAAAGTTGTTGGCACTAGTTTACGGAAAGCTCAATATCCCCTTTTCTTGTTGTTTTTCTCATCTCCTCTTTACACTTTTTATTCCTTATATTCTCTTTTTCAATCATCGATCGAGTTCATATATCACCCCATCAACACTCGAGGGGGTATCATTAATCCTACCTTCATCCTATTAATTTTTCTTCTAACCCTTCAAAATTTTAATAATTGGTTATACTTGTCTACTTTCTTTGAAGTGACGTAGGTTACGTCACACCAAAAAGGGGAAAATATAGACACTTGTAGTTTGATCAAAGCACTATTATCTCTAATATTGCATTAACTATCCCCTTCCTTGTAAATTGATGACACATCATCAATTAGATCTATCTAACTCCCCTTTTTTGACACTCTTCTGGTCTTATTCCTCTTATAAGTCAATTAAATAGGCTATTATAGCCTCTTCTTGGCTAAAATCCTCTTCTTTACCGCTTCTATTATCTTCTTGGAATATCAATCCATTTCATTCGATTAATTAGACCTTTCAAAACCCTCCCAAAACCCTAATTTCTCTCTACACAAGACTAATTAGTCTAACCTAGGTTAATTACCCTAAATCATGATCAACCTCTTCTAAACTTAGTCAAATCTTACCTTGACTTGTTAATTAACTTGTTGACTCCCTTTTTATTCCCACATGCACCAAAAAGGCTCCCATTTTCCAAATGAAAAACTATAAATAGCCCACTCCCCCCCTCTCATTTTCAAGAACAATTCTTCCCTCTAACATAAACTAAAGTATTATTGCTAGGATTAGGAGTTTTATTTCATCTTATTGAGCTATTTTTCTTTATCTTTTGCATTTCACCACACAACATGGATTAAATGGGAAGAACCATTGGACTTGAAGCCATTGATGGTTAGATCCCATTTGCTTAAGCACTAAACCAATTGCTTAGATCCTTATTAGGATCATTTACTTAAGCTTCCAAGAATAGAGGGTAATTATATTTGCTAAGTTTTCTTGTTTACTTTAAAATAATGCATGCAAAGTAGGAATCCTTGTTTATTTCTTAACTGGTGGTCCATTGATTGGATTTTCACAAATATTTAGGGTTCTTGAATGTTCTTATCCCATTCCATAGCTTTTTCTACCTTTCTTTGAACACACTACACATCAAAAATCATATCAAATATATCTAAACTATTCAATATATCAACATATCATAACACACTCATATATAACATCACCTCTAGATTAATCAACGTCACATAATAATATATATGTGCATATCAAACATAAATATACATCATCATGGGTATTAAAAACACCATGTATCGAAAATATATGTCAACATAGGATTCAAGAGAGCCTCATACATCAAAACAATCATCACATCCATATCTAGTGAGAGAATTAAATATACGTCAACCAAATCCTCCCTCGGGAACTACTCCCTTGATTGCCACCAGGAAATCTATTCGAACCTCTTTCTGGACTTCTTAGCACCTGACCAAAACTCACAACACTACTTGATAGTGCATCCTACCTCTGTGCCAAATACATAGTGAAACGAGGCTCATCGTGCAACCTCCATCATAATATCTCCTTATAGTATATGTTCTCCGCACATAAAAATTTTTAGTCGGCCAAACTCGCACTCCCACGTGGTCCAATTTGACAAGTAGCTTGAGTTTTTGCCACTTTTAGGCCATCTCCCAAAATAGAGGTATATGTCATTATATAGGTATTTCGTAAGGGCTCTCTCTATTGTCGTTATCAATTTAGGTCAACTATAGCATAATTAATATCTTATTATATAGTGGAAACCTTTTGACCCAACCCATCTATTGTAACTACCAATGAATAATTTTTGTATTCTAAACAAGTTACAGTATCCTCTAACACCGCTACCCTATCCGCTCCATCTCCAGCCTCAACACCACCACCACCCTCTCGAGGTGTCACCTCAACATGATCTCACACCTATATATCAAAGCCACCAAGTTTCCTCTTCCACCATGTATCGTAGGATATTGTCACTCCTACATCATCACACCTTTTCACCACTTACTGGGAAAACACCACTATACCAACTCCCTCCTCATTCACTATGTACATTACTTCCCTAATGCCTTGTAGTGGTGCATATATCTCAGCATCATCCCTCTAGTAGGACACTATTGTGTCCAAAACATACTGCACTAGGCCAAATTTACTTCTGACACGACCAAATTGAATAAAATCCCACTCACCTTCCTTCTGCCTCCATACCCACCTATCCTACTATATAGCCACTAGGTCCCTCACTGTATCTGTCTATATTGGTAAACTTGTATATGTCCTCCAAATCACACTATCTACTTCTAGGTAAACCAGGAGTTTCCTATTGTAATCCTCATCACTAACTGGCCTTGTAGCCCCATGATATAGTCTTCATCTAATAAAAATGACTAGATAATCTAAATCCACCCAGCTCATCCATTTCAGTCCTCTCGGCCAATCCGATACAATATGCTTGTAAGCCCAACAATCTAACAATAATTATACATCAAAATAAATATACATTTGGTCCTCTAGGACGACAACTCTCTGTAAACTTGTGTTAATAAAGTTGGGGTCTATAAAAACAATATTTATTATTACTAATACAATAATGATAATGGAACTAATCAGGATAGTGCAAAGTGGAAATTTTTCACTTTGCAACAATAGTTGATAATATAAACATTTAAAATCAAATTTTCTCTTGTAAAGAGTTACTCTCTAAAATTGGATTTTATTCGGCTATATTAGTAATATGACCTAGAGCCGCACAAGTTGACTCCAAAAGTTATGGAATGCAAATGCAAACTTTCTCATCGAGAAAGAGACAATTAATTATCTTGATTCAAATGAAAAATATTCCCAAGCTTTTATCTAGTAATACATAACAAATTGCAAAATTTCAGGTAACAATAACTATAACTGAAAAAATGGGGGAAAGGATATCCATGTGAAAATCCCATTGATTTATCTTGTCATACTCATTAAGAACTAAAAGGATAAAATGAATAGTTCTAAATTATCTGATTCCCCATGACCCTAGAATGGGATCATCTATTTGGATATTAATCTAAGAGATAATCATATCCTTAATTTATCATTAAGAAAAGGTGATCCTATGCTCCAGCATATCACATACCGTACTTGTCAACATCCATGAAAATCACCCTTCGGCTGAATCTGGTAAGGTATAACAGAAAGTACCCAACAACATCATGATTATGATATAATAACCCATACAATAATCCTCCAACCTACAACACAACCTCCAACCCATAATCTCCATATAAACATTGTATCGCAACGTCCTCTTCCACATCATCAACAGAATCTCTTCACCCATCACTAAAAAAACAAAAAAACAAATGTACATCCTACATAATCAATGTCATATCCCCTTTCAACAACATAAATGTGCATGTAACAGTGTCCCACCTCTCGAACAAAGCCAATACGAAACTAATATATATATATATATATATATATATATATATATATATATATATATATATATATGGATAAGTCGATAATGATGCATCCCAATAGCTCCACCACCTCTAAGTTCCCCCACTCCTCATCTGATAACAACTCACCCACCTCATCAAGATTATTCAGGACCCTATATCATGTATGCAATCGGTCTCTATCTTGCATCGACGAAAACGACAAAAAACATCAACAACCAATCAAAATCACTTAATCAACTATAGCATTTATGTACTAAACATCTATGAAAAACTATTTAAATCACCAGCATTGCTATAAAATAATTGGCAATGACTACCAATCACCATTGATCCTATGGGTTGCCAAATATTTATTAAGATATCAAAAATGATCTCATAGTCGGGTCAAAGCACAATAAAATGTCCCACTTTTTTGTATGTTTTGTACCTTTATAAACATGAATTTTCAATTTCATTGATTTTCTAAAGGTAATAGCCACAAAACCGTATGCATTCATGAAATTCCACAAACTAATGGAATGTTGTGTTTAGAGTGTAGAATACATATACATACATACATACATACATATATATATATATATATATAAATTTGGTTAAAAAATTTGTGTTTATCTTAAATTTATAATACATTGTTTCTAATGTTCTAAAAGAGGAATGATTGTCCCTTGGTGGTGTTTTTAAATGAAAAGTTGTTTTTTCACCATGAAATTTTAGATGTATGTTCAAGATTTGACTTTTAAGGTCCTGTCAATTTTTTGTTTTTTTTTCTTATATTTTTTTAACTTAATTATTTAGTAAAAAAAAATTTAAATAAATGGTGTACATATTTCTCTGCCAATAAATTTTGAGATTTATATCAAAATTGATTTTTTCTTCACAAGTACGAATAAGACTTCAACAAATAGTAAATTTATTTTTTTCAATTTTTTTATATATATTCTACTATTTTTCAAATTTGGTTGATTGTGTACTATTGATTGTCCTAAAATACCATATGTTAGTAAAAATTAAAATATAAATAACAAAACAAATTTTTAAAAATGAAAATTATATTTTTAGAAAGCTAACAAAAATATGAATTTTTTGTTAAAATTTTGTAATTTTACTAGTTCGTTTACCCTAATTATGTGGCACCTAAGTGGAAGATTTTGGCTGACAATTATCCTCCAAAAGGATTTGGAGCAAAAATGTGCCACTTAGGTGCCACGTTAGCGCCACTCAAAGGAGTTCGCGCGAACAGGGGTTCACGTGAAGGTAGTTCGTGCAAACCCCCATTCGCACGAACCGCTCTGCGCCACCAAAGCACCGCCAGAACGCTTCCTTTTAAATTTAATGTTTTGCAATTTTTGTTTTTATAAGTAACAATTTTAAAATAATATTGTTCATTTTTAATGTTTTAAATTTAGTTTTTTACATATTTTTTTGTTTTAAACTAAGTTTGGTTTTTTTATTGTTTTTAACCAAAAATATGTAATATGTTATTATATTTTAGAAAAATATTTTTATTATTTATATATAATAAAATTGACTTTAAAGCATATAGTTATTTTATTTAAAAATATATTATAAAATACTATTAAAATTAGAAAAGTTGTTTTAAAGTTATAAAAAACTAAAATTAAAAATAACCTAATTTCTTTTGAGATTTGTATATAATAAGAGTTGCATGCATGTGTAGTTTTGTATCAAGTCTACTCTTAGAAATTCAGATCTATCTAGATTTATGTGTGTAGGTGAAAATTATTGAAGTGGATGAATTATGGGAAATGCAAAGAATAAGAAGCGAAATTATACCAAGGAAGAAAATGCAGAGAAGAATGCTAGAAGATCAGTTCGTAGGAAGGCACAAATAGAAAGAGAGAAGGCACAACAAGTGAAAGATGAGGCTGTAAAAATTGGTACATAAGTAGAAACCCTTGATAGATCATAATTTTATTTTTCATTCTAAGGTAAATATGATAATATCTTTTTTAGACTGGGTAAAGGAAAGGGTTTTGAGAGGATCCCATAACCTAAAACAATAGAAACAATATGTGAAAATAAAAGGCTAGATAACAAAAACAATGTAAGAACCAATCAAATACCGAAAAAGGATCCACACAGAAAAATCATTCAACGAAACAATAATTGTTGAAATATCAACAAAACATGGTAAAAAATATTGCAACCTCTCAATAGTATAATTTGTATCTTGATCTTGCCATCTACTTTTTTTTTTATTGCTTGTTACATATAGGAGACATGGTTGTTTTTATCTCTTAGTTAAATATAGGGTTTCTATTTAACATCAATTTCCATTCTTCAACATCCTCTCTCACCTCTTAGAAAGACTCTATTTCAGTAACCACCAACACCTTTCTAACTTAATCCTCATATAATTGGGTCATTCCCAAAAAACAAAAACCTTTGTATTCCTCCCATCTATATCTCTATAGTTAAAAACAATTGATTTATGAAAAAAACAATTGAAATATCAAATGATGACTTGAGCCAATATCTACTGTAAGGAAATTTTGATCTCCTAACTAAAATATTAGTTGGAAATTTGATCCCCCAAATCAAATATTAGTAAGGATTGATATTAGCATGTTAATAACATCCTATGCATATTACAACCTTTTAAAAATTAATATTTATACGAAAAATTTGGTAATTGTTCATTTGGAGTAACAAAGATTCATTACACATGCTACATCAACATTAAAATTATAGCTATAATCTATGCATATTAAAATATTATAATAGTGATTTAATATTTGATTACTCCATACTACCTTAAATAATTTCTTATTTGTCTTAGAAAATGTAGGTAAATTTAGATAATAATTTCATCCTTGATTTATGTGTGTGTGTGTGTGTGTGTGTGTGTGTGTGTCCTATACCGTCAACTACATAATGCACATCAAATCCAAGGTTTATTGAACCAATGCATGGTTAAATTTATTCCACGTGACTATGTGGTATTTTGTAAGAAAATAAAACAAAAAGGAAAGTGGGAAAAGGGAGAAGTAGGTTTTAGATCTAGGTAATCAATAATAGATCATTATGTCACACTCAGACGTGCTTCTAAGTTGAAAACTCCTTGAATAGAAATGTAAAAGTATTGTTTAGTACATTTCAAGAAGGACCTCATGAAGATATCTAAATACAATTAGCTTGGTCAACTTAATTTATTATTTTTTACTAGATAGTAAGTTAATTTGTTAGATATTAAATTGTTTACTAGCTTGGTCATTAATGGTGTAACCACATTTTTGTGTTATTTTTTTTACAAATTTTGGTGTAATCACATGTGTATGTTTATTGACACAGATCATGATGCGCAACATTATGCTGAAGTGATAAAAAAACTTATGGAATTATTTTCCAGGAAAAATGTGAAACACTTGGTGAAGATGGATTTACAAAAATTAAAAGAATTTTCCCAACAATAACCACTATCACAAAAGAAAACAACAAAAAGTGTAGAGATAATATATGGTGAATTTGTTAATTTGCTACAGTTGTTAGATGACATTTGTTGGTTACATTCTTGAATCACGTTGATATGAAGGAAACATTAGAATTTTTGGGTGTTGATTTGGATGGAAAAATTCAAAACGTATAGAAGAAGAATTTGTTGGGAATTTTTCGAAAGGAATAAGTTATTTGGGTACAAAAACTAGGTCTACTAATAAGAGTATTTCTCATAGAGAAATATTAACTTCATTGTAAGACTGAAGATATGACTAAGAATCATCATGTTATCACCATTGCCAAGGCATTGAGTGTATCTATAAAGACGGTTAGTAGGTATGCAAAGAGGAGGAAGACAATGGATGAATCTACTATGGAAGGAAATTGGGCCCTAATGTGTAGAAATCCATGTTTTGATAAAATAGAGGATAATATTTTGAAGATAGTTTCTAATTTTTGGACTGAGAGGACTCATCCTTCTCCAATTGTGAGGGATGTTTTAAAACACAGGATAAATTGCAATAACTATGATGAACATATAAAACATTGGCTTGAAATAACTCAACATGAGATGTACATAAATTTTACAAAAGAAAATCCAGATGTTAAGATTGGACAACGAATGTTTGAAAATTTGAAGCCTTGGTATGTGCAAGCTGATAAAGTGCTTGACACATGTTGTTTTTGCTATCACTTTGAGTTTTATTATCACTATCAAGTACAAAAAAATTTAAATATCATGTATATGTATTTTGAGGTGTGCCTTCATTTATATCTATATATTTGAAATTTGATTAAATATCGTTTTTTGAGATGTGATTTAAAATTAATGTATTTCAAAATATATGTTTTTTCAGGTGTATAAAAAGTTACGGGAAACATCAAATGTTCCTAAAAATTCCCCACCTACACGTGAAAGTGAATTCATAACTTCAATTCTTTGCACAATATCCGATGATCATGTCGACGATCGTATGATTTGCATCTAAGGTGTCTATGACAAGTGTGGGGACTTGAAAATATTTCTAGAAACAAATGAAGATTTGGACACCGTTCAAATGGTGGCTTGCAAGAGGTGATTACATTTGGACAATTTGGATGTACAAATTTTATTTTGATTTTTATGTTTATGTTTACAGCAAATGAATATGACAAATTTTCCATTATGTATTGATTTTGTAGGTTCAAATACATAAAATATTCAACAAGACTTTGGAAAAGATGCAACCAGATTGGATTTGGTAGAAGAGGAAATCCCCATTGATACATTCATGAAAATTTTCCAAAGTTTAATTAGTCCATACATCAAACATTCTCACTATGCAAAGTGGCAGGATATACATTTCAAGACTAATAGAGACACATTCCCTATTCATTCCACATTGTCCGTGGTTGATTTTGTTGAGAGTTACTCATTTTATCATCAAAACAAAATTCAAACACAGTATTATCATATTGACCAGGTTATTATCATGGTTCAAGTATTTTATAGGCATGCAAAATTGAATTTGGATGGGGTTGAAAGTACATATGTGAAACGAATGATCAAGAAGGAGTATGACTTCTATATAAGTGATGACAAGGAACACGATACCCACTTTTTGTAGCATTTTTTTTGGTTTTTTCTTTCAATATCTTCATCAGTGATGAGTAAAAATAGATCAACATTTTGTTTGGTCAAATGGTTGTGCATCAGAATTCAAATCATCTCGCCCTTTCTTTGCACTCAGTCATTATCATTGTCATCACAAAATAGCCTCATTTATGGGGTTTGTTTTAGAGTGATCGGGGGAAGGGATAACATGATGGTTTCGGTACATGAATCAAGCATGCTCTAAAGAAACAAATATTTGATTATGCGGGAGATCAATTGATTGATGCCCACATTTTGTAGTTTAGGTTTCAACCTCACACGCTTCAACATCACACGCATCAACCCCACAGGTTTCAACCCCACAAAGAATGTTTTGGGAGATAACAGGTACATGCATATTTAAAACATAGATTTGTAGATCTTGACGTGATTTATTAAGTTCTACAAGTTACAAACTTTAAAATAAATTATTATAAATTTTGATGTTTGTTTTAAACTTTATGTATCTTTTGAGCATGATTAATTGAAGGTTTTGATCTAAGGAAAAACTATGGATGTGAAAGGATTCCTAATTCTAGGTCTTTGCACTCTTTGATGACTATGGATAGTAATAACTAGAAAATCTGTACAAGAGATTATTCTTGTTTTTGTTATGAATGCATGAATAAATCATATTCAGAGTGTAATAGTCAAAAACATGGGTATGTAGGTGAGTGGAAGCAAGTTACTTTAGTTGTGGATTACACATATGGATCAGATCATGACGATAGTTTTGAAGATGTGCCATTAATTTCAACTGATTATGTCGACATATCTGGATTGGTTAAACAAGGTATGTTTTATTTACAAGGATTACATATAATTTGATGATTAAATATATATGTATAATTTATAGTATACATGGATCATTGAATGTTTCTTTGCATTTTGTTTAGGTGATGTATTTGTAGTCATTGCTAAAGAAGACAATATTGAGAAAGTGAAGTACTACTTGTTGCGTTGCACAGAAGAGAGAACAAAGCTAACATGTGAAATAACAAGTGAGGAGATAACATTGTATACTTGCTTGGTTGTAGTGCAGGGAACATACTTAAAACAAGTGAAATCCCTCCAATGTGGGATTCACTTTTTTTATTATAAACCAGAGAAAATGTTGTATCATTACACCCATCACATAATTTCTACAAGTTTACAATTGCATCAGGTGAAGACTAAAAGTGGTCAACACCAAAAATGGAGACTAGATGTAGAAGACCATGAAAAACTTTTACAAGTTATTGAACAATGAGCAGAGCCATTTGGTATTATATAGAAGGACCTTGAATATTATATATTCATGTCTTCCACGAATAAAATATTTTATCTATTTTATTTTTCATTTTGCATACATATTTGACAACTTTCTTGTTATGATATTAAGGATGAGTTCATTAATGATGTTAAAATATGTTTATACATTAATGGGTTCATACATAAGGATGGGTTCATTAATGAGTTCATACATAAAATATGTTTTCTAGAATTTCTTATAACAATTTGTAACAAGTTCTTAGTGTCAATAAATCTAACTTGAATGATTTAAACTTTCATGTGAGAAAAATGATAGACAATAAAATTTTGATATGAGATAATTAAGAACTACACGACTCAAGGTATTGAAAAATATTATGACTCAAGGTTACCATTTGAGTGTCCTCAAAATCATACCAATGGTGGTAGAAATGCGAGTGAAAATATTATAAATGTAAATGAAGACTTATTCATTTGGAAGAACAATGAGATTTAACACCAAATCCACAAGTTTATTGATAAAGGAAATATCAGATCAAGCTCTTTTTGTTGTGATAACCTAATAGTCTTATCACCAAACGAATATGGCTCTTGCCTCTTATGCATTGATTTTTGCACACTCAACAACATAATAGTGAAGCATTATGGAGATTCTAGACTAGCTAAGATAATAGGGAAGCATTATGGAATTGCGAATGAAATCCATTGCATTGGGCTTCTCACTGTTTAGCCTCTTTCTCCATTGGCAAAGCTTTTGGGGAATGTAATGCCTTGTAAGTTACCCTTCTCTCACATTTCTTATCAATAGGGGAGTAACCCACTTATAATCCAGTCATGTATTTGTGGTTATTGATTGAAGTCCACCACAAGCATTTTTAGTTACAATTACATTAAAATAGTACAAAGCATTTTTACTTCATTTTTAGTTTTAGAGAGATAGTTTAATACTAACAAAACTTTGAAAAGATTTGACAAGTTCTTAAGTAAAGAAGCATTCACTAAGCCATGGAATTTTTAATGTAACATAAAGTATTACTAAATTACCTAAGCATCAAATGATTCAATATAGAAATTTAATGAAGTTTACAATGTTATATCACAAAAATGAAGGGTATTAATATCTTATCTATCATTATACCTATTATGATATCATCAAGATACAAAAGTGAAGGATAGGGGGTGTCTTATATTCACATCCATAATTGTAAATATACTCTGGAACTCATAAAAATATAATAATAATACATGTTTCTAAGACATATTTCAAAATATAATAATCATGTCTAGAATGAGTACGAGTAAATATACATGTCTAAAATATCTAAAATCGTGTTTAATGAGTATATACATGTCTAAATTCTCTAAAATCATGTCTAAAATGTCTAAAATCTATAAAATATCACTGAAGTCTCCTCCGTGCACTACGGAGAGTGTCAGACCCGTCACTATGCTCTACTGCACCCTGCATGTTAAAAAAGGAATATAGACATCATAAACTAAATATAGCACGTACCATATATTAAAATTTATAACAAAATTAAACAAAAATTTATTGATTAATTATATACATCGTATAATAGATATGTACAATTGTTTACCTCAGTATCTATCCTTGGGTGGATGTTGGGAGTATCTACGCTATGTGTAGATCTCATGTCCGTAGATTCTTGTGAAACAAAATAAATAAAATGTAAGAAGTTGATAAATAAGTTTTTTGAATAAAGTTCATTAATTTCTACAATTTCAATTTAGATTAAATATTAATTCTATTAAAACACATGTATCTATACCTTTGCGGAACGCATCTCCAAATCTATGGGATTACCACCCATGACCTCAAAACTAGAAAATACATTGCCAAGTGAGCCAAGCTAACTCAGGAACGGAACATCAAGATCCATGTTGTGCTCAGTCAAGAGGTGTGTGTATGTCACACGGGTAGATGGTGTGGGCTATGAAGCTCCATAGACTAGAGTAGAATCCTAAACACATAAGTACATGTTTAATTCTAATATTAATAAATTATAAAGTAATGATGAAATAAAATAAATTTTAATTATATTAAAGGTTTAATTTTCACACAATAGAACATAAATCTACTAAACATCAGGTGTGATGATCTCAGCAACAAGAAGTCTAATTTTAGTAGTGGCATTAGTACCCTAACTAGAAGATACACTACCACACTACTCTCTAAAATCTAAAACTCTCGATAGTGGAATGCTGCAATGCTATGAATTCACCTCATACACATGTAATAAGTCAGCGGCCATGATGCGTCCTAGCCGACATGTCTGAGTGGGATCTGTAACCGCCTCAAAGTCATATGGGGAAATCAAAGATGCACAATCATATACCTTATTACATGCATCACTGCTGCTACTAGCACCTCCATGGCTAGTATCGCGTCTCTGAAGGTATTGACCCACATGGTCAATTGAGATCAATTGGGTCTCGTAAGAAATGTTATCAAGACCCTTGATAGTAGCTTCATGTGCAGTCATAATGATAGGTGTTGCGTCATCCTAAAATCCTAATAAGAATGGTTGTGGCCTTGGTACAAGTTGTCATGTGTCAATAACTGCAGGATCTCCCTCCTTTCTATATGCCTCCCTATGGCTAATACGGCCATGCCCCTGCCCCAAATAACTAGGGATGTCTAAATAGTTCACCTTTAGGTTTAGGATAACATCAACATGTAGCATCATTATGAAGTATAATGGTAATTGGATATTATTCGAAAATTGGCCTTGAGAGGCAACAAATCTAGGATAAATCAAAGGGGCGCCTAGGGGACATGAACATGTGTTTACATAATATGCCCTTACTTTCCGTTTGTCTACATAAAAACTCAAGACCTCTTAACGACTTCCTTATCAGAAAGTCATAATGTAATCTCATCATAACCTACATCTCCTAAGACACTTGATTTTAATGAATCCATAAATTTTTTTATTGACTCAGAATAAAATGGGTTATATGTTTTCAAACTTGTCTCTATTCTACGAAGATCAACCAATATTTTTTAACAATGGGCTTTATACTGCCTGACTATAGTTGGATTCTTGAGAATATATTGCAATTTAGCAATCTCTAAATCCATCCTCTCAAATAAATTAGGAGTGGAAGAAGCCTTGTCTATAAAAAAAATGAAACTAAAATTCAATTAATAGTACTTTTAATGAAATTTTTTTCCTAAGTAATGTAACTGCACACATTTTTTTTCTAGTACCACTATAAACCAGGACATTATAAATAGGTTTCTTTTTAACAAATAATCGAATATAAAGTACAATTGAACTAACATTATCATCAAATATAATAATAGTACTATAAATTTAAACAACTAGGGAGAGAGGGTAACATAAATATTTTCTATACAAAAGGAAATAAAATGAGTAAATCCTAGCTCCCATCCATCTTTTATAAATATTGACCATCTAGAATATAACCAAATTCATTTAGGTAACACAAGGTAGTGACATGGTAGCAATTAGGATAAGAGATAACTTTATTTGGAGGTTTTCCCCAAGGGATCCAACATCCCACACCTTTGGGACATTCCCATTATTGCTACTAAGATTCCAACACTCATTTGGTGTTCTTTGCCACACATTAATTATAAATGTTGTTTTGATATCTCTTAACACTAAGGAACATGTTTGAGTCATAATACTACAAACATAAAGGTCATAAATGGTTGGTATTCATTAATTCTAAAATGAGTTTGTAACCTTTTTAAAAGATGTTTTAAGGTATTTAATATTATGTTTCTTAAAAAACATTTTCACATGGCTTCATGGCTGAGCCATGAACATACATTCAAGTTCTGTTTCATTTTATATCTTATATAAAGTGTTTTTGGTTGGTTGTTGAAATGAAAAGGGTTAAATGGTCATGACGTAAATTTACACTAGAAATTACATTTATTAATACTTAGGGTTAACATAATTTAGCATTCTTTTAATCCATGTATATACATCTAATTTAACACCATCTAAACTAATGAAAATAAAAAATTATGTATGGTGACAAGCTATTAAGGGAGGAATTCAACACATGCAGTGATATGAGTGGCAATAAATATAGTGAGGGTAATCTACACACATAGAAGGACCATGAATCAAAATGATATCTCCTCTATCTATCGAGGTGGTCTACATCCTATACTAAAAAACACATCCATGATAGTTTGAGAGTGTTTTAAAGTGCTTAATTTGTTTGAATATTTTTGCCACATCCTTGCAAAACCCACTTATACATAACTTGCATTTGAGTGATCCACAAGACCAAATATCTTTGGAAAGTTTCATAAGAGATTGTGACACTAAATGACCAAATGCAAAAGCTTCATTGTGATTAAATTTATAAAATTTTAGTGAAGAATATATAGTAATGAACATTGAGAAGTATTTAAATGGATTAATACACATTTTTATATTATTAAAATTGGATCTCAAATTGAAATAACTTTATATGCATGAAGAGACGATATAATGAAAATTTTTAGAATGCAAAATGAAAAAATGAAGGGAAATGTAAAACATCAAAATAGATTTAGTAACATTTTAGGTGGAGAGAGTTTATAAACTCACAAAATTCCTCACTTTCAAGTGTACATAGGTGAAAATACCCATTTTTAGAGTCCTCGATGAATAAGTAGGTTCCTTGTTAGTTTTTTCTAAACTTATAACCTTCGATATTTTTATTATCTATATGATTTTCCTACAAGAGAAAAGGTCACAAAGTTTAATATGACACTTGTGGAAGTTCTTGGTGTACCTTAGGAACACACTAACATCATTTAGCTCATGGTGTTTGAAAACCTTGAGATGGTTTTTTAATAGGATCTTGAGTGTGGCTAAACAAGAATCCATATACTTATCTTCATCTAGTAGAACCGAAATTACAACAGAAATTAGAGTAGAAGTTATAGTCTTCACAATAGAAATATATCATTATAGCAGAAATTACAGTCTTCACAGCACCATTATTCTACATAACTTGGTATATTTTACATTTAATATATCATTACAGAAAACATTACAGTTTTCACAGCACCATTATTCTACAGAAATAGTGTGGCAATATGGAATAATAATAATAATAATTTTGATCAAGGCTTTCAAAGACTTCTCTTCCAAATTCAAAAGGAAATATGCTCCATATAATTCTAATGTTTCAACATCTTTCATATTATGGATTTATCTTTGCAAACAAAATAAAAATGGTAATTAATAGATCGCCAATGAAATTTGTGAAAATAAGAAAGTAAACATAATTAGGTTTTTCTAATATACGCTTTCGAAAAAATTAAAAACATGAGAGCAAATTTGGATTTTTTTATGTAAAGTTTGGAAGGTCAAATTAATTCTGATGTGAGAAAAAATACATGAAGGATGGAATCGCAGTGTAAGGAGAATGCAATCACCTAAAGAGACACAAAAAAATGTCTCTCGTGAGGAAATTCACTGAAATAAAAACTAGATTTTCAATTTTTTGTGCAGTTGCAACGTATAAATATGATTATTGGGAATATAAGATCAATTTGGATATCATCAAAGAAATTTAAGTTCCATATCATCAAAGCAAGTCAAGTTCCTTCCCATGGAAAATGGTTTACAAAAAAACAAGTTTCCAACAACTTCTCACATCTTTCATCACTCCTCAAGGAAATTAATCTAGGAGAATTTGAATATCATTGAACTTGTGAATAATTCTACATACCATGTTTCATCTTCACCAAAATCTAAAGGACCAAAATAAGTGGTTGTTAACCATCATTGTAACAGTCCAATTAATACTTATCACTATGCTTATGGATTTCTTCCATTCTTCGATGAAGACTATCTGTGGAAATAAGAAGTACAATGGAGTTTAAGTTATAGCACATCCACCCTCTTGAATGTTATAAAAAACCATTACATAATAATTTTTTGTGATTTATAGCTCTGGAGAAGTGTTTATTGTTCTCTTCTTCATGTCTTGAAATCTTGTAGCACCATGATGTATCTATCATTCAAAATTTATAGTTTCATATACCCAATCACAATAGTCCATTTTATACGTTAAATAGGGTTGTCCACTAGAGTTTTCTTTTGCCCTAGGGATTTTGATTCTTATATAAATCTTAAACACTATATTTCTCTTTTTCCCTAGGGATTTTGATTATTATATAAATCTTAAATTCAATAAAACACACTACTTTATGTTCCTTTTCGAGTATGGTTGACAAATTTGCATCTAATTTCATAATTTATATATATTCTTAAAATTCATACACCACTTTGTAAATATACAGTATATTTTAAATTTAATATATCATTACAATAGAAATTACAGTCTTCACAGCACCGTTGATCTACATAAGCTATATTTTAAATTTAATATATCATTACAATAGAAATTACAGTTTTAACATCACCATTATTCTACAAAAGGTAAATTTTACATTTAATATATCATTACAGTTTTCATAGCACCATTATTACCATGCATTGACACTAAACACCAAAATTTATGAAGCCTGGTCATGATCAAAGAGATTTTAAATGGGGTTTTTAGAAAATGAGCTAGGGTTTCAATGTAGAGGTAGATCAAAGGAATAAATTAAAGAGCTTTGTTAAAAATGATTACACAAAAAACATCTCGAATTTACTTGGGTTTCATTTATTTTATGCCCAAATCCATGGGATCCTTAATTTTCACCAAAAAATAACTTAATTCATACCTGGTGCTCATCAACAGCCTCGTTAGTCGTCAGTGGCCACGTTAGTGGGATCCTTGGGCACGGTGGGCACTTGTAGGCTCGGTCTGGTCTATATTTGTCACCATGCTAGTATCCTCTTTCGGTTCATTAACCAAATGTTTGATGGGCTGTAGTCGATGGGCTCGGTCTGGTGTAATCTTCGTGTGAAGGAGGCAAGTGGAGGAAAGTGAATTCCTTTACACCGCCTCCAATATATAAATATGAGTGTTCACACGAACATCATGTTAGTGCAAAATCATAGAACCCTTCAATGTCCTGAGTGTGAAATGGGGCATTTGGTGTGATTGCCTAACATTGGACCATCTCTCAAGTTGTGGGACTTGTAAAACTTGAGATGGACCTCTAGAGAAGGTTGGTTCCTTCTTCCTAATCTACCTGCTACACTCTACTCCAATGCAGGCGGAGCTAACCTATCCTAATCTAATGATTCCAAGGGGACAGGGAGAGAGAGTGAGAGTGAAAGAGAGCCTACACTAAGTGGTGATAGACTAGAAAAGGAAGTGGCGAGATAATCTACTGGGGGAGGATGAAATAGGTGAAAAGAAAATGAGGAGGTCACACATAAGTGACACAGAACTAGATCCAAATACACCATCGAAACTCCATGAAACATGTCATCTTACACCTGCAAATGAGAAACACATGCACAGGAAGAAAACATGAAATGGAGAGGCACAAAGAAACAAAAATACAATGCAAAGGGTTGAAGAACACCACAAAAACACAATTTTATTGCTCTATGAGGTGCATAGACCATTACATGGGTGCTAGAGGCACAAATACACTTACCAAGCATAGGATAAGGCTTACAGCTCAAATGGAGTTGGGAAACAAGTTTGACAGAGTTTCCCCACATCCTAGAATGTTCCCCCTTCTCAAATGAGAAGTTTTTACAATATATAGATGATGAAGGTGAGAGAGAGAAAGAAGAAAACTAGGAATCTTCTCTGAAATCTCAACCTCCAACCATTAATGCCATGTAAATCCAGCTACAATCTTTCAATTATGGTTCCCTATGTCTATTCATAATTTTGAAGAAGGAAGAAAGGTGGATTAAATCAAATCTTTTCTAGTAGTTGAAGCAATTGGATTCTGCATTAATGGAATGAAATCCTTTTTCCTAATTTTCACCCACCTAACCTACTAACAAATATTTTTTTGCTTCCATGGTCTAGAGGATGTCGATACCTTTCCAAAAAGTATTTTCTTGCTCAAATCTGAGCTTCCAGTTAAACGATATGGTCTTCTAAAGATTCTGCATCAAGACTATGTAAAATGGTGAAAACGTAATCTTTGCAAAGCGGATCCACGGGCCCAAAAATACAAATTGCGCTTTTCACGAAAAGACACAAAAATCACAAAACCTCCCGTAACCCTATAAGCCCGAAATTCACTTTTGACCAAAATTCCCCACAATCTTGCAAACTTTACTTTTTACATTTGGAGAACAAACCTCCTCGGACTCACGGGCCCGCACTTGCAAACTACGCTTTTATGAAATTGGCAAAAGATGAAAAAACATCCCATGGCCTCGCAACTTTACATTTCCCAAAAGTCATCCTCAAGCCCACCAGCCCACATTTTCCACTTTGGCAAAAGTCCTCCCCATGCCTGTCGGCCCACTTTTGGCAAAAAATCCCTCAAAGGCCCACCTTCCCGCATGTAATTTAGGCTTGACACATGGCTTCTCTAGGCATCGGTGAAGGTGTGGCTTATTTTTATACTTTATGCCTTTTCGAAACAAAATCCAAAAATTTCAAACTACCTCCAATGACCCGCCTTCCCGCTTTGACTTGAAACATGGCCACGTGTAGAGATGGCACATGTTTGGGGACCACTTTTGGATTTTTCTTTTGAAGTTTTTCCAAAGAGACATGTGGCTCCTTCCGCGATTTTCTCTATTTCTTTCTATTTTGGCTAAGTCCCTTTTGTTTAGCGGGGCCATACGTCTAACCTTAGAGACGTGGAGGTTTAGTGCTTGTTTGAGACTGTCCCTCTGGATTTTACCTTTACACTTGTGCCGAGTCGACACGTGTCACCTTCCGCTATCTCTTCTATACTTGATGGATTTGGGGCCGGTTTAAATTTCAGGCTCTAATCACATGGCGCGTTGGCTCTAGGCAAGGGTCCTTCTTTGGGCCACACCTTTTGAATTTGTGCCAATGAGACACAAGGAGACTTCCATTGGTTCTTGATACTTAGTCGATTAAGTGGTTGGCTATGTACCCCTTTTGACTCCTGGCCACGTGTCGAACTTGCACTTTTTTGGCAATGGCTTTGGGCCATGTCTGTTTAATTTGCACCGTTGAGGCACGTGGAACCTTCCACTGGCTCTGCCTTGTTTAGAATTTTCCACGGCTGGTTCTGCCCCTTGACTTCTTCTTTTCGGGCCTGGGACATGTGGAAGCTTGTGCTCTTTTGGGGGACTACCTTTGGCTTCGACCCTTAAAGGTAAGCCACTGAGACACATGGAGGCTTCTGCCTGTCCTTTCGATTTAAACAGCCAACTATGTCCCCTTTTTAACTTTTGGACATGTCGAGGGCTGGTGGAAATTTGGATCCTTCACTCTTGATCCTTCCTTTGAAGTTGCACCATTGAGACACATGGGGCTTAACACACATTTGGGGTGTTTATTTTTGATGCACCTTCTGGAATTGCATCAAGACAACACGTAGCACCTTCCGGGAGTCAGTTGTTCGGCCCCGAGTCGACTCGTATGCAACTAAGTCTGAAAACTTTGATCCTTTATCTGTTTTCTTCCTATCTAGCTCTGGCCTCCTTTGACGTTGTTCAATTCCATTGTTGAGCTTGCTCCTCCACTATAGAGTCTTTCCTATCCCTCAGATTTGGATTTGAATGTGAGCTCGCACGATAGATCTAACCCTTAAATTTTCTTTTGTGCGGGGTCGTGTTTGACCAATTTTACCTGGGGGCAAAATTGGGAAAGCACATCCTTCACGCAAAATGGTGTTCATGCGAACACACCATTCACGTGAATCTCATTCAATTCCACACGTGGAAAAACAATAACCTACATGTCACTTTGCCCAAATGTGGTTCGTGCGAACCACTACTATTTACCTCCCAACCACACTCCTCACTCACATTTTTGGGACAATAAGTGGGACACAACACCATGTATTGACCCAATAACAAGGTAAACAAAATTTATTTGACATCTTGATAATGAAAATTAAAGTTTTTGAAGCTAATTTTGCACTCTCAGCCCCAAACTAGGGTATCAAACAATTAAGGTTGTAACCATCATAATTTGATGACATTTTAGGAAAATATTTTTCTTGATGAGGACTAAGGGTTGGTAAAGTTTCAGGTCTCAACTCACATGTGTGAGGTAAATGTATGGAAGTTTGCAGTGGTAGTTGTGCATTGCCTAGTTGAGAAGCAAAAAGGTGTGCATAAATGTCTTAGTCAAGGATTTCAGTCATCAATTTTTATATGCACTATCATATTATTATTTTAGATGTAAATCCATCACCACTTAGGTAAGGTTGTAGTTCAAAGTGCCTACTATTGTAGCTCATGCATAATAGGTCTAATTTTGTATACTATAACAACTAAGAAGGTATAATTTCATACAAAGGAGTAGTTCATGAGACTTAGTTGTTTTCAAGAGCTCGACAAGGCTTGTTTAGACTCCTAATTGGATGGTAGGTCTGTTTCATGAGGAACTATGATAGTTGAATATTTGCATGCTTGAAGGGCCAATAGTTACTAAGGGATAATAAGGGAAAACTGACATAAAATGCAAGGTACAACTAAATGAGAGGTCAAATCCCCTTGTGTCATTCTAATTGGAGAGTTTTAAATATTGTAAAGAGTGATGGGAGATTTCAAGGCCTACATATCAGTGGTATGAACACTTAGAGCGAAGAGGCCAACCTAAATCTACCCTTGTGTTTGAAGATGAGAATGCATTTATAGTGGTTGTATGAAGAATTCATTGTATTGAATGGGCTTAGAAATGCAAAGTAGGTGCTAGAGTGATTATGGAAGCTTACGAATCATGGGGCTATGCCCAATAGCTAGGAATATCCTTTGTAAGTTTGCTTTCCTATAGAAACTAGTGCTAATATGCAGATGTATAATCAAGCTATGTATCTCAAGGGCATGTAAAATGGGCTATGGAGTGTCAAAGAATGATCCTCAGTTACAGACGAGGTGTAAATTAATGTGAACAAGCTTAAGTCTTCTTGAAGAAAATAAGTGTATGAAAAGAGGTAGGTGTTCAAACCAGGAAGGTATAGTGGTATTTGATATAACCCATGCACCATTTATCCTCACTTTTCACAATTGCATATATTAATCTAACATATTCCTTGTACACTGGACCCTCCCAAAAGTCTAACACCTTAATCGTTTTTGAGGCATCTCTAACTATGCATTAATAAAGAAAAATTACAAATTACTCTAACTTCATATTGTGTTTACTTAAGATCTAGTTGTAAATAAAATGAAATAGAATGAACAACTATCCAATATATATTTTTATTTTTAAATCGATAGAAATGATTAAAGAAAGTAATAAATTGGGAAGAAACAAATAAATTAATTGTAAACTATTGCATTTTCCAAAAATAGAAACTAAACATATAATAACCAAATTTAGTTATCTCTAATGAAAACTATTAACCTAAATAATTTAAATCTCTTGTTGAAATAAAAGCTTCAAACAATAGGACATTTGGCCTTAGTTTCATTCAGACGAAGTTTCTCTTTGGATTTTTCTCTTAGCTCAAATAAATTTTCCCAAGAAAGGGTTTAAAATCATATTTAGGACGAGAAATAAAGTAGAATTCTATTGCTTTATACCCTGCTTCTAATCTTTCTCAAAGAAAATCCATAAGGAATGAGATTAGGAATATTAATTATCAATGTTAATGCTTTCCGAATAAATGTAAATAAATAAAACATGAAGAAAAGTGTTCAAAACATCTTTTCCAATAATTTGCGATTCAATTATTAGATAAATTCTCTTTTTACATGTTTAAATCTAATAACAAGGCATTTCTAGAAACATTTCCCATAATTGCTCTAATGTAACAAAGGAATAATTATATACACATTCAACCCGGTCACTGCATTATTGTGAAATTTTATCCCAAGATTGTTTGGATGTAATTTTTGGTCTCCGTATAATTTTTACTCTTCTACATGCAGAGTGTAATGTGATATATAGACAAAATGGCTTAAGAAATAAGTAACAGTCGAAATATATTAGCTGGTTGGTATTATACAAGGATGCAACTTGTATGTTGATGAAAAGACGGATTGGGAAATGTACTATCTTTCTATAAAAACATCCCTTAGAAAATGGGAAGCATAAACTTTCTTAAAATTAGAAAACATCCAAACCATGAATAAAATGAAAGAGGGATATTTCTAAGATACGGAGAGAAAAGAAAATCAAATTGAATTGTAAATTTTGAATGGATGAATAAGCTCAGGTTGAAAAAATCAGCGAGTAACTCTTTTCCCAAAAGTGGGATTTCAACAAGCTACTCACGAGTCAAAGTATAAGATAAATTTATAATTTTATATTTAAACATTACAAGCATTGGGGGTACATATAGAGATGAATGGGTAACTGGAAAAGAAATCAACAAGTCGATTCTTAGTACATTTGACCAAATAAACATGAATGAAATCGAATAACAAATACAGTGTTTGGAAATGCATGTTTTGATTTAATTGACTTACTAGCATTTTCACCCTCGATAAGCAAAAAAGTGTAATTAAAATGAAAAATCGCATGTGTTCAGTCTCGAGCTAGTCTAGAGAGTGTTATAAATATTGCGAAGGGAAATGCGATGGATGTGGACACTATTTTGGATTAAATGGATCTTTATCATCACTGGATTAGACTATGTAAGTTTTTGCTTCGTATAGTTTCCAAGTCCATAAAGAGAAGATATGGATATATTAGACCATTTCAGCCATCTTGCAATACATTTTTGGTACCACTTGTGATTGTCAAAAATCGCATCATGAATGGTTTTATTCCATGGTGGCCATGAGACCAAAAAATGAGTAATCCATCTCAAAACTGAATAGTTATGTGGGATCATTCGAAAAAACCTAAGAGTGGATGACATGATCATGAGTAATGATAAGATCATATATAATAATAGGGATATATTTGAATTTGAATATGAGTCAATCAATGGTAGAGTAAGATTCACAATAATAGATTTTGGATAATAAGGTCTATAGATTATCCTCTTTATATTCTCAACAATACATATTAGGGTATAGAAAGCAATATTCTAGAGCCTATATGCAAGAAAAGATATAACCAAAGGGGTGAAAGAGTCACAAATTTAGAAAATCATAATCCATACTTTAAAGCATAGGTTTCCAAATGGTACATCAAGGATACGGGATTGAGTCTTTCTGAAATCCTAACTATCATATTATTAACAATATGTGTATGTAACTCGATATGTATACTAAGGTTGGAAGGTAAATGTATGTAGTAAGGATCAATACTATTGTAGGCCTAACTTGGGAAGATATAAGGAAATATTTGATAATATAACAATGCAACAGAAAACATTATGTTGATCTATCATAGTATTATGTACACGATATCAATTACTAAATGAAATAAATACTAATAAAATAAATGAAAAGGAAGGTTAGAGACACTTGAATTTGTATAGTGACACCTTTGAAGAATTAATCTCGAAGGTATGTAGCATCTAATTCTTTTTATAGGTGAACACAACACAGATAGAAGGAAAATTAATGATATTGATGATGTTACCACTAGGGTATCTTATAAAATATTGGGGTCTTGTGTAGTGCCCACTTCCCTTTGACACTTATTATATTTTGATCTCGATTAGTGCTGGTTATATACATGGATATTATTGTATCATTTTGGCTTAGCATGATGATTAGATGATAGAGATACTTTGATTATTGATGGATTTTGATTCATAGTATGATTTGTGTGGATTTCTTAGAGAGACATTTTATATTGATGATGATGTGTTGTTGACATATTTATATATTTCTAACATTCAACATTTTTGTCATATTGAGTAGGATTTAGCAGTGAACTAATCTTGTAATCTTATTAGTATTGATGAAATATAGAATTGAGATGTTGTTGGAATTTTAAAATAGTAACATTATTTGCCTAGATGATGATTTAATTTATGTATGGATGATTGTTGACTTATATGCATATATTTTATCTTGGATGTTTTGATGTGGCCACGAGGCCGAAGGAGGTATTGTGTGTTTTGCATACTATTATATCACAACAATCAAAGGAGATTGCAGACCAACCATAACGGAATATTGGGTGGATACGAAAATGGTCACCATGGAAACTTGTGTTATGTTGTGTGTGTTTTATTTGTTATTAGGGGGTCCCCATGGGGGGATGACCTCCAATTGTGACCAAGGGGTTTGTGTGTTGTTCTTTTCTTTTCCTTTATTTAATTTTAGAGTATGTGATTTTATGGTGATGTAATTCCCTTTTATCATTAATTAATTTATGTGTCTAGATTAGTAAGTTAATCATGTTATTAAACCAATTATAAATGGGACAAAAAGAATTCATTTATTAGATTAGATGAATCTTTGTTTTATGTGTTTTAAGTTGAGTGTAAGTAACTTGAGTGTTGTACACTCTACCTCACCTTGGAAATTTGGATTTGGCCTTCCAATTTTGAAGGCGTGTGAGACAAGAAAAGCTTGTCCCACACCTTTTAATTTGTTATACCAACCCTACCAATGTATTGGGGGCTAAAAAATAGACCCTATTATATGTTTTGGAAGGCAAAATGTGAGTTTTAATTTCACTTTCTTACATGTGTCTATTTCTTTGTCATAAAGGGTGTGGGTTGGAGTGGTGTGTGTAAGAGGTTTTTCATACCTATCAAACACCCATTTATTATGCCTTGGAGTATGGGTTTGACTTGAGTGATTTGGGATGGAGAATAAATGATGTGGCATACTACATGGAGCAACATTATCTCCCTCTTCCTCTTTTCTATTTATTGGAAATTTTGGGAATTAAAAGGGGTTACTTGCTTAGCTCTGGATCTTGGATTTTGGGGAATTATTGCTTGTTGGAGTGGAATGAAGGTTGGAATCGCTTGATTTTTGAAATATTTTGGGACTTTCTTGAAAAGTGGAGCTTTACCATGGCAAGGTAGGGTCTTGCACTCTTGTTTTATTCTTGTTTTCTTGTATGTTATGTGCTTTTATGTATTTTTGTTCTTACTTGAAGTGTTGGGTAGTAAAATGGCTTAGGTTGTGTTGATATAGTGAAACTGAGATGGAATATGTTGGGAGGCATAAGAGCTTATTTGTGTGTTTAGGAGGGAGTGGGTTTTGGATGCCCCACCTTGTTCTATTTTGTTATTTTCTACATTGTGGCAGCCATAGGAGAGAGGGAGGCATAAGAGTGAGGGAGAGATAAGAAATATTTTTTTTATTATAGGGAGGCATAAGAAATTTTTGGGTTGAATGTGTTTTGGAGGATTTTATAGGTGGACATCCAAACCCTTTGGAGGCACAAGGGTATCCCCATATTCCTATCTCTACTTGGCTTGTTTTAGAGCCATTGTTTTGGGAATTTTTTGTGATTTTAAAAAAAAAAAGTATTTGTAGTTATATTTTCTTGTGTGTTTGTTTCTTGAAAGTAAGTGTGTAATTATTGTATATTTTTCATGTGTTGGATCCATCCCTTATTACCTTTTGGTTGGGGCTCAGGTGCCAATGAGAAGAATTGTTTCTTCTTCTCATTAGATTTTTGGTTGGGTGGAGAGTGTTGCCTCTACCCCATTTTCGATGTTGTGATCAAGTCAAGAAAGATGAAGCCTTGTTGGAGAATTGATATTTCGAGCACTTGTAGAAGACTAAACATTCCTCTATTGTAGCTACCTTCTTGTAAAATTTCTGTTAGCATTTGTTAGTTTAATCCATTGTTGTTAATGGACAGTTAACAGACAGTTGTAACTGTCCTCTCTCCATCTTTCCTCCCACAGCCTTTATAAGGCTTGGCACTCTTGTTTGTAAACACACGCAATGAATGAATATCATTCTGTCTTCTGCAATTAAACTCTTGCCATCATTGGTATCAGAGCGAGTGTGCCTGTCCTCTCTCGCTGATGGAGGTTTGCGTTTTTACTGTGCGTGAGTGCAAGCAGACTGGCGCGTGGAGGAGGAAAAACTGTGGCTGTCTCGTGTGAAGTCCGCTGTGCGTGAAGGAGACTCAGCAACCATTTCTCTACTATCCGTGCGTGAAGGAGTCTCGTTTTTGCTGAGCGTGATGATGTGTCCAAAGGAGGCAGAAACGTGAGAAGGAGAAGATGTAGCGACCTGTTTTATCTTAACATTGAAGAGCTGCGTGGAAATATTTTGTCAGGTTGCTTGCTGTCTAGTAACTTGCGTGGAACATTCTGTTTGATGGTCATTTTGTTTCCTGTCTTGAGATCTGCGTGAAACATTTATAACGTGGAGGAACGGCTTTCCTTTGTCATTTGTTGTCTGGCATAGAACCGACCAACTTTAATATAGCGTGGCGAATAACATCTGCAGAGCCATTGCAGTTTAGAGATTATTTTGGCAGTTTTAAGACATAGAAGTTTAGTATAAAATCAATGTGTGCAAATTTGGAGAAGCCAAATTAAAGTTTAGTGGACCTGCTGCAAGGAAAGGAGGAGACCTGCGCCTAGAGATTGCACGTTATGATTTTAGATTGGTGGTTAGAAACCTGCATTTGATGGCGTGGATTTGAGCACCCAAAACGACATGTTCTGCATGGCCACCAGCGTATAAAGGTTCTTCTGTTTCGGGGATGGAACTCAATCGAGAAGCATAGGCCTGGCTGACGAGTGCCCGAAAGTCTGCAATGCTAGTCTTACCTGATGGACATTCACGGTAATTTACTTCCTACCTCACCATTTTTTTCATTTCTCCAGTAGTTATTATGGACATTCACTTGGAAAAATACTCGGGGTTAAACTTTCATACATGGAAGGTGAAGATTCAAATGCAACTTATGCATAAAAACTTATGGGGTATAGTAGATGGAAAAGAGAAAAAGCCCACAGACGCCGCCAAATTAGCAGAATGGCAGTGCAGAGATGATAAAGCAAAAGCCATTATTGGCCTTGCTCTCTCCGATTCTGAACTCCATCATGTTGATCTCAATAAATCTTCCAAGGACATGTGGGATAATTTAAATCAATTATTTGGAGCGAAAGCAGTGAACGCGAAGTTTTCCCTAAAACTTCAGTTATATAGATTCAAAATGGAAGAAAGCGTTTCTATGTCTAGTCACATTAATAATCTTCGGTCTCTGCTCCAACAACTAGCAGAAGTCAAAGCTGTGATAGAAGATGAGGATGCCAAAGCTATCCTATTAAACAGTCTATCTTCCAAATACAACAATGTTGTTTTTACTCTCAGTCAAATTCAGTCCAAATCTCTAGATGACATGATCGCGGCTCTTCTCGCAGAGGAAAAACGCATAACTGACGATGTTGCAGAAGGTGATACTCAACAAGTAAGTGCACTGTATTCCACAAACAGAAAATTTCATAGGAGATCAGATAAAAATAAACTAAGGCCTAAACAAGAGATTGAATGCCACTATTGTCAGAAGAAAGGTCATACAATGTGGAACTGTCATATCCGAGCAAGAGATGTTCTACAAGGAAATATAAAACACAATGGAGCTAATACTGCTCATACAGAAGATCCACAAGATTCTGACGAGAGTGAGGAAGCTGTTGATGAGATTGGCTTCACATCATCTCTAGTATTGTAAGCATCTGTACAGGAGGACGGAGGATAACGGAGGCTGGAGGAAATCCAGCGACCTCTTGCAAGCCACAAGTGACGAGGCCGCCGACAGAGATTGTGGCAGAATAAGGTATTGAGGACCTATTCCTCAATTTTTGGCTTGTTTATTTCAGTTTCAGTTTTGTGTCGTGTTCCTGTTGTTTTGTTATTCAATAAAGTTCAGATGATACGAAGTTTCCTGTTTGGGACCTTCTAATTGAAGAGCGTTGTGGGGAACAGAAAAGCACTAAAAGCAGCACATGGTACTTGCCCTGGGTTCGTGGTAATCCTGTAAAACCACCAAGGTATCATCCTCTTGGGTTCGTGGTATGCCTGTAAAACCACCGAGGTAAAATCCTCTTGGTTCGTGGTAAGCCTGTAAAACCACCGAGGTGAACAGTTGGAAAGTGTTCCTGTCCCTCTAGGTTTCTGGTCAACCTTAGAAAAACCATGTGAGACCATGTAGGCACATGCTCGTGTGAAGACCCTCTTTGCGATGTTCTCTTTAAGGGGGGGACCTATTATCAGGAAATGTATGTTTTTACGAACAATGTATTAAGGGGGGGAATGTTAGCATTTGTTAGTTTAATCCATTGTTGTTAATGGACAGTTAACAGACAGTTGTAACTGTCCTCTCTCCATCTTTCCTCCCGCAGCCTTTATAAGGCTTGGCACTCTTGTTTGTAAACACACGCAATGAATGAATATCATTCTGTCTTCTGCAATTAAACTCTTGCCATCAATTTCCACTTCAAGTGGAACATTTATTATATTGCTTTTGAAAGAAAAAGTTGTATTGATTATTGGTTATTAAGTTTTTAATGTATGAGGGAATGAAAGGAATTTTAGTGAAATGAGTTTGATAAAATGGAAATGAAGTTTAAAGAGAAACAATTTTAGTGAGTTAAATTTTTGTATAATGGAATTTAGATTGAAAGGAAAACTACTTAGTCCTCATTTTAGTTGGTTTTTTGTCTCAAATGGGTGTGTATTTATTATTGGAAAAATTAGTAGTTCTTATTTTAAAACTATGAGAAATCTTGTTATAATTTCTTGTGAGAATGGTCATGAATTTGGATTTTGTAAAAGTAAAGAAATAGTTATTCCCATTGTATTACATGGAAGGCATAGAGTAGTGAAATATATTATATTTGTTCATCTCCTTGTATTGGTTGAAATAAAATTAAATCTTATATAAGTACATGGAAAAGCCCTTAATCCCTTGGTGGTTATTCATCTTTCATATGATATATTGACTTCTTAAAAATCTAGTTTGCTCAAGAAATTTCATGTATATAACTTAGACCATAGTCTTGTTTGCTTATATAAGAGTACTAGGAATTCATTGTATGATATATAAATCAAATATTAAAGAATTCAATAATGAGTGAAAATAAAAATCAAGGACAAGCTTCTTGCAATGTCATTTCCTTATTATAAAGAAGATGTATTAAAATATTTAGAATAATTGATTTTATTCAGCGTATTAGGATTCTACTCATAATAATTGTTATAATTTTTAAAATATCAATTAGATTGATGACATTAACCTTGTTAACTTACCAATTATATAATGTAAAAATGATTAGAGGTATAAATGTATATATATATATATATATATATATATATATATATATATATATGTATATATATATATATATATATATATGTGTATGTATATATATATATATACATATATATATATATATATATATATATATATATATATATATATATATATATATATATATATATATATATATATATATATATATATATATATATATATATATATATATATATATATATATATATATATATATATATATATATATATATATATATATATATATATATATATATATATATATATATATATATATATATATATATATATATATATATATATATATATATATATATATATATATATATATATATATATATATATATATATATATATATATATATATATATATATATATATATATATATATATATATATATATATATATATATATATATATATATATATATATATATATATATATATATATATATATATATATATATATATATATATATATATATATATATATATATATATATATATATATATATATATATATATATATATATATATATATACATATACATATATATATATATATATATATATAAATATTATATATGTATATATATATATATATATATATATATACATATATATGTATACATACATACATACATACATACATATATATATATATATATATATATATATATATAAATATTATATATGTATACATACCTATTAATATTATCGATGTAAATATATATACTTAACACACACACACACACACACACACACACACACACACACACACACACACACACATGGGAAATTATATCAATTAAATACTAACTAACTATAATGTAAATTCTAACATATCAAAAAAATTGAAATTGTGGTAGCCATATTGGCTGCGGCCTATGTGAATGTATTTTGTAGGAAATAGGGTTAGGAGCAGGGTTTTTGATGCCACCCCCATCCCATTATCAAATGGGATTGGGGGTGGGGTCGGCGACCCTCTCCCCAACCCCAATCTTTGTCCTTGTAAACCAACAAAACCCCAATCGTTTCTAGCATGCGTTTTTCTTCTTTGCGGATCAAACTCCTTTACTTTTGTTTTTATATATGCATAATCACTATATGTTTATCTTTATTAGGGGTTTATATTCAAATAAAACCCAATAAAATATATACATATATAGGTATACAAATGTATATACATACATATGTATGTATGTATATTCTTCTACCCAAATGAAAACTTATACCAGATTTAACCATATCAATAAAATGGGGCAAAACACATATGCCCGTTTAGGTAAATATTAAAATAATGAGATAAATAAAATAGATAAATAAATTGAAAACACATATAAGGGTATAAATAAAACAAGGAAAGAAATGAAGCATGTGCTCCCTCCCAAAAGCTTGAGGTTGCCTCTCAAGGCTTCCTCATCCTCCTCCACCAATCTACAAAAAAAAACAAAGAAATAATAAGCCAAACAAAGAGAAAGAAGCATAATAAAACTTAGGGTTAGTGGAATCCCTAGCACTTTTTTCAAAAAAAATTATTCCGTAATTTTTATAGTTCGACCTAGGTTATTCTTGGGTCTCGTGCGGGAAAAATATAGTGGGTGTTACATATTGGGTGAAGGATTAGAAGATGGAAAAAGGACTCAATAGGAAGCTAAAAAGGTATTACAATGATGGTAAAAAAATGTTGATGGTGGATCTAATAATGATAGCAAGAGAATAGTATGTAGATATTATATAAGGTAGTAAAATGATGGCCAAGATGATGTAAAAGATAAGATATCTAAGGTATCCAAGATTGCACATTGAAGCTCCCTTGTAGATATTACTAACCAGCCTAAATGTTTATTATTATCCCTTTTCTCAGTAATTCCTCATATGACATCCCTCGAGGAACATGTTAATATGGAAAATAAGGTGCACATACATGGAAAACAAATACACTAGGGATTTAAGAATTTCTAATTTTTTTTTTATAAACCATATGCCTTGTGATCTATAAATTCACACAAAATGGAGGTAGGATTTACAATAAATGGTCATTATATGAAAATAGCCTTTGGAAGATTGAGATTAAATGCAATATGGAGTAAGGTATAGCAGTAGTAGGTATACATCTAGATTGGTTCATAAAACATTTTATGGAAAAACTACATTTAATTAGGCTTAATACATTATTTTTGATGAAATAGATATTATATTAATAAACATGTATTATTATACAAGTTTAAATCCATAAAACAACAAGCAACAAGGGAGCACACCTCAAATACATGAGTCAATCCAGGCCACAAGGGGGGCTAGGTGCATAACATGGCATACAAAAAAAATTGTGTGAATGCGAGAAATAAGGTGTAAATACATGACATACAAAAACACAAGGGATTTAATATTTTCAAATGTTTTTCATAAATCATATGGCTTGGGATCTATAAATTCATATAAAACAGATGTAGTATTTAAAATATATTGCAACTATGCCATGAAAATAAACTTATGAAAATTGAGATTAAATACAATATGGAGCAAGGTATAATAGTAGTAGGTGTACGTCTAGACCAGTCCATAAAAAAATAGTAATGGAAAAAATACATTTAATTAGGTTTTGTGCATCTTTTTTAATAAAATAGATCATATATTAATAAATGGGTATTATGTTATAACCCTTTCCACACAAATAAAGGTTGTATGGGTGCTTGTCTCAAATACATATGTCAATCTAGGCCACAATAGAGTGTACTAGCATAACAACCAAAGTTAGGCCAAGCCTAGGAAAAATTGATCTATTACTTTAAATAAGGAAACAAAAAATTAAGAACTCATTGTGAATTGATGCCTAGTAGACGACGGATCATGGTCATAAAATTTATAGCCTAGAAGGTATATCTTGACATTGAGCGAGATTTAGCCAGAACAAGAGCCAACATATTCTCCTTCTTCAATGTCATCCTCTGCCTACATGTGAGTAAGAAAAATAGATAAGAAAAACCAAGGGAATTTTTGTGAGGGTGATGGTAGGCTCCAACTTCAAGATTAATTGTATTAGGAAAGAAAAAACAAAAGTTTCATAAATATATAGTTACTAAATTATTATCTTAGTGATGTGTTCTGTATATGAAAATGAAATTACACATTCAACATTGTTGAAAGAACATCTTAAAAGTGTTGACTACATCAAAATTTAATGATGGGAACACTTGGAGTGCTTCTAAAATGTGAAAAAAATATATCTTAATTGATTTGATGACTGGGTTTACCTAATTTAGATATGTTGTTTCCTTATAATGATCTCTACATAATGACTCTTGAATATTTTCAATTATGTTTTTTCTTAAATGTAATACAATGGAATATTTTTTGGGGGGATTTCAAAGGGTGAGAATTTGAGGATATGATAAAATAAATTGTATAGAAAAAAAAAAAATTATGTTGTAAAAATGCTACAAGAAAAATGTGACGACATGAAAGGAGTGCTAGATTATGATGTTCATTATTACATGTCGCAATAATATTATTTGAAGGTCTACAAAATTATATGGATGTAATTTAACATTCAAAATTTAGTATGTATGTAAAATTTATTTTTATAATAACTATTACAAAATCCATAAATTGAATAAAATTTTATATAAATATTGTTGTTCTTTGTAATATCCTCTCAGTGTTATGTGACTAATATCAATTAGATTGGACTAATCAATTTCAGATTTTTTCATAGATTTATGTTTTCCCCATAAAAGTTAATATTGCACTAATTAATTTGAAGATCCATAAACATCATTAAAATTTATTAAAACTTACTTTCAAATTATTATAATAAAAAAATAGTCGAAGATAATGATATAAATGACTCCCTCATAACCATTGGTGCAAACTTACAATTATGTAGGAAATGAGTTCCATCTTCCAAATTGTAACTTAAGAGTCTTACAAGTTCAATCTTCAAATTTCACCTTTCTCATAAAATCTTATCCAACATTTATTTGTAAAAAATCAAATAAATAAAACTTAGAAAACCAATTACAAATCAAAATAAATAAAATAAAGTTTAACAAAATATTAAATAAAGTTTAAAAACAAATCAAACAAAACTAATTAAAAATCAAACTTAATAAGATATGAAAATGTTTATATTTCATTAATAAGATATTAAGATAATTCTATTATTTCTATTTTATTTACATTCCAAAATCTCCATTTTCATTTATATTAAATTTGTCATAAATCTCACAAATTCATAATGTATATAGTATCTATGTAATATATTTAACAATCAATCATGACGGTATATTTTGACATCTAAAATGATAAAAAAGGTTCAAACACCTTGAAAAACCTAGTGCAGTAGTACTGCATGAAAGGGATCGGTCGTGGAAATTGGAAAAGATACATGTTGAATAACACTGGGTGGGTACAAGACAACTTCTTTCGGAGGAAACAACTCGAGTTAATCTGCTGTCGCCGTGCTCAATAAGTAGACGGAAACCTGTATTATATCTAAAATAAGGGGAAAAGTTTTTCATGGTTATCATTTAAATGGAGACATTAAATTATGTAAAACACGTTTTCCTATTTTATTTGAATCAGTGAAGTAATGCCACTGCCAGTATGCTACAGGTTGTAAAGCCTAGTGATGCACATACAGTGACGATTCATTCCAAGCTCGTCTGGAATGAACCTGTGCCGTGACGATTCATTCTAAGCTCATCTGGAATGAATCTGTGCCGTTCTGATATAAGTAATTAAGAGTCCGTGATTGCAACACTTCTACCCTATTTAGATTAACAGCACAAATTTAGGCCTGTAATACATTCAAACTCTAAAATTTGTAATTATTGATGTATCGTACTTGACGCCTATTGGCCTCTCAGATGCACCTATGGATGCAGTTGCTACTTTTTAGCTTTTAATACCCAAACACCAAACTGCCGTGGACGATTCAAATACCATCGAGAAGTCAATAGTCTTATAAAACATCAATTTCTAAATTGATATTTTTTTTGTAACGTGTTTTTTCGCAAAACCCACCAAAATGGACGAAACTCTGATGGACAATGGGGTGACATCACAGCAAGTAAGAATGTGACGTTCCCTACATTTTAGCTGATTAAATATTATTAGAAGCTTCTAGGTAATTAATAGATCAGACAACAATCGCATGAGAAATGGTAACTCTATTTTCCACCTTCTGTGGGTCGTGGGAAATCGTTTTATATATTTGCGACAAATCGATAGGCTTTCATGAATTACAACTCCAGCGGGTTGTTTGTTTAGTTGAACTAGAAGACTGTTATCCGCTCACTGTGTTTGTGTATTCGTTTGTTATTAAAGATGGAGCACAAAAAAACAGAGGCATCCGCCATTGCGCATCCATGTGCAGCATGCAAGATGCAGCGAAGAAAATGCGGTAACAAATGTTTGCTTGCTCCCTATTTTCCACCGCATGATTCTCACAAGTTCTGTATCGTTCATAGAGTCTTCGGAGCAGGAAACATTGTCAAAATTCTTCGAGTTAAGATCCAACACTTATTTTCATAAAATATTTTGTTATCAGTACTGTTCTTTTTGTTAGATCAAAGTAATACCCAGAGAAAATGAATCAACACTAAATCTTTACTAAGTTAGTTGTACGTTGTTTTTGACGTTGGCAGGATATTCCGGTAGAGAGTAGGGAAGATGCTGTGAGCAGCATGGTATACGAGGCAAGAGCGAGAGTGGAAGATCCAGTCTACGGTTGCACTGGCGCAGTGTGTAGACTGCAGAAACAAGTATTAAGCTTGCAATCACAACTGGCTAACACGCAAGCAGAGCTCTTCAATACAAAAGCGTTTCTTTTTTCGCGCGTCACAGGATTTTCTAGTGTAGGAGAATGTGGAGAAACACTGGATCCCTTCGGCCCAATTGTTTCAGAAGATGTTGCGGATCCCTTCGGTTTATGGGAGCCACCGCGGACTGGTTGAGGTGAAGCAGTCATTCCATTCATTTTTACAATCACGTCGGATTGGCAATAATGCGTGTTTACATGTATTTATCCGCTAGAATAGCGCCACTTAAAATGATTGTTTTCAATTTAAGCGGTGGTTATTTCTAAACTACTTATTAAATGTATATGGAAAGTGGTTTTACACTCTATACTAAACTAAAAATATATCCAGGGCTGTATTTACGATTAATTAAGAGAAATAATTCAGCTGCAATAAAACTCGTAAAACAAATGCATAACAATGGAGGACATAACACACAAAATGCACAACAAAAATATAAATAAAAACCAGGTGCACATATATTAGTTTTCTGGAAAATATTCAGCAGAGTTTTGCTGCTGTGTTTATCTTCTTGTCCGCACATTTTATTTTTTTTTCCTCTTACATAAAAAATGCAACACACACCTAAAACATTGAATTTAGGAAATTAATTTCAGAACAGTTGCACATCAGAGACAGATATAAACATTAATACATTTTCCAGAATCAAAGAGAATGTGAGATATCAAATCTGAACATTCAATTAAAGAAGTTCTATTTCCTTTTGCCAGAATCCGCAACTGTCGTAAGCTACCAGCTGTCAGAGCTCAGAATTAAATGCAGGGGTTGAGATTATATCTCCAACACTCCCTCTTAATCTCAACACGTTGTTATCCATCTCAGAACTGTCTGTTCTAACTCCATAGCTGTTGCTACCTTTTCTAGATCTCTCATTCTTCACTTCATCTTCGGCATAGACAGTCAAACAACTTCTTAGATATTTAAATGCATCTTTTCTCAATGGCTTGGTAAAAATATCAATGAATTGATCTTGTGGTTTACAAAACTCTAGATATATTTTCTTTTTAGTGAATAGTTATCCTATAAAATGGTATCTAGTCTCTATGTGCTTGCTCCTTTTATGGAAAACATGATTTTTAGACAATGCAATCGCTGAGTTATTCTAACAATAAATCTTTATTGTTTTTTCTTGTTCATGCCTCAACTCAACTAGCATTCTCATCATCTATATGGCTTGGCATGGTGCACCTATCCCTACCACATACTCTGCTTCTGCTGAAGAAATAGTTAAAATGAGTTGTTTCTTGAAAGCATGTGATACTACCCTGATCCAAAATGAAAAACATAAGCATAGGTAAGTTTCCTATCATCAAAGTTGTCAGCACAATCAATGTCCATGTATCCAATGAGCTTAAACACGTCCACAATGGAATAAAAATTACGCAGTTCTTTGTTCCACAAACATACCTCAGTATTCCAAACTCAAGCCATTCCCCTCCATCAGGGGATTATATTTCTTTTGCATCAACATTGCCTTATCTAAAACGTCGTTGTTACTCAAGCCCCTGCCCCTCCTAACCCCACCCCTCTCCATGGCCCTTCCATGCTTACCCCCACCAATCCTATGGGTCAGAGGAATTTTGTATCTAAAAACCCCTTCTACCCACTTAGTCCTTCCTCCCTTCTGAGAAGAGTTCTCCTTAGCAGAAAGACCAAAGAACTTGAGATTGCACAAAGCCTACTCCACAAGGGTGACCTTGTGTAGAGTAGTACTACTTTGAAGAAGGATTGGGACATGGAGAACATGATTGATGAGATTGAGAATGATTTGGAGGCTTTAAAGATAAATATGAAGCAGTTGTCAAGAAAGGAAGGGAAGAGGAAAGTACAGGAGGGACCTAGACTTGCACAAAGTCAGATTCAAGAAGTCTACAAAAAGCTCGATTCCATTGATAATAGGATGTTTGTTGTGAGAAACAAGAAAAGATAATAATCTCATAGCTCTCAAAGTTATTTCCAATTTTCTCAAAGAACAGGTAAAAAATGTATGCATGTTGAGAAAAGTTTTTGAAAACATATGGAGTGAAGGACCAGCTCGAGACCAAGCCTTTGCTCAGGTTTATAACACTGACCCCTCAGAGGTTACAACAATTGTGTTATACAGTTCCTTTTAGGAGATGAAATAGGTAATTCACATAGCATCCAAGCGATGAGATACTTACGAGATTCAAGTAGACCGGCTGATTACTAGTTGTTTAATTGTTGTTTTTTTTGTTGTTTTTGGGTAGTTTGTTGTTGTTTTGGCACTTTTCTGTGTAGTTTGTTTAATTGTAGTTGAACTCTCTTGTAATATCCTAACTTTGATCATTTTTGCTATGCTTTTATTCAAATATCTAACTTTTGAGAATTTTTTGTACAAGGGTATAGTCCCTTTCAACGAAATATTTTCAAATAAACAAAACATACCTGAGTATTATTTTTCTAGCTTTCCAATGAGATTATTTTTGAGACTCTATGAATCTTGAAATAAAGCTCACACCATACATAATGCTAGAATTTATGGTTGTCACGTACATGAGACTACCATCTTGTCTTTTAAACAATCTAGGATCAACAATTGAACCACTATCTTCCTTGCTCAACTTCAACCCTGTATCAACTAGTGTAGGCATTGCATACAACTTAGCATATTAAATCTTTTCAATACATCACTTCCATAATTTTATTAAGAAATAAATATACCTTCAACTGATTTCTTAACTTCTATTCCCAAGAAGTATTTCACGAGACCAAGGTCAATCATTTCAAACTCTTCCATCATGTCTTCCTTACAAGAATTTATGAAAAGGTCTCTCATGAAAATTAAATTTTCTACATAAAGACACACAATCAATATTTTACCTTTCTCATCCATTTTTATATGGAAAGTAGACTCTTTTTTGCACCTACTGAAACCATTTTTAATTAAATAAGAACCAATGTGGTTGTACCATGCTCTACGAGGTTGCTGGAGTCTATAGTGCACCCTTTTCAACTTGTATACCTTTTCTTCTTGAACTAAAATTTCATATCCTTTTGGTTTTTGTACATAAACCTGTTCTTTAAGATAACCATTTAAAAATATTGAGTTTACATCCATTTGAAAAAAAAGTCACTTATTATAATAAATGATTGCTTTACTTTTTTTCCCTAACCCTAATCCCAATTAATGGCTCTATTCCTTCTTTAGAGGTGGAGGGTGAACATCGACGACTTCCCTCAGTGTATTCAAAGACCTCCTGCGGTATGAATGTCTTGGGTGAAATTTTGGTCTGGGATGTGCTCGGCAGAGACTCTATTGCCTCAATGGGGAATTGTTGTGATGGTGGTGGTCACCAGAAGGCAAGGCAAGGGGCTCTTTTGAACTCTTCATCCTTTGTCGATAATGTTCCTTCACAGACCAATGAATGGGAAGTGTCGGGTAACATTGGCTTATCACAGAAGCTCTCTAGCCATGAGATTCTAGGTAGAAAAATGTAGAGATAGCCCATGGGAGATCCAAAATCATTCCTGGAGGTGGTCAAATCTAGTGGGCAGATGTTGGAAAAACCCATGGATTATGCCAAATAAACACCTATTACTTCTTTTGGGGAGGAGGTTACATAATTATTTTAGTTCTATCATAATAGAGGACTGATTTGCAGGTTCAATAGTTGTTGTCCTAGTCTTCCTACCTTACCCAAATGGATATATGAAAAATGAAACCCCTTATAAAATCTAAATTCAACATCTAGCCCTTTTCCCGTGGTATTTTCATAGTAAGTTTTGATAGTTCCTCTGACGAGGATGTGATTTTGGGAAAAATTAGAATTCTAGTCATATCTTCTTCTCATGAAGCCCTAGTTCCCTCATTTTAATCACTTAACTGAAAATTTTACTATCAAACCTATGTGGATAAGGCTGCCCTATTTTCCTTTGTAATTTTAGAGTGATGATTACTTTCGGGCTATGGGGGATGCTTTGGGTAATGTCTTAGTTATAGATCCTATGATTGAATCTTTTGATCACACCACATACACTCGTATTTCAATGGATATGAACATGACTATTGATTTCCCTAGCCACAATGAAGCTTAAAGTCAATGATACAATATGGACACAAAAATTTGATTATGAGGGTTTCTCTTTTAGTTGCAAAACATGTTTTACCCTTAGACATCTTGCTTCTGATTGTCACATTGTCAAGAAACATATTAAGGGGCGGGTCTCGTGGTGGAAGGATTTTAATCCAGATAATATAATGGTACATGCTCTTGAGGAAAGTGATAATGATAATTATTTGGGTAGTTACAAACATAATTAGGAAGAGAAGAAGGAATAGATGTAGGATGAAGTTATCATATTGACTCACAACATGTAGCAAGAATGGGGGCGGCCTCTTTGTTGCTTTCCTTAGGTTACTTGCAGATTATAAGTCTAAAAAAAAGGAGGCTCTTGAAATTTTTCTTCCTATCCACCTAGATGAGAATGTAGATCCTAATGGAGGGATGGTTGTATGGTTGTGAATGCCAAGAAGATGGGTAAAACTTTAAATTCACCTCTTAAGATGAGCCTTAGATCTTGTAAGGGGAATACCATGGTAGTTTGGGTTTCTCCTTAGGTAGAGGGCCAAGTAGCTTTTATTGGCCTATTTTGAGGTGCCCTTTCTCTTTTTTGGTGTTTTCCTTTTTCTAGTTTTTTCACTTTTCTGGTTGCTTTACCTTGGGCCTATAGGACCTTGTTCCTTTATTTTTACCTTATGTTCCTTGACACTTATCCTTAGTTTGTACAGGGTTCCTTATCCCTTCAAAATATGTTTTACTAGCTTATCTAATAAAAAAACAAGCCACTTGTTTTGAGATACAATGGCCAAAATGTTTCTTACCATATCCAAACACACTATAGAAGAAAACATTTCATTGTAATCAATATAAGGCTTTGAGTGAAACCTATAAAAACCAATAAATCATTACATTTCAGTACTTTACCATCCACGCCATGTTTAGTTTTTTAAATCCATTTTACACTTATGATGGCCTTTGCTTGAGGAGGATTCACTAACACCCAATTGTTATTTTTCTCAATATATGAAATGTCTTCATCCATAACTTCAACCCGTGATTCACCAAAAGACATTGGATCAACATCTTCTAAAAATAAAGAAAAAACAAAGAAATAATCTTTTTCTCAACATTAAAATCAAACTCATAAATTTCTCTTAAACTCCTTGTTTTTTTGCTGCAACAAAATGGCCAATGTAGGATCCGATGAACTATTACTATCAAATTAATTTGGTGGAATGGTTTATAATGGCATCATGGCTGGTATTCTTGGTGAAATTATTTTTCCAGTTGTAAAATTATGATTTCTTAAAGATATCCTTGTTGTAGGTGGAGGCATAGCTTGTGTTACAACTTGTGGTGCACGTCTAGGAGTGGAATGAGGTATTGCTCGAGGAATACCTTTATGTTCTAACTCTTCATTAGCCATATAGTCATGTGAATCATCTGTTGCTATTTTTTTTCTACACTTCCATCCCATGTTTCATTCTGAATAAATTGTACATCTTTGATGATCATAACTTTTCTATTACTTGGATTAAACGACTTCTAAACCTTTGTATCTTTCGAATACCCCACAATGGTACAGTTCGCACCTCTATTATCCAACTTTATTCTCATCTCTTCATGAAAATGAGCATAGGAAAGGCAATCAAATAGTTTGAAGTGTGCAACTTTATGCCTTTTACCGCTCCAAGCCTCTTGAGGAATTATGTTCCTTATGCTTTTAGTTGTACATCTATTTCAAATATAAAAAAATGTTGTTACTGATTTATCCCAATATTCATTTAGCAAATTATTTGAATTCAACATACTACTTTCCATTTCCATCATGGTTCTATTTTTCCTTTCAGCCACACTTTTTGTTGAGGTGTGTAATGGGTTGTAAACTATTTGTGAAAAGCATGTTATATGCAAAAATTTAGAAAATCATTAGAAATATACTCACCACCTTTATTAAATCTTAATACCTTGATGTAGTAACCATTTTTATTCTCCTTAAGAGCCTTGAACTACTGAAAGACTCCAAAAGAATCAGATTTATGTTTCAAAAATTAAACCCATGTCTTCCTTATATAATCATCAATGAATGTCATAAAATATGAACAACCTCCAATAGAAGTTATTTGCATGGGTCCACATAAATCTAAGTGTACTATCTCAAGAGGTGCACTTGCTCTTGTTAATTTTCCAACTGGGAAATAATCTCTATGTTTCTTCCCTAAAATACACCCTTCACATAATCTTTCCGGTTTCTAAATCAATGGAAATCATTTTACCATATTCTTCTTGTGTAATAACTTCAAACCTCCAAAGTTTAAATGTCCAAACCTTAGATGCCAAATCCTTGATTCATATTTCACAACTAATTGAAAGGATGATTGGATTCCTTGAGCGCAAGACCCAATTATATTAGTGCAGGACTGAGCATATGACTCACTTGCATTAGCACATACCTCATTTACATTTACAAAGTACTCATCACATGAATCATTTAGCTTAGCACAGACCTCATTTACATTGGCATAGGACTCAGCACATGAATCATTTAGCGTAGCACAGGACTCAATTGTATTAACACATAACTCGCTTGGTTGAGCGTAGGACTCTCAAGACTAGTTTGGCTTAGTGAAGGAATTTCTTGCTTGAGTTTCTGACTCGCTTGTTTCAAATAGATGAATCAACTAATTGATCAGAGGAATCAAGAAAGGACTGATTTTTCTTAGCGCAGAACTTGGTTGTGAGCTGAGATTCTATTTTGTCTTGAAACAGATATAATATTCTCTTTTCTCTTGGTTTTAATATCAAGGGAAACATTCTATTTCTATTCATATTTAGTTTTTCAATCAACTAAGTTATAAGGGATTGTTCCATAATCACGCATTCATTATCTTTCATATAATCCATGTATCCTATATGTACCACTTGTGCAATACTCATTATATTATGCTTCAAACAAACAACATCAAAACATCATTAATGACCTTTTACTCCCCCTTTTGTGTTACAATCTAACAGTCCCTTTTCTCATTACATTTACTTGATTATTGTTTTGAAGGGTACCATTTGAGGTTATTGATTTATCCAAACTAGAAAATAAATCTATATTTCCAGACATGTGATTGCTACAACCTGAATTTAAATACCAAACATCATGTGAACTTTCTTGAACCACATTGCATTCAACCAATGATTTTTCGAAAATCACTTTAGCAATCTTCGTGCATGCAATAAACATAGGAGTTTTTATAGAACTTCAAAGATGATTTCCATTTTTATTTCCTTGATCATATTGTTTCTTCTTACATTAAAAAGAGTAGTTTCCATACCTTTTGTAATAATAAAAATGAACCTATGATTTATCTTTTCTGTGGCTGCTCCAATTATTATAACCATGTGACTGATCATGTTTGTGTCCTCTTCCAACTTGGTTTCTTTGACTTTTGTTTGTGTCCTCTTCCAACAAGTTCTATCAGGGGGACTTCATATAATAATAATAGAACATTTTTTTTGAAATGTCTCTCCCGTCCCTGCTCCCATTCTCTGCCCTAACCCTAGCTTCCCTGGCGATGGCTCTGGCTCCATTAGGGTGGTGGCAGGTGCTTTATCCACAGGTGGTTCGATTGGATTGGGTGTCCGTCAGGGTGGGTTTTTGCAGGTTGGTGGTGATGGAAGTGGTGGTTTTCATGCATTTTTGGAGAAGGGGGTGTCATCTTCCTCCTTGATAGAGATTGATCTCATGGCTTCAGCGAATCCCAATCTGGGTGGAGGTTTTTTGGGGCTATTAGGTGGGTCGGGCTCACCTTTTCTCAACCCTAATCCATCCTTGGCCTCTTCAAGTCTGTGTTCTCCAATCTAGGCTATGGGTGGTGGCGTGATGTTGCGTGTGGGTTTGACGGTGTTCTCGGTGATGATATGTCTGTGGGTGGAGGAGGCGGTAGGACTGCTGGTCTAAACAGGGGGGCTTGGGTGCTAAATCCTTCCTGTCTGCGGCCAAAAGTGGGTGTAGACCTCCTATTAAACCCATGGCCTACGCAAAATAGACTCCTAACATTTCCTTTGGAGAAGATGTGTCTAAGACTATTGAATATTTTAAAATAAGGGGCCTGATTTGTAGGTTCAGTAATGGCTTCCCTTGGCTCCATGCTCTACATAGTTGGATTTATGAACAATGGCATCCCCTCATTGAAGGTAAAGTTAATATTTATTGTTCTGCCCGTGGCATTTTTGTTGCATTTTTTTACAACTCCTTTGATAAGGATATCATTTTTGGGAAAATTTTGGATTTCCATTCGCATCTACTTCTCATGAAACCATGGTTTCCTCAGTTTAATCCTTTAGTTTAAACATTTAATTCCAGACCAGTTTGGGTTAGTTTACCTTATTTTCCCTTGCACTTCTAGAGCGAGGAGTGTTTCAGAGCTATGGGTGACACGTTGGGTAAATTCCTTACTACTGATCCTAAAACCAATTCCGTTGATCACACAACATTTTCTCGAATTGTGGTGGATATGGACATTACTGCTGACTTTCCAACCATTATGGAACTCTCTGTCAAGGACTCAATATGGAATCAAAATTTATATTATGAAGGGTTCCCATTTAGATGCAGATCTTGTTTTTCTCTGGGACATCTGGTTGTTGATTGTCAAATGGTTAAAAAACAAATTAAAGGAAGGGTTTCATGGTGGAAAGGATTTTAATCTGGAAAATCTTATGGTCTATGGACTTGAGCAAAATGATTATGAAAATGTTTCAGTTAGTCATAACGTTGAAATGGAGGAAAATTTGTGTGAGGATGCTCCTTTTCCCGCAAGATTAGCTAAGTTGTCAAATAATATGGTGGGTAAGGGTGACACCTCCTCACCTTGATCTCTGAGTCTTAAGTGGAATCAAAATACTTTTAACAAGGATTCTCTTGAAATTATGCTACCTATCCACCCAAATGAGAATGTGGATCCTAATGCAGGTGAGGGTTAGAAGGTGGTAAACACCAAAAAGAAAGGAAAATCTACAAGCTCTCCTACTAAGATGAGCCTTAGGTCTTAAAGAGGGATTCACCAAGGTTGTTAGGTTTGCTCCTTGTGGGAGGCCAAGCCTCTTTGTCTTCATACTTAGGAGTCCTCTCTTCTTTTGGTGCTTCCTCTTTTGGGTTTTTGGTTTATATGTTTGTTTCTTCTTTAGGCCTGTATGGGCCTTTATCCTAGTTGGTTTCATCTTTTTTCCTTGATGCCTCTCTATCGGTTTGTACAGGGTTCTCAAACCCTTCAAATTTTTTTTTTTACCTTATCTAATAAAAAAAGCATTCTATAAATGTATTTTTACCTCTTCTTCTAGGATTGTATATACCTCCTCTACCTCTTCCATGAATTATAAAAGTCTAAGATGAGAATGCATTTTCTATACTTGTATTTTATCTATTCAGCATCTTCTCATGGTTTATCAAGGAGGCATAAACCTCATCCATTCACATCTGACTTAAATCCTTAGTTTCCTCTATATCATCAACTAAAGATCAAACTTAAGAGGTAGAACTCTAAGAATGTTTTCAACTATCCTTCGATCTTCTATAGTTTCTATATGCACCCAAAATTACATGTGTGACATTATTGGAAAATGGTTACAAGATCCCAATGAGGATTCATATCCTTTCAGAAGGTGTTCGAGCTCCAAAAACCTATATTCGGTACATATTTGTAGCGTAGACATCCTTACTTAGCCCTCACATACTTTTCACATATTCTCGGTACATTTTAGAGTAGTTTTGACCATTAGTGTCAAAATGGTAGCCTTATCGGGGTGGCGGTTTTGTGACCACCACCCACGAAGGGCAACGGTTTTCCTACCACCACCCTAGGTAGGGTGGTGGTCCTGTGTGAATTTTCCAGAGAGTCCACACGCATTTTAATGCAGAATTCTCTCACTTAACTTACATTTTTTTACGCGTTGTTTTCCCATTTTAGATAATTCCATGGACCAACTACCTTGTGGCAATCTATTCTTGCACTCCTATTTGTGCTTGATGGTTGTTAATAGTTTGAACTCCCTCTTCACTTTTGGTATGTCCTCCTTTGGCTACCAAATGGCTTCAACCATTTCCCATATAAATTCCTATAAATACCATGCTTGTATGAAAGTGAAACCGGGAGTAAGTTTCTATTTTTTTCCATTGTTGAAGTTGTTTCCTTCTTGCTGGAAATTTCCAAAGATCAATTGTACTTTCCTTCTTCTACCCGCCTCGCTGCCCAATCAATCATTCCAAGATACTAATTTCTCCCACATATTTCTTATTTTTGTTGTTGCTACATTCCCATCAACTGGAATCACGTGAACACAAAAATTGAAAGGAAGACTGAGGGAATAATTTCAGCCATATTTACCATAGTACATGTATATCTAGGTTGCATTTTTGCTTTCTTTACTCAAATTGTTAAGTTAAAACTCATTTTTTCAAACTCATATCAAATAGAGTAGCTAAATCTTTCAATCATTTCAATTATGAAACAATCAATAGAGTAGATCAATTTAGAAATTCCTTCTTTCAATATTTTTAGGGAAGTTGTAGAGGATAGTAGTTTCTCTAAAACACTGACTATTCTACCTCTAAGGGAGGATTTAGAGTTGCGGAAATAATTCATTTAGTTAATTTTTCTAGGTTAATTTCATACAAATTGTGCATGTGATTTTCTACATTTAGGTAATCACTCGTTTAGATTCATTTTATTAGTTTACAATCTTGTTCTTAAAAACTACAAAAACACATGAAAAGATTTCATTTATTAGGTTAATTATTTTACATGTTTATAAATATGGTAAATACAAAAACATAACTTAGTTTCAATTTAATTTGTCAAGTTGCTTTGTTAGATGATTTCAAATTTGCATGATAATTAAAGAACCCAGAAAAGTAACATATTTCTATTTTGAGCCAATAATTCCACAACCAAACCTTGCACTTTCTCTTATAGAAATAGATCAAGGACTTAGGTATAATTTCTTAAAATCAACTAGGGACATGAATAGTATCAATAGAAAGTTGGACACACTAAACATAAAGGATGATAATGTATTCGAATATTGGTCAAGACAACTAAACTATTGATTAAAATATGTATTTATGTGACCATCAACCAACCCCAAGAGTAAACACAAGCAATTGACCGAGTAATTACTCAATAAAACACAAATGATCCTACCATAAACATACACACAGGATTACACATACTCGTAGCTAGATCTCCCGTACTATATTCACATAAGGTTGAACAACTTCTATCATTAAACATTGAAGAAGACAAAGCTTACGAGTATTGGAATGATTCCATACGTGGTGTACCTAATCATCATTGGGATTTTACCCTAAGAGCACACTACATGACCATAGTGGGACCATGACCAGAGAGATTTTATGGTTTTGATACTACAGTTCCTCAACAGAACAAAACTAAAATCCAATCAGACATAGATCTTGGATTAAGAGCATTAGTATTTCAATAATCACCACTTCCACTAGACATCATTAGGCAATTAGATGTCCTAGATGAGAAAGCTCATTAGGACCTATCATTTTGGATAGATACTATAAATCATCCATAGAGTTGTATGGAATCACGCCTCTCACTCTTTCTCATTCCATGACCTTGTCTGGATAAATTAACGAGGCCTCATTTATATTCCCACGTGTTCTACAACAAGTAGATAGGATATCCTTGGAACTAGACATCAATTGGTTCCTCCACATTTCCATCCTCACCAAATTCTCCATTCAAGACACTTAGGTTAGAGAGGCTCTTATTGTGCTTGACAAGCAAATTCCACAATTGCAAGTCGAAAACATTGTATTGCCTTGACCACCTTTGCTTATCATTTCCACATATTTTTTTCCCTCTATTATATTCTGCTACCACATAGCCATCCATTTTCCACATTGGCTACCCTGTCATGCCCTCGAGGAGTCGAGTGCAGATCAAAGGTCACGTGTCAAATTTCATTGGTACAAAATTGGTGAACCTAACGTGAAGAGCTAGTATCTTATCACGTACATTTTCTTCGGTTGTCTTCATCTTTCCCATTATTCTACGGGCATTCCTATACCCCACGAATATTTCAGGATACGACAAATACTCTTGACCCATCTGGGGTCTTGATGTATATACCTATTAAATGGGTGGATAGAAATAGTCACCCTCGCTTTATATATGGGTGGATGATTATTCAACTACTCATGATCAAAACCCTTTCCCTCAGGGAAAAAATGTTTGTTTCTTAGTAAGGATTGAGAAAATTGATCAAATTATACAAACACATCCACCTGATCTCTCAAACTCTAACAACGTGACTTTTACTGGAGAGACAGGTTCATCTCCTTAGGTTTTGTTCAAACAACCCATTAGTATGCAGTCTGACCAACTCCCACCTCTAGATGAGGAATATTTAGCACAATACAATAGAATAAAACAATGCTTCTAGAATATAAAATGGGATTTGTACAGGTTGGAAGGACATGTTGACGTATTTTTCTAAAACAATAAAACTACCCCTATAACAATGGAAAACATTGCCAGTGAGGGGACACAGAACAATGAATAATGTATATAAGGATACCACACTCCTCAACAACCTCAAAAGTTTCAACAATGAGCACCAATACAAAACACCACTCCATTAATGGGTGATATCATCTACGCATTAGTAGAAAAATTTAGAGAATTGTAACTTGTTCAAAACACTCAGACTTCACATACGAGATAAGGAAAAATTCCTTTCTATCCACAGAATTATAGCCAAACGTCTAATGCATAGAATCCTTTGGTTTACACAAGCATTCCTATCCCCGGGGATCTCTTAACTCGGTTAGGGAACCATGGGTATACCCCCTCCCGCTAAAAACAGATACCCACCATATGAACCAGTTTGAAGTGTGTTCTTAAATGCCATGTTGTCTAGAAATGCATCATTCTCTTGCTTTTTGCCTCAAAATCTGCATCAAAACAATCCACCCCCTCACATGCACATGTATTAAAAATCACCACTTCGACAAGTAAACTTACCAAGGTCCATATGATCAACCATAGGGGATGCGATATGCCCCAAGGAAGGTATACACTGCACCATTTCAAAAACCAAGTCAACCTCCACCCCCCAACAAGTATCTTCAATGGTTGAAACATACACAATGAGGAAATATCCTGAATACCTTAAGGAGCCTCTCGACTTCTCTGTACGGACTCTAATGCTCCCAAGACCCTTTCAATATCTACCGAAATTCAAAGGGGAGGGTGATCCTAATGCACACATCCAAGCTTATGTAACTTCCATTTGAGAGCTACTCCCATGGGATGTAGTTCTTATTAATATTTTCCCTAATACATTCGAAGGTATTGCTCTCAATTGGTATTACAGGATACCAGAGGCTTCAATACATTCCTTAAAGAAATTCGTGTTAGAGTTTATCAAGGATTTGATATGAACAAACTTATAAGGATAGGGATCAGATAATTCCTTCATATTAAACAAGAGCACAATGAATATGTTTCCCATTTCATCAAAATATGGCAGCAGGTCCTCTATTACCCTATAAACACTCCAAACCTATATCAGATGGAGATCTGCAATCTATTACTTCACTCCCTTAATAAGGAAACAAAGGAAGAGATCCAAAAGTTCCTGCTAAGGAGGTATGAATAAGTATTGGAGGGTGCTTTATGAATTGATCAGGAATCTATAGACAGTGGTCGCAAGACCTATGGAATAAATGGGAGGTTAGTCACTCCTAACCAAGGTAACTCCAGTTACTCCAATAACACAAACAATAATTGGGGACCGAAGGTCCTCAAAAAGAATTGTGGAGTTAACACTGATGGTGTAGCTGATAAGGGTAAGAAGCCAAATGTTGTTAGCTCTCCTAATGCAAACACAACCAACAAAAAAAATATGAATGGAAATAACCATAGAAGCAATAAATTTTTCCCTTCAGTCAACATTGTGGACTTTAATCATTCTCAGTAGTAACAACAAAAACAACAATAGAAAACCACTCAAAAATGCAGACCCAAGGTCCTATTCAGTACCCAAGCGGGTATCGGAACCAATTTAAAATTCAAGGGCAATGGGCCCGAAATTTTAATTATAAAAACTAGTATTAAAACAACAACCATAACTTAGGACCACAACAAAATGAAAACCAAAGACCTTGGGATTAGAATCATGATTTAAAATGTGTTTTTCAGAGGGTCCAAGGGCATGATGCAAAAACACGTCGCAATTGTAAAAAAATTATACAACGTTTTCCAAAAGACCATAAATAAAAGTTTTTGGATATGTTTATGGAAAATCTGACAAAACTAACACAAAAAACTTACGCATGGCGAGTTTCCCCTCAAAACACACTTCTTAATATATTTAATGATCGTCTCCCCACACGCCTTAAGGATGGTAAAATAGATACCTATGGTTCAAACAAGGGTTCTTTGGTGGAGGAAAATGATCATGAAGCTTCAACTTCGTCAAACCAGCCATTGGCACCTTCTTTGGATACTTGTCAACAAAAAATGATTACGGGCCTCGTAGTGTTATAAAGTGAGCCTGAGGTAAATGCTACAACCAGGTTTCGAGATAATTCATCACAACCGACACCCATTTACTCATTTATATCAAATGACATTCAATAATCACTTGCAAATCTGGTAGGGGCATACAATCTAATAAATTTCTTAACGAATACCTTTTCTAAGATCTCCTTTTTTGGATTTGCTGAAGAACTCCCTCACTCATAGAGATGATTTGTTAGAAGCATAGGGTTTGGGTAATTTGATCAATGAATCTCACCCTTTGGAAGCCCGATAAAACCACATAGAATTTTACGTCTACCCCCTAGGCAACTAGAGAGGGATGTTGGATTTGTGTTTGAAATTAGCAAAATGCTAACGGATGTCAAAATTACGCGCAGAGGTGGCCAAACCTTGCATATACAAGTAGAGATCTAAAATAAATATGTGAAATATGTAATGGTTAACGATGAAGTGACATCTAATCATAAATTCTCTCGAAAATGCTCTCAAAAATGCTCGAGACTGAAACCCTTATAGCCATGAGATCTTCTATTAGGGGCGGCAGGTGTCTGTTTTGGCCTATTTCAGGTTCGTTACCCTGATCTGTTGGTAAGCCAATCTCTAGACTGGGCCCTTCAAATGAGCTGGTGTATAGTCAAATCAATGGTTGTGTGGGTGTCTCCTCTGTTCTCCTTAGTGGTAGTGGTGGCGTTTCCCTGATCCATGGCTCATATAAATCTCAACAAAGATAATGACAGAGGTGACAACTTGGGTCTCATCAAGAAAGCCTATGGTGAGGGTAGATGTGGGTCTGATGGCCCCCCTTGTGACGGTTACCCTGTTGTAAGTCCTTCTATTCTTTGTGGCTCATTTGTCTCCTCCCTTCAATGTGCTGGGGGTTTTAGGGAGTGAAGTGCATGACAAGGACATCTCATGAAGAATTACCAGAACAGGGTAAGTCCCTCTTTCCTAGAGGCAGTAAAATCTGGTGTTAAAGAGCTAGTTAAACCCATGGCTTATGCCAAATCAACTCCATGGGTCTCCTTTGGTGAGGATGTCTCAAAAACTGTGGATTTTCACCAAAATTGGGGCCTGATCTATAGATTTAGTAGTTGTTGTCCTGGTCTTGGCCCTTCACAAATGGATATTTGAGCGATGGAGGCCCTTCATGGAAGGTAAAGTTAATATCTATCCCTTTGCTTGGGGTATATTCATTGTTGTCTTCAAGGTTTCCTCTAACAAGGACAAGATTTTTGGAAAAATATGGGATTTCTAGTCGCACCATCTTCTTATGAAGCCCTAGTTTCCAAACTTTAACCCGGTTTCTGAAGCCTTTACTGTCAGACCTGTGTGGATAAGGATTCCCTATTTACCCTTGCACTTCTGGAGTGAGGAGTGCTTCAGATCTATGGGAGATGCTTTGGGTAAATTCCTCAATGTTGATACTAGGACAAAATATTTTAATCATACTACTTATGCTCGTATTCTGGTGGATATGGACATGACAGCTGATTTCCCAGCCACAATGGATCTAAAAGTTAGGGATTTTATATGGACTCAAAATCTCATTTATGAATGTCTCCCCTTAAGATGCAGAACATGTTTCAGCCTTGGGCATCTTGCTATTGACTGTCACATTGTGAAGAAGCAGATTAAAGGGCGGGTATCATGGTGGAAGGATTTTAATCCAAAAAATTTGACTGTTGAGGCTAAGGAGGACAATGATGTTTCAAATGTTTTAGAAAGTGACATTGGTAATTTGGGAAAGGATAAGGAAAAGGTAATGGAAGAAATGAATGTGAAAAATCTGAGTGCGAATGTTACTCTTCCCATTTTACCTGTTAATGAACCACTTGTAGCTGATAAGGGGGTTGCACCTTTGTCATCCCTTGTATCCTTGTGTGATCCTGATCTAAAATTTACGTCTCTTGAAATTAGCCTTCCTATTAACCCAGATGAGAATCTGGATCCTAATTGGGGGAAGGATCCAAGATGGTGAACAACAAAAAAAGGGGAAAATATGGAAATGTGCCTCTTAAGATGAGCCTTAGATCTCATAAAGGGAAAGATTTTGGAAGTTGAGTTCCGTGGTCCGGTTGGGCAAGTGGCTTTGACCATCATACCTTGTGTTCCCTCCTTTTGATTTTCCCTGTTCCAAAGGTTTGGCATGTCATTTTGTTTCTTTTTGGCCATGGGATCTTTTTTGTTGTTGTTTCTCTCGTGGGCTTTGATTGCTTCATCTTTCGGTTGTACAGGGTTCCTGATCCCTTCAAAATTTGTTTTTACCTAATCTAATTAAAAAAATGATGGGGTGACACTTAATGTTGGGAATTAAGGACTTTAGAATAGTGCTATGATTTAATAATTAAAAACAACATGCACACAGGATCTAAAAAATTCCCCAAAAACTCTACAGTAGTGGAAGTATAAACAAGAATAATCAAAGTTACACAAAAGTACACACACATAACACAACATGTACCGTGGTTCACCTAATGTGGGATACATACATGAAAGATAGAGATCGCATATATATAGCACAAAAAAAGTAGAAACAAAATCTTCAATACAAGAGTACAATGCATCTCTCCAAGAGTATCTCCTCTCCTCAAGATCTCTAAATGGATCTTCATGAGTGCACTAAAATTGTGCCTCCAAACCACCACCAGTAGATATCAAATAAATAAGAACTACTCCATCTCTAAACTACAACCAAGCTCTCTGTGGACTTGTAACAAGACCTCTCAAATGGGTGTACCATATGTGTAAATGTAATTATGCACCAATAAGTAAGTTTTTCTCTCCATCACTGCATCAACCTATGCAAACATGAAGACAGCCTCCTCTACAATATCTAGATATACATGAATGAAAAATAAAACATGATCTCATGGATATATGAATACAAGATCTCACAAAAACCTATGGATCTAACAATATAAGACTAGATCTACATGGATCAACAATACATCATTATCATAAGGATCTACAATACAAGATATCATGAACATGTGGATCTACAAGAAGAAACTCTATGTGGTTTGGATACTATGAAACCATTACAATGAGATAATAACTATACAAAGGAAATATAGTAGAATATGTTACCCTCTTCTCACCTTTCAGATGTACTTGACATATATGTACCTGTTATTTCCTTCTGTCCAGCTTCTCTTAAAGGAAGCTTTGTCTTCATATAACCTGTTATTTATTTCTTTTCTTCTTCATTCTCTGAATCTAGGAGAATCAAGGATCTAACTCAATCCTTCTCTTAATTAACATTCTAACCCTATGTTTCATGCATATATAAGCTTAGATAAAATTAGAGCACAATAGACTTGTAATTATATCCAATAGATTTGTTATAAAACAAAATCTATATTAAATCTCGTGACTTATAAATAAAACCTTCCCACACTGGTAACCGATGTCGGTTACTTCTTGATCAATGACAATCACTTCATGAACGATTCCTAGAGACTTCCATACGTATGTCGGTCACTTCCTGGCCGACTCTGAACACTTCCTAAACGATTTCGGTCACTTTGTAACTCAGTCATTTTGTAATGCATGCTCCAGTGAATCTATTTTTCTCCACAACCTAATAATCTTCCACTTGGAGATAAATTTCTGAATCTCGTACCTATACCCGTACATCACTATCCTCTACACACCATGAATACCATCTATTCTTTCCATCAACAATTATCTCAAATTAAATGAGGAATATTAAGCTATCTTCTAAAACCAAGAAGATACCAAGACTATAACTTACCATCTACCCGCGAAGCTACGATCGATCCATGATAATCGAGATAACCATGTATCATGCTCCCACTAAATCATAACTCCAAGCCTATCATGAAACTTATCCACCATAATAAACAAAAAGGTTCTAAGGGCTCCCACTCAAACTGAAATACTGAGATTCAACTGCAACCATAACAATACATATAAAATCAACCACGTTTTCCAACCATCTATCCATGTCTCCATGTAAGCACCAATGTAACTTACCAAAGACAAGTCAAAATGGAATATGCGTAACAAAAACAACATCCTAGGTCAATACATACCAAATGATTTCTACATGCAACCCGTGGTTAATTACTCCATAACACCTACACAAATCACATAATCCAAATACTATATTTTGCAATTCCAACCCTGCATAAATAAATATCCTGTCAAATACAACCATCCATAGATAACATATCTATTAAGGAGTAACATAGTAACAAGAGGAACTATAAACATTCCCTACTCATTCTCAAGGCATCTAAACCATGCTCATAGGCATCCATGTCCAAAAACAATATCTGCATCATCATGGACTCACAAATAGAATCTATCCATATGTATAATATAACCATATATATCCATCCATATCACCAGGATCTCAAGAAACTCTAAGTCTCTCACAGACTTACTCCAAAGCCACATTTGAATCTTGTCTTTATCAATGTCAACAACAACCATGCTAACCATGCTACTAATAAATAGTGCACATATCAGTGAAAATTTCATCAACAATATTTCACGAACCATCCAAGATGAAAGATAACAAGGGTAACATCAACAAGATGTAAATAAACATTGTTGTCACACTATAATCTGTAACAAACAAATTTCCCTTCTTTACCAAATAAACCCAAAATTTTCTCTATCATCTAAACCCAGCTGAATCAACCATCAACTGCCATCTCGAGGGATATCCATGCACTATAAATAAAATTACAAGTGACATCATCATGCAATAAAATTAAAAATCCTAAAAAACTATGAGTATCCTCCAAAACAACTTTTTCCTCATGCCACACAAAAATGTAGCATACTCCTCTCACTCCGCATGTGCATATATGTCCAACTTGGAATGCCAACAACCATGGCTTGCTCTAACTTAAACTAAACTCCCCTGCACTCCTTCTAATCACCAAGTTCAAAATCTATATATTTCAGTGAGAAATAAAAAATATGAAAGAAAATATAAATTGATTCCCTTTTTATCAAAGAATACTTCTACATCACAAAATTTTTGACTTCTTGTGAAGTAGGTGAGTCAACTTATTTTCATCCTTTGTACTCAACATCTTTCATTATCTACAAATGTGTCTCAACATGAATTTTAATTGAGGACCCCATCCTTAAACTAGATACCCTTGTCCTCAAGATTCCAACACATCCCAGAAATAAATTTCAAACACACCAAATATCCATGGTGCAAAGTTTTACTTGTGCACAAAATCCAAACATAATACCAGTTGCTTCAAATGAAAGAAATAAACATGAATGATATCGAGATACATGACTCAAAGTATCAGTTGAATAACAAGCCAAATCCGTCCTCTTTTTTGATCAAAACCATGAAGTGATCTACACCATCTGTTGGTGCTCAATTTGATCTCACCCCGTTTGTCCTTGAAGTTATTCATTTTGCAGGCACTATCGTTTGTTTTGTCTCCCCGTATTGATGCATAAAAATTATATCCTCCATTTCATTTCCTTGATCAATCCCTTCCTTAGTTGAGGATCACTTAAAAGTGTAGATTTTTTTTTTGTTCCTCTGTCTGTGTGAAGGAGTTTGTAACTTGGGTGAAAAACTCAGGTTTTTCCCTCCATTCCATTTTCCACGATCACGTTTTATTTTCCCTATCATTTTGTCCCAAATATCTATGGAAACGTGATTAGATGTAACTTAGAGGATCAAATTTGGGCATTATATCATTTCCAAACTCTCTGACCATGAAGAAAGATTCATTATCAGGCTCAAATGGTGATTTTCCTACTTTTTACAGCTTGTCGTGTGGTTTTTCCTGTCAAATTTTCATCTCAGCATCTGTGGAAATGTTGCAAGTCGGCACTTGTTTGGGGCCTCCACTTTTGGTGACCATCTCAAAATGCACCATTGAGACATGTGGAGGTTTCCACTGCCTTGCCCATACTTAGACAAATTTTTCATGCAATCGATACAGCTTTTTGGTGACCATGGACACGTTGAGGGTTGGTACTCATTTGAAGATCTACCTCAGGGTCCCACCTTAGTAGTCATGTCCAAGACATACGTGGTAGGCCGATGCTTGTTCAGGGTCTCCACTTTCGGGCGTCATCTCAAAGTTACGCTAGGGAGACATGTGGAGGTTTATGTGGCTCTGTTCATACTTAAAAAATTTAAGCGACTTTCTAAGGCTTGGGACATGTGGAGGGACCGCACCTATTTGGAGGCCAGCCCCTAAGTTTTATTTTGAAGAAGTGCTAGAACAACACTTGGAGGCTTCTGCTCACTCTACCCCTGCGTGGACTTTTCAATGGCCAAGGAAAATTGTCTCAGACCCTAGACACATGGTGCCTTCAACTGATCCTTAAAATTTTTCAATGAATCTGTCGGAATGAGACACATGGTGAACCCATGCTTGTTTTGGTCTCTACTTTTGATGACCATACCAAAGGTGCACCAAAGCAACATGTGGAGGCTTCCACTGGCTCCTTTTTACTGAGAATTTTTCAAAGGCCAAAAGGTGTTTTTCTTGGGCCCAAGGCACATGGAAGGCCCGTGCTTCTTTGAAATCTTATCTCTGTACCTCACCTTTGTTGTTGCACCAAAGGAACATGTGTATGGATAAACACTAAAGTTAAGAAGGGGAAGAATCAATGGTTGTTGTGCATTGTATCTATTTTTTTGCCATTTTTGCTCCAAGACTCCTGGAGACATGAATATGCATTGTTTTTCATCAATTTTTGATGAAATTCCTTTTCTTTTTTGTCTATAAAGTGACATTGAATGGATTCAAAACTTAAATTGTGAGTCCAAGGATTGTTAGTGTTGATATTTTGAAATTAGAATTGCTCAGGGATTTACAAAAATGTGAATTACTAGAGAAGCTAGATACGGGACAGAGTTACAGATGGAAGAGAGGGAAAAGGATGAAGTGATGAAGGTTATAGGCATAAAGGATGAAAAATGTGTTTCCTCGAGGGTGAAAAGGATTACCTGTCAGATTCAGCTATGTAGAGCCTCCGGAAAATGATTAAAAGGGGGATTTCTTGCATGACAGAATTAGAATGATTAGAAGGATTGCCAGAAGGTTGTGGCATGACATCCTAGTCATTAGTCGAGGACCCAAGAAACGTGATCAATTCATAATTGGTCCACCTGGTAGCTTTCGGGTCTGAATTTTTAAACGTTGTTTTATGAGGTAAAGTGGTAGCAAGCAAAGGTCCCTCGAATATTCTTCTTTTGGGGGGAAAAATTTGGGATGAGTGAAACATATAAATGCAATGAGAAAAATCTTGCAAATGGTCAGAGGTTGAATTCTTAAGAGAAAATTTGAGAAACTTCATCTTCCTGAGAGACAAAATGAGAAACTTGTTAATTTCTTCTGTTTTATATTTTCTATCATGTCAAGTTGGTTGCGAGTGTACAGCCATTGACAAGCTTTGAGACTGTTCTGTGTAACTTTCCTCTATTGATGAATATAAGCAATTTTGAAATTAATTTGTGTTCATCTTGGAGAAATTAGTGTCTCCTTTGTTTCAAAATTTCTACAAGTAGTTTTACTTGTTCCTATTGCAATCTTACATTAAAATATTTGTGAAATCACATAGGATATCATCCATGTGATAGTTTAGTGGCATTTGTAATTTTATTTCAAGAAGAGTCTTCATCCTATGATGAGATAAACAAATTTAAAATCATTGCACTGTCATTTGTTGATAAAGATTGTATGTAAGCCTTTGGGTGTACCTTAGGCATGATTGATCATAGATTTTGGTGTTCAATTGAGTCTTTTAACTCGAGTCTTCGTGTTATATTCTCAAAGATTGTGTGAAAACGTGCTGATCTGGGCCTCCATTGAAGCACACCTTCTTGTTGAAGGAATGTCTTAACTATTTTGAAGCTTTCTATTAATTGAGTTGTCCATTGTTGTGAAGTTTCTCAAAGATCTGGCATAATCAACTTTATCTTGCTCATTCTCCCACCAAAATCATTCAAAAACCTTGAATCCATCCTGAAATACCCCTATTTTCCATATATATCAACAAAGGAACAAAATCTATTTATTAAAATATGCAGAATAATAAGGATCTCATAATGTCTCTTGTAACCTTAGCCTTATTTTGAAAGTGTCTCCATCTTTTAGAAGTGACAACTCTTGAGAGTTAAATCATGGAGTATTTATCATACTTTCCCAAGGTTTTCTTCATAAAATTTGTGTAAAATAAGGATATCTCCATCTCCTTCATCAAACAGAGGTTACACTATGGGTCCTCTCACCCTGGTCGAAAGGCATGACCTAAAGCAGTGAGGATATATTAAATCCTCTTGAAGGTGTTATCCATTTCTCCAAAAATCAGAGTTACAAAGGGCCAGTTAGATCTCATCTCTAGATACAAAATGAAACACATTATGATATATCTATCTCTAATCTCCACGTCAAATCTGTGATGTTTCTCAGCTTGAAAAGGAGAAAAAAATTGGATACCAACACCAATGGTGCCATTGCTAAAGAATCTTTGAAGAATTTAAATTTTTCCAAACCCTGGTAATGTTTCTTGCAGTTTTATGTGTAAATACATTTTGTAAACATCATTCCTAGATCAGATCTATAAATATTGAACAAAGTTATAAGTTGTGTGTAGTATTTCTAATTTTCCAGCAGTTATTGTATTATGTTTTCCTCACCATTGATAAATTTGGGTGAAGGAAGGTCTGATTTGTAAATCTTTGCATTATTTTTAGTGTTGACATACATTTAACATATTATTATAGTGTGTTTGCACAACTAGGGTGAAAATACTTAGTGGAGACTCTGTGTTGATTTATTTTGGATAAATGCCAATGTCTTGATCTTTGTCAATGTGAATTTGTTACTAATCTTTACAAATCTTGAGGGAAGAAGATCTTTCTTTGTTAAGGACCCTACTAGAAGGTTGTTTCCAGAGTTGGGAAAATCAAATTCTGAAGGAAGAAGAATTTGGAAAGTGGTTGGAGATAAGACATCAAGAAAAGGGATCTCCATTGTTGAAAGTGATCAGCCTGTCATTGAAGATTGCAGATCTTCCTCAGATGCTTCTGAATCAGGTAGTCTTTTTGTAGAGTTGAATTCTCCATCTAGTGAGGGGTCTTCATTTGTATTTGAAAAGTTTTCTTCTCAATCTACCCTAGTATTTTCCAAATCTGATAGGGTCTGCTGTGGAAAATAGCCATTAGGGGATATTCATTTTGAAAATTACATTCTTATTCCTAATAGACCCCTCAGTCCTCATCATCTTGCAACTCCTCCAAGATGACCTCCACAAAACAACATGGCTCATCCTTCACCTAGACTTCCATTTGTTGTTAATACTAGTGCTATCAATTTTAGAGGGATGGCTAGTTACCCAAATGTAGTTCCCCAAGATGTAAGAAATAGATTACCAAAGTTCCAAGGAAATAATGCTATAACTGGTGATCAACACTTCAAGCTCTTTGTCAATATGATGGAGGACTTTGAGATTTAATTTGAGGATGTATAAATAAAATTGTTTATTCATACATTAGAATAAGATGCAAGGGACTGGTATAAATATTTTCTTGATAATCCATTGACTCTTGGGCATAAATGAATAATGCTTTTAGATTGCAGTATGGTGACAAAAAAGACCCTAGGTTTCTTTTTTCAGAATTTGAAAATATTAAGAAGAATCCTAATGAATCGGTGCATGATTTCAACACTAGATTTAATAATACATTGAGAAGATTGCCTGTGAATTTGAGGCCATGTGATGAATCATGCCTTATAAAGTATTCAAATGCATTTGATAAGAAAGTTTCTTACTATTTGAAGGATAAGAACCTTGGGACTTTGAGGCAGGCCTTTACCATGGCCCTGCAAATTGAGAACAACATTAAAGTAGTTGAAAAACCTCCTAAGAGAGATGATGTTAAACTAATTAACCCAAAAAAACCTCAAGCAGGTAAAGCTGCTTATTTGGAGGAAGTTGTGGAAATTTTGGCAGGGGCTGTAAAAGAAATCTCATACAAATTAGCCTGGGCAGAGAAAGGAATTGGGCAGAGTTTACAAGGTCAGAAAAAGGCACAAAATCATGACAGATTTGGCAATCATACTAGGGGTGATCATAGGTCAGATGACAGAGGTAAAGGACCCATAGGAGGACTAAATAGACAGCCCCAAGCATGTGAAAGTAGAATTGTGTCTAATCCTCTAACTGTTAGGGTTGCTGCTGTTGATGAAGCCAATGAAATTATTTGGTGTGATAGATGTTTTCTTCCCCATCCTCCATGTGAAGTAGATTAGCAAGTTGAAGAATCTGATAATGGTGATGATATTGATGATGATGTTTGCATGATGGGTTACTCCACAAGCTCACAACAAGGAGCAACTTCAACTAAAGTGATAAGTTCTTGAACTGCTACAAGTTTTTGGGATTGCATCCACCATGTACCATTTCTTCCTCCCTCTCATAATTTTGAAGTAGATATGGTACAAGATTTTGAAATACCTGATAATGAATTTGAATACTTAAGAGCTTTAATCATAAAGAAGTATGATGGAGGAATCCCATCTGAGGAGGATAGGTAGTTATTGATGAATGTTGTTGTTGTCCAAGAGAAATATTATAACACTAGGAGTAAAGTTGTTAAAGGAGCAGGCCCTCAGGCCAAACCCAAAACTTCATTGCTTACTAGTATTCCTAAAGAAGTTTCTAAGAAAGAAGCATCTACCAAAGGCCTTTCTGTCCCAAACAAAATTCATACTTCTCCTCATACCGAATATGTCAAAATTCCCATGCCGTCTGATGAGTTTGTCAATCTCCCTCCCAATGTTGCCTTGCCCAAGTATGTTCCATATGACATTGCCCAAGTTTTGAGTCAAATCAAAGTTAGTATTCCAATTTTTGAGCTGCTTAGGATTCCTGAGTAGAAGACTGAGGGAATTTAATTATTTTTGATTGAAAGAAGAGAAAAGTACCCCAAGCAAAAATGTAAACATTGTGGAGACTCATCCAATCATTAAAGAGCTAGAAACACCATCAGCATTGGAAGATCTTGGGAAAGCACCTGAGGTTTATTTGGGAACATATTTTGTTGAGTCTCAATTGAATGTTGATCCATTTTTTAGAACTCTAATCATTAAGGACAAACTACTGCACAATTGTATGTTTGATTCGGGAGCATCATGCAATGTCATGCCTCTTGAGGTCATGAATGAACTAGATATCAAATTGACAGCAACATATGGAATATGTACTTCCATGGACTCTACAGAGGTGCCAGTTGTTACATGTGTTAAGGGATCAGTGGTACACCTTACAACTTATCTAGGTAAGAACTTGAAACTTGATGTTTTTATTGTTGATTGCCCTACCAAATGGGGTATGTTGTTGTCTAGAAAATGGGTTGCAAGTGTTTGTGGGAGTGTTCAAATGGATGTCCTATGCCACCATCTTGATTGAGGGAATCCTTGTCAAGTTGTATGGAGAAAAGAAGATGTTGCATCTCATAGAAGATCCCAACAATGCCTTTTATGAAGTGTTGTATGTTGATGTTGATGCTGATAATTTTGTTGGATTTTCTGATGGTAAGGAACAAAAAATTGATCAATGCAAGTTTCGTGAACAAGTAGGCTCTCCTTGGACTTTGTTGTTTGATGGAGCTTGTTCTAAATTTGGAAATGGTGCTAGTATTGTTATGATTTCTCCAAGCATGGAAGAGTTTTTTCTTTCTTTCAAACTTAACTTTGAATCCACTAACAATATTGTAGAGTATGAGGCATTGTTGTTAGGATTAAGAATCACTTCGAAGTATGTTGTTATGGATATTATTCTCAAGGGAGATTCAGAACTAATTGTCAAGCACATTATAAAATTGTATGCTACTAAAAATCTAGAGAATGAAACAATACAAGCATGTAGTCTGGGATTTGATTGAGATGTTTGATTCATTTGATATTTTGCACCATAATAGGAAGTTCAATGTTGTTGCAGACTAGCTTGCAGTATTGGGATCTCAATTTGAAATTTGTTCATTTTCCCCCAGTTGTGAATATAATGTTGAAGTACTGTTATCAAAAATTCACCCCTCGAGGTAAATTTTGATAACATTCATCATATTCTTGAGTCCCGAGCAAGTAGATTGATTCAATTCCAAAAATCATGTTTTTGGGGCGGCTTTGGCTTCTCTCTAACTCTCCCCTCCAAGGAAAAATCCCAACTAGTTAGAAAAAAATGAAAAAATACAAGAAATTAAATCGTAGGCTTATTTTAATGCATTGCAGGTCTGAAGGCTATGGGTCATACCAGTGTGGTTCGTACCGAGGTTCGTCGTACCAAGTTTGGGGCTAAAATACAAAGAAAATCGGCTAAGTCAGACATTTTTTCCCAGGTGGTCCGCGGGACAGTTGGGACGTCAGGACGCGTAGGACACACAAAGTCAAAGTAGCCGCGGGAAGTGAAAATTGGAAAATGTGGAAGTTGTTGTTCCACGCAGTCTGGGACATCTGGGAAAAAAGTACACGCGGGACACGAATCGGCTGATTTTCCACAAGTCAGTCAATTACGGGCAGTGCGGAGATTTTTTTCCGAGATAGTCGAGACAAAAGTATGTGTGGGACACACAAAGGAGAAAAGGCTATAAAAGGGGACAAGGAATCCTGAATCGTCCGATGTAGAAGAATGTGTCCAGGACAGCTGGAACACATAGACTCGATTTTTCTGAAATAGCTGCAACAAAGAGGAAAAGTCAATGTTTGACCCGTGAACTTCAAACGGAGATAACTTTTGACTCCGAGAACTGATTTTCATAAAATTGGACTTTCTGGAATGAGCACAACTTTCTAGAATGAGGGTAGATATATTTAAATAAAATAAACATATTTGGATCTAGTTAGTCAATGCTCATTCCCGTCAAATGACAGAAAACCCCTGCCAAACCCAAAATAGTTGCTAGCACTCAGAACGTCATAACTTTTGTATTTCTCAACAAAATCGCACAAAATTGGTTCCGTTGGAGTCATGGATTTGAGTCTAACGCACAAAAATCAAGAAATTCTAGATTTTATGAGAAATAGATGGGGAGTTTTCATAAAACATGGCTAGGTTCATGACAGTGTTTTATTTGGTAGTTGGGAGTGAGATTAAGAGGCATGGTCATCATTCTTTCTCTGCTGCAGCACCTGGGAGTATGGGGAGCCTTTTGCAAATAACATACAATCATTTCACTCCATTTAGTGCCTCTTACAAGTGGTTGATGGACAGATTTTAGGATTTCCAGTTTCCCCTTCACTCTCTCTTCTCATTTTCCTATAAATTGGATTGTTGGGCTCATTGTCAAAGAGAGGTAGATTTTGCGAAAAGATCTACCAAAATTGCTTTGTAATCCAATGTGTTGTAGGCCCTTGTTGTGGACTCCTTGCATGGTGATCCAGGTCCTTATCTTGTAACAGATTGAACTGTGCATATCATGAAGCAATAAAATATAAGTTTGTGGATGCATCTTCCCCTGTTGTGTTTTCTTGCATTCTTCTTGCCCCTTCAACCTTGATTACAAGTTTATTATGTCTATCTTTATACTCTTGCAAGGATCCATTATTATTGTGCATGTATGAAACATTTTTGTGAATGCATTTTCAGATTGTGGAGAACTGTTATCATGCCTTCTAGTATGCACTTTACTCCTAGTTTTCACACATTGGAAGACTACTCTCACACCCTCCTTTTCTAGTGTATCACCACTTTAGTGTAGGCTTTCATTTTATGCATTATCTCTCCTTGGTCCCTTGGAAATTTAGATTAGAATAGTTAGTTTATGTTGCATTAGAGTAGATCGTGGTAGGTAGTTTAGGAGCAAAAACCAGCTTTCTCTAGAGGTCTATCTCAAGTAGCAAGTCCCATAACTTGGAGATAGTACCCATGTTATCCAATCACACAGTGAGTTCAAGTATATGCACTTGTGTAAACATAAGGGTGCTGTGATTTGATGATAACAAGTACTAACAAGGCCATCTGTCCCTGACAACACTAAAAATTAGCAAGTGTTTGATGATGATGCCTAGATAAAATGGTTTCTACAGAACCAAGGTGAGTTTAGCGACCAAATTATTGATTGGGAGCCAATGGTGTCTTTAGTTGATGGAAAAGAAATTTTTTTCGGTAAAGATATCATTCAATTGAAAACTAATATCATTCCTAGAGGGTTGGTTTCTCTTGAATCAAACTTTGATAATGTTGATTGCATTATTAACATAAGTATGTTGATTTCAAGAGATTTTGAGGAGCATGACCTTGGCACAAAGAAGAAACCAAGGAAGACCTAGTTGGGAAGCAATTTGAACAAGGAGGAAAAATGGTCCTATGTCCAATTTTTGAAGAAATATCAGGACTGCCTAGCTTGGTCTTATTCTAAACTGAAAGCATATAGAGAGGATTTGTTTCAACATGAAACTCATCTTGAAACAAATGCCAAGCTATTTAGATAAAAGTAGAGGTCTATTAATCCACTCCTCTCCATGAAGATGAAAGAAGAATTGAAGAAGCTAAGGGATGGAGGGATCATTCAACCAACAAGGTATTCTTTTTGGGTTGCAAACTTAGTACCAGTTAGAAAAATGAATGGTGCTATCTAGCTATGGGTGGATTTTAGAAATTTGAATAGAGCATTAATGAAGGATAATTATCCTCTCCCAAAAAAGGAAAATATGCTGCAATTGGTGACTTGTTTTGAGCTACTTTCTACATTGGATGGTTTCTCTGGATACAACCAGGTAGTTGTGAAGGAATCGAAGGACTTAAGACCACCTTTACCACTCCTTGGGGTATGTATGTTTATTTCAGAATGCCTTTCAGTCTGATGAATGCTAGAGCTACCTTCCAAAGAGTAATATATGTTGCCTTTGTTGGTTATATTAATGAATTCATTGTTGTCTATGAAGATGATGTGACTATGTTTTCTAGGAAAATAAATGATCATTTGTAGCACTTGGAAAAATGTTGATGAGGTGCAGATAATTTGGTATTTTACTTAATCCCAAGAAGTGCCACTTTGGAGTGCAAAAGGAAAATGTGTTGGGTTACATTGTGTCAAAGGAAGGGGTCATGATTGATCTTGAGAGGGTAGAAACCATAAAAAAATGTTCCAATTCCAAGGATTAAGCAGGGAGTCCAATTCTTCTATGGGAAAATCAATTTTATCAGAAGGTTTATATCTAACTTTGCTGAGATAACTATCCCAATTACAAGCATGCTAAAGAAGGACCAAGTTATCAAATGGGAAGAGGCTACCATTCAGGATTTTGATGGGATCAAAGAAGCATTGAAACATGCCCCTATTTTAGCAGCTCCAAATTATAAGAAGCCTTTTCAAATGTTCTCTTTTGCTTTAGAAAACACCATTGCATCTATTTTATTGTAGAAGGATGATGAGGGGGCTGAGAGACCAATTTTCTTTTTACCAAGATATTACAAGGAGCTGAGTTGAAGTACACCATCATGGAGAAGCAAGCATTTTCCTTGGTGAAAGAAACAAATATTTTCAGGCCTTATATTCTAAGTTCCAAAGTTGTTTCTTATGTTCCCCACACCATGGTAAAAGATATCTTATCAGAGATGGAGGTCTCAAGCAAAATATGCATATGGGTAAACAAGTTGTAGGAGTATGACATGGATATCCAAACCACAAAATTGGTAAGATGTTTAGGATTAGCTAAGCTTATGGATGAGAGCAAATTGCAAACCATTGAGGTGAATGAAGTAGAGGAATAAAGGGTTAATGTCCTTCAAAAATTGATGAGTTCGAATGGTACAAAGATATAATTTTTTATCTCAGACATCTATGTTGCCCTGAACATTTGAGTAAAAATAAGAAAATAGCTCTTAAGTTAGCCTCTCAAAAATATGTCATTACTAATTTTGGGTTAGCTTGGAAGAACCTGGAGAGAGTTCTCTTAATATGTATTACTAAAGATGAATCCCCAAGAATCATTTATGATCTCCATGGAGGAGGTTTTGGGGGACATTTTTCTGGAAGGGTCAAAGCTCATAAAATTTTGAGAGTTGGTTATTGGTGGCCCACCCTTTTCAATGATACAACTCTACTAGCTAGAAAATGTGAAATTTGTTAGCATTTTTCTAGAAGAATGAAAGATTTAGGCTCCCTTATTTTGCAGCCTGTGTCAGTTGAATATCCTTTCAAATAATGGGGAATGGACTTCAATGGTGAAATTTTAGATCCTCTTAGTGCTTGTCATAAGTGCATTCTTGTAGCTACTGAGTACTTCACTAAGTGGGTGGAAGCAATACCCACCAAGAAAGAAACACACCAAGTGGTCATGGACTTCATACTGAATCACATCATCTACAAATTTGGAGTGCCAGTGAAGGTTGTTGCTGATAATGCCATGAGTTTCAGATCCAAACCTTTGGTATCAATGTGCAAAGAATATAGAATCTGTTTGACATATGCTTCTAACTACAATCACCAAGGAAATGGAAAAGCTAAGTCTAGTAATAAAAACTTGTTGAATATAATTAGAAGAACCTTGGAGCTGAAAAAAAAGAAGTGGGGTGAGTAACTGAGGTTTTCTGTTTGGGCTGACAGAATCACTGTCAAAAGAGCTACTGGTAAATCCCATTTGAGTTGGTGTATGGAACTCAAACTTTTTTGCCCCTTCATTTGCAATTTTCTTCATTTCAGTTTGTCCAAAAAATTGAAGATCAAGAAGTTAGTCCATATGATGCTCTAATCAATTAAATTATTGAGTTAGATGAAGAAAGAAGGGCATCCCATCAGTGGTATCTGAAGTTCAAATAAAAGTTGAAGAAGTTATTTGACAAGAAGGTGACTCCAAGAGATTTCAACATTGGGGATTTGATGCTATTATGGGATAGCAGGCATGAAGATAAGGAAAAGCATGGTAAATTTGATGCATTGTGGATGGGTCCTTATTCGATTTTCATTCAAATTGGTGAAAATACCTTCTTCCTAAAAGACTTAGATAAGGAACTACTTGAATTACTTGTTAACATAAGGCATTTGAAACATTTCTCTAATTGATTCCTCATAATCAAGGTATACTCCATTGTACAATGTATAGTATTTTGGTTTCTTTCTGCTTTCGTGTTTTTCTATTTTTTTTTGTCCTAGTCCTTGGCGGTCGTTTTGTTAGTTTCTCGGGTTTTCCTTGGGGAAATTGTTTATTATTATTCTTCTCTGCAAAGTCATTCTTTGAATCCATTTTCCAATGGTTTGTTTTTGGCACTTTGTTTGCTATTTGTTCTTGTGACACTCACAGGGAGTGCCCATCCATGAGTCAGAGTTGATGTTGGTTCTCAAATTGATCTCGCCTCATTTGTCCTTTAAGTTCTTCAGTTTGTGGGCTCTTTCATATATTTTTTCTCCCTATATTGATGCATAAAAACTATGTCCTCCATTTAGTTCCAATGATCAGTCCCTTCCTTGGTCGAGGATCACTTAAAAGTCTAGAATTTGTTTTTCGTTCCTCTGTCCCTGTGAAGGAGTCTGTAACTTGGGTGAAAAGTCAGTTTTTTTCCTCCATTTTGTTTTCCATAGTCACGTTTTGTTTTCCCTGACATATTGTCCCAAATTTTTGTGGAAACATGATTAGATGTGACTTTGAGGATCACATTTGGGCCTTAAATCATTTCCAAACACTCTGACCATGAAGAAAGATTCATTTCCGAGCTCAAATGTTTATTTTCCTACTTTTTACAGTTTGACGTGTTGGTTTTCCCGTCAAATTTACATCTCAGATCTGTGGAAACGTGGTAGGCTGACACTTGTTTGGGGCCTCCACTTTTTGGGACCATCTCAAAATGCACCATTGAGACACGTGGAGGTTTCCGCTGCATTTCCTAGACTTAGACAAATTTTTCATGTGGATGGTATAGTTTTGGCTGACCATGGACACATAGAGGGTCGGTGCTCATTTGAGGATCCACCTCAGGGTCCCACCTTAGCAATCATACACAGGAAACACGTGGTAGGATGACACTTGTTCAAGGTCTCTACTTTCAGGTGCCATCTCAAAGTTGCACCAAGGAGACACGTGGAGGTTTCTGTGGCTCTGTTCATACTTAGACTTTTTAAGTGAATTTTTAAGGCCTAAGACATGGGGAGGGACCGAACCTATTTGGGGGCTAGCCCCTATTTTTTATTTTGAAGAAGCACTACGAGGTCACTTGGAGGCTTCCTCTCACTCTGCCCCTACGTGGAATTTTCAACGGAAAAGGAAATTGTCTCGAACCTTAGACACATGGTGCCTTCCGCTAATCCTTAAACTTTTTCAATGACCTTGCCGGACTAAGACACGTGGTGAACTTGCACTTGTTTAGGTCTCTAATTTTGAGGACCATACAAAAGGTGCACCAAGGTGACACGTGGAGGCTTCCACTGGCTCCTTTTTACTGAGAATTTTTCAAAGGCCAAAAGGCATTTTTCTTGCGCCCGGTGCGCGTGGAAGGCCCGCGCTTGTTTGAAAATTTGCGTCTGTACCTCACCTTTGTTCTTGTACCAAAGGGACACATGGATGGCTACAAAATACAATTGAGAAGGGGAAAAATCAATGGATGTTGTGCATTGTGTCTATTTTTCGCCATTTTTCTCTAAGACTCTGGAGACAGAATACGCACTATTTTTCATCAATTTTTGATGAAATTCCTTGTCGTTTTTGTCTATAAAGTGCCATTGAATGGATTCAGAACTTAATTTGTGAGTCCAAGGATTTTTATTATCGATATTTTGAAATTTGAATTGCTCAGGCACTTGTAAAAATGTGAATTACCAGAGAATTTGGATATGGGACAGAGTTACAGATGGAAGAGAGGGAAGAGGATGAAATGATGAAGGTTACAAGTGCAAAGGATAAAAAATGTGTTGCCTTGAGGGTGAAAAGGATTACCTGTCAGATCCAGCTATGCATAGCCTCCAGAAAATGATTAAAAAGGGGATTTCTTGCATGACTGAATTAGAATGATTAGAAGTATTGCTTTAATGTTGTGGCATGGCATCCTAGTCATTAGTTGAGGGCCCAAGAAACGTGATCCATTCATAATTGATCCACCTGGTAGCTTTCGGGTCTGAATTTGTTAAACGAAATTTTCTAAGGCAAATTGGTAGTAAGCAAAGGTCCCTCGAATATTCTTCTTTTCAGGGGAAAAATTTGGGATGGATGAATTGTATAAATGCAATGAGAATACTCTTGCAAATGGTCGGAGGTTTAAATCTTAAGAGAAAATTTGAGAAAATTCATCTTCCGAGAGACAAATCCAAGAAACTTGTGAATTTATTCTGTGTTAGATTTTATATCATGTCAAGTTGGTTGCAAGTTTATAGCCATTGACAATCTCTGAGACTATTATGTGTAACTTTCCCCTGCTGATGAATCTAAGCAATTTTAAAATTAATTTGCATTCATCTTGGAGCAATTTGGGTCTGCTTTGTGTCAGAATGTCTGCAAGTAGTTTTACTCGTTCCTATTGCAATCTTACGTTGAAATATTTGTGAAATCATATAGGATATCATCCCTATGACAATTTAGTGGCATTTGCAATTTCATTTCAAGAAGAGCCTTCATCTTGTGATGAGATAAACAAATTTAAAATCACTGCATTGTCATTTGTTGATAAATATTATTTGTAAGTCTTTGGGTGTACCTTAGGCGTGATTGATCATAGATTTTGGTGTTTAATTGAGTCTTATAACTCGAGCCTTCGTGTTATATTCTCAAAGATTGTGTGAAAACATGTTGATCTAGGCCTCCATTGAAGCACACCTTCTAGTTAAAGAAACGTCTTAACTATTCTGAAGATTTTTGTTGATTCAGTTGACCATTGTTGTGAAGTTTCTCAAAGATCTGGTATAATCAACTTTATCCTACTCAGTCTCCCACAAAAATCATTCAAAAACACTGAATCCATCCTGAAATACCCTTGTTTTCTTTGTATATCAACAAAGGAACAAAATATATTTATTAAAATATGCAGAACAATCAGGTCTCATAATGTCTCTAGTAACCTTAGCCTTGTTTTGAAAGTGTCTCCATCTTGTAGAAGTGACAACTGTTGAGAGTTAAATTATGGAGTATTTATCATACTTTCCCAAGGTTTTCTTCATAAAATTCATGTAAAATAAGGATATCTACATCTCCTTCATCAAACAGAAGTTACACTACACGTCCTCTTACCCTGGTCGAAAGGTACGGCCTAAAGCAGTCAGGATAGATCAAATCCTCTTGAAGGTGTTATCCATTTATCAAAAATCCGAGTTACAAAGGGCCACTTAGATCTCATCCCCCACTATAAAATGACACACATTATGATCTATCTCTCTCTAAGCTCCATGTCGAATCCGTGATGCTTCTCAGCTTGAAAAGGAGAACAAATTTTGATACCAACACCGTCTTTTTCATGTACACTATGTTCAAGAAACTCAATCCTCCAAAATAGGACACTAAACCATACATGCCCTCTTTTTATATAAAAACCTAGTACAAATTCATTGTCACAAAGACTGACCTCGGTTTCCTAACTGGTAATCGTTCCTCTGTGACAGATGTTGGTTCACTGACCATCATCGCTACTGCTGGAATGAGAGCCAGTGTTGCCTCCTGTAGCTTCCCAGAACCCCCTGCAAACCCACAACCTCCTGTTCAGTTCTAGCTGTTTGGAACGCAAATTTTTTTGCCTTTGGTGCACTCAACACTCGGGAAAAATTTCTTTGCGCAGTATAAAGAATTTTTAAAAAAATTTGTTACCCCATTACGGGTTTTATCTCTAAATTAGAGAAGAAATATAGCTCCTGTGCATATGTGGACCTGTATGTGTATGGATTTGTGAACTCTGAATAAAGGAGATCTTGTTGTTTAAATTGGGGATCCAAGTTGCATTTGCAATTGTGTAACTGTGTTGTACCAGGTCACATCTGGCTGAGAAAAGTCTTGCATTGATTCTCATGGTGCATTGAAGCAAGATCAAAATTGAGAGGGGCAGGTGTATAAGCCCAAAGGCACAAAATTGCGAGGGGCAGCGTGTGTACCCAAAGGCACACACCCCAGCCGCACCTGCCTAAGCTTCCACGCACCGGCCAAAGAAAGGAAGATTCGAACTTGAAAACAAAGCAAAAGTGACACCTTTCAAAGCCATTCCTCCTCACGCCAAAGCCTGCACTATACTCCACGGCCAAACAAAAAAAAAAAAAGCAAAAGCGGCAGCAGCAGCAGTGCCAGCGCCCAAATACTCCTCACGCTCGACCTGTATAAAAGCGGTGGAAGAAAAACAGGCGGCTAAACAAAAAGGCACCCAAACAAACAAAACATACAGTCTTTCACATGGACTGACCTGTATCAAAAAGCCCGCCAAAGAAAAAAATAAAAACAGTGATCAAGCTCACAGCAAAGAAGAAACCAACGGCCAAAGGAGAATCAAACAAGGAGATTAAAAGGCGTTTCAGATCCATTTTTGAGCAAAGGAAACCTTAAACGCCCACCGAGCTCCACGCAAGCACCACGTGGACTCTCTCCTCTGCCAAGTTGCGTTTTAAAAAGTAAGTCGATTTTACCTGTCTATAAATACAAGTTTGTTCATTTTCATATGAAGCGCCCTAAGAGGCCAAGTTGGTTATTGGATGCGCCTTGGGAGTGAGAGGTGTGGGGGTCGAATCCTGCCCCAACACTCAAAAACTCACTTTTTGAAATTTGGCAGAATTTTTGGCGGAACTGCTAAATTTAGCAGATTTTTTGAATTTAGTTATAACTAACTAAATTTAGCGGAGAAATCCCTAATTTAGGGCAAAAAAAAATTCTCCCATCTGGTCTGTTTTTTCATTTCGGACATTTTTTGCAAAGGGAGACCCATCTAAAAATTGCATCTTCAGCTTCTTTTTTGCAATTTTTAGCATTTTGGGTTGTATTGGGCTCAGGAGGCCACCAGGACCCGTGAAACTAAAATTTTTTGCCTGCCATTCAAATTTTACATTTTTTTGAATGTAAGTTATAAACTGCTGCATATTGTACTAATTTACAGGTTGCCATAGTCAACTGCAAACTTTGTAACTGCTCAAAAACTGGTAGAATTATAATCAAAAACAATAATAAAATTGGTTCTGTAACACTCATGAGATCCTAGATCTCATTCGCAGCGTTCGGTATATACGGTGCCTTTGGGAAGCGCTTATGGGTAAAGTCGTCGTGACTACTACTACACTTAACGCCTAATATAGCTGCAACAACGTCGTCTGGGCATCGTCCCTATAAATCGACGGGGAGTAATAAGGTCATAGTGCACACACCATGAACCATCCCATCCGTCTATGAATGATTGAAAGACATAAATCCAGACTGAGAAACTATCCGAGTATATAGCGAAGTTACGCGCGCGTATGAGGATATTTCTTTGAGCCGGTGTCAATAATCACACAAACCCCATCAGTACTGTCTTGGTACCATGTATTGAATTCTTTCACGTACGTTAACGCAGCTTTCACGTACCACCGGGTATATAGAAAGGGCGAGTTTCTTCCACGTACCGATGGGTATATTGGAAGAGCACGTATATAGAAAGGTTCGGTATATCGGACTGACGGTATATAGATTGGGAGACCTAATACCTGGAGTCATAAGAGCTAAACCCTGTCAGTGATCTCTGCAAAATGGGCACCAATGCCCCCAAATTTTTTCTTCCGGATTCACAATTGCTCAAAGGAAGCAACTATGCTGCATGGAAGACAAAAATAAAGACACAACTTGAGTTTGAAGAAATCTGGCCTGTTGTGACTGGTACTCTAACCAAATCACCAACTGATGCAACACAACAACGACAGTTTGATAGAGCAGATCAGAAAGCAAAAATCATCATCTTGTTTGGAGTGTCTGATGATGTGCAAGCCCACATTCGAGATGCCACAACAGCAAAAGAAGCGTGGGATAAGATGAGAACAATATATGAGGCCAAGAACAAGAATGTCATACTAAATTTGCAGAGTCAGTTACATACATTGAAGTTCAAGCAAAATGAGAAAATTGAAGCTTTCCTAAGAAGAGTTGCAGAGTTGAGGGCTTCAATTCTAGCCCTAGGAGAAGAGGTCAAAGATGAATCTCTCGTTTCCATTGTTCTGAGAGCTCTCCCTTCTTCTTACCACATTTTTTTCACAACTCTAAACTTGTCAGATACGACAATTAGTTTTGACAAGCTAGTAAACCTACTGCAACAAGAGGAAGCAATGCACAATAAGGATGATGAAGAGGAGCAGGCACTGTCTTCACATCAAAAATGGAAAGGAAAAGGTAAAGGAAAACCTAAATCCTATCAGAAGTGCCAACATCAGAATCAGTATCATGGGGACAATCAACAGAAGAAGCGATGTCCAATTTGCAAAAGAGGACATGAATTACAAGATTGTTGGTATAACACTTATAAGAAAGGTTCATCAAGCAATTCTGGACCACAACAACAACAATCTTACAAGGGACATTCTAACAACTATCACGGGCAGAAAAAGGGGAACTGGAAAAGAAGACCCCACCAGCAAGGTAATATTGTTGAGCAACAAGAACAGTCAGACAATGAAGACTTCTTGTTCACTGCTCAATCTAGTGAACCATCCACGTCATCTAGTGATGTCTGGTATGTTGATTCGGGAGCCACTCGACACATGACCAGCCACAGAGACTAGTTTATTTCAATGAGGGACACGCCATCAAAAAATTATGTTTCATTGGGAGATGATTCTTCATATACAGTTCAGGGGATTGGAAACAATTCTCTACCCCTTGGTTCATGCAAATGCAGACTATCAGATGTTCTATATGTCCCTGGGTTGACAAAGAATCTTCTTTCGATCAGTCAACTCTTAGATCACAACCTGAAAATTGACTTTGATAGTCAATCCGGCAAGAAACGTGTTTGATTCGAGATAAATCCAGAGGCTCGAAAATAATTGCAAAAGCCTCAAATGTGGGACGTATGTTTCAACTTGATTTCATTCATAGAAAAGATCAAGCACTTGTGGCTAAAAACTCCACCTCAGCCCAGTTGTGGCATCGGAGATTTGGTCATGTAAGTTTCAAATATCTCGAAACACTTCACCGGTGTAATATGGTACATGGGCTACCATCTCTTCAGAAGGATACAGACAAGTTTCCTCACTGCTTAGCAGGAAAACAACACAGAGTTTCATTCCAAAAGAGTACTTTTCGAGCTCATGGTAAACTTGACCTGGTTCATACCGATCTTTGCGGTCCGATGCAACCAAGTCATTCTGGGTTCCAGTACTTCATGCTTTGTGTTGACGACTATTCACAGAAAATGTGGATTTTTTGTCTTCGCAAGAAAAGTGAAGCCTTTGAAACATTCAAAAAGTTCAAAGTTGTAGTTGAGAAAGAAACTGGTCATCACATCAGAACTCTCCACTCAGATCGAGGGGGGGAATTCACCAGTGATGAGTTCAGAGACTACCTACAAACTCATGGGATTCATCGACAAATGCCTCCTCCTCACACACCGCAGCAAAATGGTGTTGTCGAGAGAAGAAATCGTACTATCATGGAAATGGTGCGATGCATGATTGATGATTCCGGACTTGCAAAGACATTTTGGGCAGAAGCAGCAAAAATAGCAGTGTATTTGTTGAACAGAGCACCCACAACTACTCTTGATGGAATTACACCACAAGAAGCATGGTCAAAAAGGAAACCATCCATTGCACACCTCAGAGTATTCGGGTGCAAAGAAAGCATGCACATACCCAAATAGAACAGAAAGAAATTGGACATGAATTCACAAAATCTCATCTTTATTGGATACATTGAAGAGACTCTTGGGTATAGATTGATGGATCCTAAGACCAAAAAAGTCTACAAAAGCAGAGATGTTGAGTTTTTCGAGAAGAAGGAAGAAAAGTATCCTTCTCCGGACTCGCAAGATGTAGATTTTTCACCCGTTATAAAAATAGAAGCTGATGTTCCCTCAGATAATGAAAGTGATGATGGGGATGATGGTGGTGATATGATAGAACCACGACCCACGGGAATAGCTCAGCGTATGCCCAAGTGGTGTACTAGCACGTTACGAGATGCAAGAATGGATGTTCCACTGGATACATCCACCCCTAGACCACGGACTCATAGTAAAGCAAGAGAAGAAGTTAACTTTGCTTTGATGAGTAGATTTATTGAATCAGATGAGCCATCTACAGTCCATGAATGCCTACAGTTAAAAGCTTGGAAAGATGCCATGGATTCTGAATATCAATCAGTGATGAAGAATAACACTTGGTAGCTTGTTGATCTTCCACCAGGGAAGAAACCCATTGGATGCAAATGGATATTCAAAACTAAGTACAAAGAAGATGGGACAGTGGACAAGTGCAAAGAAAGACTTGTAGCAAATGGGTACGCACAAAACGAAGGCATTGACTATGAGGAGACATTTCCTCCCACAGCTAAGATCAAAACAATCAGGATGATCTTTTTTCTCTTTGCAGTTTGGATGGAAAGTTCACCAAATGGACATAAAAAGTGCCTTCCTGAATGGAGATTTACAAGAAGAAGTCTACATGACTCAACCTGAGGGATATGTTGTACCTGGTCAAGAAACAAAGGTATGCAGACTCAGGAAATCTCTCTATGGCCTCAAACAGGCACCCCGGGCATGGTACATTAAGATTGATGAGCATCTCGTACAACATGGATTCGTTAGAAATCCATATGATCCCAATCTCTACCTCAAAAAGCAAGGGGGGGAGATGGTGATTGTTGTAGTTTATGTCGATGATCTAGTCATCCATTGGCAGTTCAGTGAAGATGATTGATGAAACGAAGAAAGATCTTAAGCGATCATTCGACATGACAGATCTCGGGCTTATGCACTACTATCTTGGACTAGAAGTATGGCAGAAAGAGAATCACATCTTTGTTTCTCAGATGAAATATACCAAGACAACACTCGAGAAGTTTAGGATGATGGATTGCACACCGATTTCTACACCCATGGAGAACAGATTGCAGTTATCTCGTTCAGATCCATCTCCTGAGGTAAGTGCCATTCTCTATCAGCAGCTGATTGGGAGTCTCATTTACCTGATCTACACTAGACCAGATATCATCTTTGCAGTAAACTATCTATCCAGGTTCATGCAGGAACCCAAAGTTTGTCATTGGAAAGCAGCAAAGCACATTTTGAGATATCTCAAAGGATCAGTGGATCTTGGTATAGAATACAAGAAGAACGAAAACTTCTTCTTGACTGGATATTCGGATTCAGATCATGCAGGTAACATTGATGATAGAAAATCCACTTCTGTATTTGTATTCTTTATGGGATCTAGACCAATATCATGGGGAAGTAAGAAACAACACTTTGTTTCTCGCTCTTCCACAGAAGCCAAGTATCGTTCTGCAGGAGAAGTTTCTGTGAAGTGATTTGGCTACGTCGCATACTAGAAGGACTTGGAATACCACAGGACAAACCGACCACCATGTATGTTGACAATGAAGGTGTTCTCAAACTTGTTCGCAATCCAGTTTTTCATGAGAGAACAAAGCACATTGAGGTTCAAGTTCATTTCATACGCGAACATGTGTTGAAGCACAACATCCAGCTTCAATTTTTTCCAACTGCTGAACAACAAGCAAATATTTTCACAAAGTCACTTGCACGTGACAAGTTCGATTTGTTCAGAGAGTTCCTTTCCTCATCTCTTCAGATAATGCACAATTAAGGGGGGGAATGTTAGGATAAAATATTATTATCCTAATATTAATTATGCATAGTTTAATTATTTAATTAATTTTATTAATTAAATAATAATGGTTATTTTGTTATATGGTTCATAAACCATATTTGTCTTTTATTCATGCAGTTATATTGTTTTGAACAATATATTTGTATTTATTCATTTGTGCTTCCCGGATGTTATTGGAAGCTTGTATATTTAGGAATTTGGTTCACCTGTGCAACTTAATAGTTTGTTTGTATTTGGCTGTGCAATATCTATAAATATTGCAGCCCATTCTCTGTAATGGTTGATTGATTGAGATTAATAAAATTGATCAGGCTTCCGTCCCTGTTTCTCAATCTTCACAAAATGCTAAAAAATCAACATAGTACACCAAACCAGGTGCCTACTCTAACCAAAACCAATAGCTGTGTTGAGTCAGTCATTTCAAGAAGCACACAAATTTTGTAAAAAAATTTAACAGCAATAATACATTCAAATAAATTTCACCAAGATGAAATACCCAAGATGAAATACATCACTTTACCACCACCAAGATACTCAACGAAATCTTCAACTGAAGAACATGCTTCTCTTATGGAAGCTTCGTCCTCATTGTGTGCTACTGCCTCTTTACCGAAGCCCATGCATCTAAATGCAACAAGGATGCATAACCTCTCCTCTATCTCAGACTTAGATCTGCAATCCCAAATAATTTGTGTGTAACCGAAACATACAAGCACTGCAATACCAAGATAAAACCATACCTATGTAATCTGGATTTGCAATATAACCAATAAGCTTGTGCCTCTAAGAACCAAGGGCACCTTAGCAAATAATACACATTTCATGCATCACTCATTTTCTTCAGATCTACAATTTTCTATTTAAAACTAGGTTTCCCATTAACCGACCATGATCACCTTGTCGACGTCAGTTTCCACCTAACCAATGTTAGTCACTATATTCTCCAGCATCCTAATATTCTAGATTCCACTTGATATTTAAGTCTCTTCCTATGATTTTCACTTTAGGAAAAACAAACCTTTTCTCTCATACACCTATCAGTAAACCACTAATAATATACTGAAGCAAAGCCTTGCCCTAAAATAACCAAGCTCTGGTACCAATTGTTGGGAATTCAGGACTGTGGAATAGTGTTATGATTTAATAACAAACAAAATCATGCACACAGGATCTAAACAATTCCCCAAAAAATCTACAACAGTGTAAGTATAAACAAGAATAATCAAAATCACAAAAAATTACACACACATAACACAACATGTACTATGGTTCACTCAATGTGGGATATGTCCACCAAAGATAGAGATCTCATATATATAATATAACAATAGTACAAACCAACTCTTCAATACATGAGTTTAATGCATCTCTCACAGAGTATCTCCTCTCCTCCAGATCTCTAAATGGATATCCATGAATGCATTAAAACCATGCCTTCAAACCACCACCAGAAAATCTCACATAACTAGGAAATATTACATCTCTGAACTGCAATCAAACTCTCTGTGGATCTGCAACACGACCTCTCACATATGTTTACCATATGTACAACTATAAATATGCACCAACGAGTATGTTTGTCTCTCCATCACTGCATCAACGTATGCAAAAATGAAGACAACTTCCTCTACATGATCTAAATATATATCGATGAAATATACAACATGATCTCATGGATCCATGAATACTAGATCTCACAACAACTTATGGCTCTAACAATATAAGACTACATCTACATGGATCGACAATACATCATGATCTCATGGATATATAATACAAGATCTCATGAACATGTGCATCTACTATAATAAACTCTATGTGCTTTGCATATTATGCAAGCCATTTCTATGAGATAATAACTATACCAAGGAAATACAATAGAAGATGTTACCCTCTTCTCACCATTTAGATGTACTTGCCATAGTTGTACCTGTTATTTCCTTCTGTCCATATTCTCTTCATGGAAGCTTCTTCTTCATGTAACATGTTCTTTCTTTCTCTTTTTCTTCATTCTCTCAATCTAGGAAAATCAATGATCTAACTCAATCCATCTCTTAATTAAACTTATAACCCTAGATTTCATGCTTATATAAGCTTAGGAAAACTTAGGGAACAATAGCCATGCAATAACATCCAATATCTTTTCTATAAAAAAAACCCTATATTAAATCTCGTGACTTATAAATAAAACACTCTCGCACATGTAACTATTATGTCCCTTTTGATTTGTACCTTACAAAACCCTACCTTTGACTAACATGGGATTGTCTCAAGGTGTGGGACCCTTGAAATTGAGAAAATCCTCCAGAGAAGGTTGGTTCTTGACATATCCTATTGCTAACCTACTCCTAAACTATCAATTCCGAGGGACTAGAGAGAGATACATAAATGTAAATCCTAAACTAGGGGGAGGTGATAACACCAAAAAAGGACTACAGAGATTCCTAATGAGTGAAAGTGGAGGGAAATGGATAATAAGAGGGAAAACAAAATGCCACAGTCCCAAAACACATTCAAACCTCCAATATCGTGGAGCACAAAAAATTTAAGTCCTCCAAAGGAACACAGTATGCACAATATACCTACAAAGTATAATAGAAGGAAAAAAATGCAATATAAATCAAGATAGGGAAAGAAGATCCAAAAAACACTAATTTAATTGCTTATAATGATGCACAATCCATTACAATATAGGCACAAGGAAATAATCCTTCACAAAATGCATAAATTTGAGGCATGTAACTCAAAAAAGTGTTGGAACAATTTTGGCAGGGTTCCTTTACAATTTCAAAAATCTCTCTCCCTTCCAAATGAGGGGAATTTACTTATATATAGAGAAAAGGAGCTACCAACCAACATCATTCATTATTTCCCTTTTCCGTAGTATGGGTGACCATGACTCATTAATCTAGTTACTAACCTACCCTTTACAATGTCATTAATTCTTGACCATATCTGAAAGTCTTTGTTATCATTCGACATGAACCACTAGTTGACGCCTGAAAAGAAAATGAAGAGTTTTCACTCATGAGAGAATGAATTTTCACACAACAAGAAGAAATGACGTGCAACAGCAAGCGATGTTGACTCACGATGAGAGGGTGATGACTATGGCAAAATAGAATGATCCGTGATGAGGGGATCTAGTCGCACAACAACAAGGTATGTTGGCATGCATCAAGAAGGAATGGTTAACACGCGTCAATAAGGGTGGTTGATGCGTAACAGGAGGAAGTAGTTGATGCATGAAAAGAAGAGGGTTTTGTCATATGACAGAAGCGTGGTTAACACATGATAAAAAGATGGCGTTGTTGTGTGAAAGGAAGAAGGTGTTTTCATGCAATAGGAAGATGAAAATCCGTACATTTTTCAGCTTGATCATTAATGCAAATCCTGCTCCAAACCATCACTGCAACTCGTAAGTTCACTGTGAGATACCCTGTAAACAGCTCTCATTAACTATCAATACCCAGACATGTAGGTTGATCCATTTTGTAAAGGGTTGCAAAAGTAGATAACAAATGGTGACTTGCAAGGTCATCTTTCTGCTAGATCTGAAATACCAGTGATTTTTCATCCATTAGGTATGGAGTCATTCTGATTTACTAGAATTGGTCTTATGTATGAAACCTCTCATTTCTCTAAAACACTACTGAGACATTACTTTATCATCAGATCTTTCCTAAAACTGGAAAGTGTAACAGCAATAAAGCACAACCATGTACAAATAACAAAATCATACATATCCCAAAATGGAACATGCAAAGAGTGCATAAGCACTTATCTGAAAGAAAACCTAGCTACAATATAATTATGTGTTATAATCACTTGGAGAAATTACAAACTCTAAACTAATATTTACAAGAAAGATACTCCCATCAGTGATAATGCTTGAGATAGATGTCATTGAATGGGATCTGCAATTCTTCTCTGTTCGACTTCATTAATTGGAAAGCATTGTTTTCTTTGCACCATAAGATCAAGCAGGGGCCACTCCATAGTGCCTTCTTGGTTTGGCTCTATCTGCATCCCATTTTAGAACCAGACCTCCTTCTTGGAAATTTCTATTTTTGGCCTTTTTATCAAATCTCATCTCGATTTGAGCTTGGTCCTCCATTTGTTTCTTGGCATGGTCCCTTAGCTCTGCCAGCTCTATGAGTTATGCATACCTAACTTCCATAGCTGGAAACTCAAACAACTCTAGCTACTTGATAAGCTCCAAGGCTAGTAATTCAAGGGATATTCACAGCCTTGCTTCCCTCCCATAAACCAACTTGAAAGCAGAATAACTAGTTGACTTCTTGGGAGTGATTCTATCAGCCCACAACACTGATATCAATGTAGAATGCCAAGTCCTCTGATTCTCATCTAGGGTTCTTCTTATGATTCTTAGCAAGTTCTTGTTTGTGGACTCTACTTGTCCATTACCCCGAGGGTTGTAGTTATAAGAATTTCTCAAGTATATTCTATTTCTAATATCCTAATTAGATATATTTTCTCCAAGAAAATCTAATGCATTATCTGATATTATAGTAGATGCGACACTGAACCTTATTACAATACCTTCGTATAAATACAGAATACTAGCTTCATTTTCTTCCTTAAGTAAAAATTATTTTGTCCACTTAGTGAAGTAGTTCATGGCTGTAAGAATCCATTTGTTACCTAGTCTATAGCTTGGATTGATTATCCCAATATAATCAAGCCCTCGTTACATGAAAGGCTTCCCAACTAAGATAGGACGGAGTGGGAGGGATGATAACTTCTCTTTACCTATGAAGAAGGCACACTTTTTGTGTTTCTTGATCTGTGAGTAGCAATCATTGAAAATATTAGGCATTAAGGGACAGTGGACTGCTACATGTGAAATATTCATATGGGTTTAGGGGTAGCTGATTTGGTGGTTGTAGATGGGCCATCCTGAGTGGCGTGAGAACTCTAAGTCGATTGAATAAAAGGTCTACTAGTTGGAGGTGTTGATAAAGGTATATTTTGTGGAGATGGATACCTTTGAGCTCTTTTTCCCCTTCTTGCTCTATCAGGGGATAAGTGTAGATATAAAAATAGCCCCTCTTCTCTAGTTCTTGAGCTTGTTTGGATTCTTCTCATGAACTTGATAAACTTCAGCTGCTAAAACCACTAGATTTGAGTGACGGAGTCACGAGATGTGTTGTTACAAAGCCTCCATAGGCTATAATTTAACCAAGACACACACCCAATCTTGATAAAAATCAAAATATTGACTTCTCTCCCACCTAGTGAGTCATAACTGTTATGTTGGAAAAGTAGCACCATAGGATTTACACATTACAAAACCCTACTTTTGACTAACATGGGATTGTCTCAAGGTGTGGGACCCTTGAAATTGAAAAAAACCTCTAGAGAAGGTTGGTTCCTGACCAATTCTAATGCTAACCTACTCCTAAACTATCAATTCTGAGGCACTAGAGAGAAAGAGATACATAAATGTAAATTCTAAACTAATTGGAGGAGATAACACCAAAACAAGACTAGCAAGATTCCTAGTGAGTGAAAGTGGAGGGAAATGGAGAAGAAGAGGGTAGATAAAATACAAAAGTCCCAAAAAATATTCAAACCTCCAATCTCGTGGAACAAAAAAAATTTAAGCCCCGCAAAGGAACACAATATGCACAATATACCTACAAAAAAAATAATAAAAGCCAAGAAATTCAAAATAAATAAATTTAGGGAAAGAAGAGCCACAAAACACTAATTTTATTACTTAAAATTATGGACAATCCATTAGAGTATAGACATAAGGAAAAATCCTTCACAAAATGCATAAATTTTATGCCTGCAACTCACAAAAGTGCTGGAAGAATTTTGGCAGTGTTCCTTTACAATTTCAAAAATATCTCTCCCTTCCAAATGAGGGGAATTTACATATATATTGAGAAAATGAGCTACCAACCAACATCATTAATTAATTTCCTAAATGGAAGTATGGGTGACCATGCCTCATTAATCTTGTTGTTGAGCTACCATGTAGGGTGTCATTAATTCAGGACCGTATCTTAAAGTCTTTGTTGTCATCCGATAGGAACCACTTGTTGATGCCTAAAAGGAACATGAAGAGTTTTTGATAACGAGGGAATGACTTGTCACATGACAAGAAGAATTTTTTTACACGAAAGTGAGGGGAGGTTAACATGTGATAAGAAGCGTTGTTGACACAGGATAAGAGGGCAGTGGCAATGAGGGAGTAGAATGACACGCGAGGAGGGGATCTAGTCACACAACAAGAACGTATGTTGTCGCGTGTCAAGAAGGGATGATTTACTTGTGTCAAAAAGGATGGTTGACCCATGATAGGAGGAAGTAGATGACATGTGAAAAGAAGAGGAAATTGTCACGTGATAAGAAGATGACATTTTTGCACGATAAGAAGCATGGTTATCTCGTGACAAAAAGGATGTTGTCGTGCGACAGGAAGAAGGAGTTTTCACATGATAGGAAGATGACAATTCATATATTTTTCATCTTGACCATTAATTCATATACTTCTCTAAACCATCTCTATGACTCACAAGCTCATTGTGTGATACCTTGTAAACTACTCCCGTTAACTATCAATGCCCAGACCTATAGGATGATCCATTTTGCAAGGGGTTACAAAAATGGATAACAATAACCAATGCCGGTTACTTCATGACTGATGTCGAAAAATTCTTGACCGATGTCGGAAAATTCCTGACTGACTTCCTGAATGATTCCAGTTACTATGTAACCCAGTCACTTTATAATGCATGCTCTAGTGAAGATATTTATCTCAACAACCTAACAATCTCCCATTTGGAGATAAATTTTTGAACCTTTGTACTTGTACCTATACATCACTCTCCTCTACATATTGTGAAGACCATCTATTCTTTCCATCAACAATTATATCAAATGAAATTAGGAGGATTAAATTATCTTCTAACACCAATAAGATAGGAAGCCTATGACTTACCAGATATCTACACAAACCTACTATTGATCCATGATACTCAAGCTAACCATACATCAAGCTCCAACTGAACCATAACTCTAAGCCTCTCATGCAAGTAAACCAACATGACTAACACACCTGTAATATCTCCCACTCAAACTAAAATAGTGAGACGAAATTGCAACCATAGTCATACTTATTAAATCAACCATGTTCTCCAACCATCTATCCATGTGTCCATGTAACCACCAATGCAACTTACCAAGGACAAGTCAAACTGGATTATGCATAAGATAACAAGATTCTTAGTCAATACATCCCAAAAGAGTTCTACATACAACCCATGGTTAATTACTCCACAACACCTAAACAACTCAAAGAATCAAAATACTAAATTCTTCAAATCCAACCCTATATAAACAACTAGCATCTCAAAGAAAACCATCCATAGATAACTTATCTATTAAGGAGTAACCTAGTAACAATAGGAACTATAAATACCCCCTACTCATGTTCAAGGAATCTAAACCGTGCTCATAGACATCCATGTGCAAAAATAATATCTACATAATCATAGACTCTCATAATAGAATCTATCCATATGTATAATGTCACCATATACATTCATCCATATCACCAAGCTCTCTAGAAACTCCAAGTCTCTCACAGACTAACTCCAAAGCCACATATGAATCATGTGCTTCATCAATGTCAACAACAAAAACCATGCTAACCATGCTACTAATAACTAGTGCAAATACCAAAGCGAAAATGTCCTCAATAATATTGCACAAACCATCCAAGATTAAAGATAACAAGGGAAACATCAATAAGATGTAAATATACACTGTTGTCACACTATAATTTGTAACAAACAAATTTTCCTTCTTTACACCTCAAACTCAAAAGTCCTTGTATCATCTAAACCCATCTGAATCAACCATAAAATTCCATCCCAAAGAATATCCATGTATTAAAATAAACTAGAAGTGACATCATCATGTAATAAACTCAAAATTGTTGCAAAACCATGACTGTCGTCGAAAAAAACATTTACCTCATGCCACATGAAAATGTAGTATACTCCTCTCACTACACATGTGCATATATGTCCAACCTAAAATTCCAACAACCATGGCTTTCTACCACTTAAACTAAAATCCCGTGCAATGCTTCTAATCACTAAGCTCAAAATCTATATATGTTAGTGAGAAATAAAATATATGAAAGAAAATATTAACTGATTCCCTTCTTATCAAAGAATACTTCTACATCATAGAAGTTTGGACTTCTTATGAAGTAGGTGAATCAAATTCTTTCGTTACCTGCAACTGTGTCTAAACATGCCTATTCATTGAGGATCCCATTCTTAGATTAGATATCCTTGTCCTAAAGATTTAAAAACATCCCAGCAATAAAATTCAAACACACTAAATATCCATCGTGCAAATTTTAACTTGTGCACACAATCAAAACATAATACCAGTTGCTTCAAATGAAAGAAATAAACATGAATCATATAGAGATACCTAACTCAAATTCTCAATGAACTAACAAGCCAACTCCATCCCCTTTCTGATCTAAACCATCAAGTGATCTACATCATCTCTACTATGTAAACTCTTTGCAAGAAACTCAATCCTCCAAAATAGGACACTGAACCATACATGCCCTCTTCTAATGTAAAAACCTAGTACATATTCACTGTTACAAAGAACGACCTCGGTTTCCTGACTAGTATTGGTTCCTCTATAAATGATGTTGGTTCCTTGATCGACCTCAATGTTGCTTGAATGAATAAAACGCCACAAAATTGGCATAGTACACCAAACAAGGTACCAACTCTTACCAAAGATGACAATTTTGATGAGCCAGTCATTTCGAGAAGAACAAAAATCTTGTACAAAAAATTAACAACAATAATACATCCAAATAAATTGCACCAAGATGAAATGCATTACCTTACTAGCACCAAGATACTCAATAACATCTTCAACTGGAGAACATGATTCTCTTATGGAAGCTCTTTTTTCATTTTGTGCTACTACCTCTTTACCGAATCCCATGCATCTAACTGCACCAAGGATGCATAATTACTCCTCTATCTCATACTCAGATTTGCAATCCCAAATCATGCATGTGCAACCGAAACATACAAGCACTACAATACCAAGATAAAACCATACCTATGTAACTCGAATTTGTAATCTGACCAACATGTTTGTGCCTCCAAGAACAAGGAACGCCTTAGTAAATAAGACACATTCCATGCATCTCTCACTTTATTCAAATATGTGATTTTCTATTTAAAAACAAGTTGCGCACTATTCAACCACTGTCACCCTGTAACCGACCACGGTCACCCTACCAATGTTGGTTGTCACCTAATCGACGTCAGTCACTATATTCTCTAGCAACCTCACATTTCTAGCTTCCACTTTAGATTTGAATCTCTTACTAGGATCTTCACATCAGAAAAAAAAACCTTGTTCTCATACACCCATCATTAAACCACTAACAATATATTGAAGCAAAAAATTGCTCTAAAAAAACCAATCTCTGATACCAATTGTTAGGAATTCGGGACTGTGGAATAGTGCTATGATTTAATAACAAAAAAAATCATGCAAACAGGATCTAAACAATTCCCTAAAAAATATAGAGGAGTGGAAGTATAAACAAGAATAATCCAAATCACACAAATGTACACACACATAGCACAACATGTACCTTGGTTCACCCAATGTGGGCTACGTCCACCAAAGATAGAGATCTTATATATATATAATATAAAAAGAGTGCAAACCAACTCTTTAATACAAAAGTACATCACATCTCTCCAAGAGTATCTCCTCTCCTATAGATCTTTGAACAGATCTGCATGAGTGCACTACAACCGTGCCTCTAAACCACCACTAATAGATCTCACATAACAATTAAATACTACATATTTCAACTATAACCAAGCTCTCTATGGATCTGAAACAAGACCTCTCACATGGGTTTACCACATGTGCAACTAAAACTATACACCAAGAATTAATTTTATCTCTCCATCACTACGTCAACCTATACAAACATGAAGAAAAACTCCTCTACAATATCTAGAACAAAATGGATCAATAATACAACATGATCTCATGGATCTCTGAATACAATATATCACAACAACCTGTGGGTCTAACAATATAAGACTAGATCTACATGGAACAATAATACATCATGATCTCATGGATCTACAATACTAGATCTCACCAACATGTGGATCTACTAGAAGAAACTCTATGTGCTTTGCATACTGTGTAAGCCATTAGAATGAGACAATAACTATGCAAATGAAATGCAGTAAATTATGTTCCCATCTTCTCATCATTAAATGTACCTTCAATAGTTATACCTGATATTTCCATCCGTCCAAATTCTCTTCATGGAAGCTCTGTCTTCATGTAACCCATTATTTCTTTCTCTTCTTCTTCATTCTCTCAATCTAGGAGAGTCAAGGATCTAACTCAATCCTTCTCTTAATTAACCTTTTAACCCTATCTTTCGTGCTTATATAAGCTTAGAAAAACTTAGGGCACAATATCCATGAAATTACATCCAATATATTTTCTATTAAACAAAAGCTATATTAAATCTTGTGACTTTTAAATAAAACATTGCCACACAGGTCACCAATCTCGATTACTTCCTGATCAATTGCAGTCACTTGCTGAGCAATGGCGGTCACTTCCTAACTAATTTCAATCGTTGTGTATCCCACTCACTCTGTAATGCATTCTCTAGTGAATCTATTTAGCTCCACAACCTAATAGTTTACATACTCCCCTTAACTTTTCTCCCAAAACTAGGATACAGAGAAACAAATTATTCCTCAACATGAAATATGTTGAGGGAATATGATAGCCTCAAGGAAACTTCTAGTAGGGACTATAGTATTACTCGTTATTTTAGGACCCAAGATGTTTCTCACTGAATTTTATATTATAGATCATAAAACCAACTATAATATTTTTCTCGAATGTCCATGGATACATCGCATGAAGGCGATTCCCTCCACATTGTTTCAAGAAGTAAGATTATTTTACTATGGGAAGGCCTTTGTAGCGCAGGGTGACCCAAAACATTTTGATATAAACCTAACAAATATGAAGAAGATACCAGGAGTTAATTATGATTACGAGCTTCCAAAAAAACAAACTTAACAAACCGGTTGGTTCAAAACCGAGAAAAAAATGTTTTTCCCACAATAGAGTTCTAAGTCACAGGATTGATCAAAGGCATCCTTGTGGTCAAGGAAATTTTTTTTTGTTATAGATAAAGTGTTGTTAGAAACCACGGAAAATATTATGGAGTTGTTGGATAAGGATATACCCATTCTCCTTCCATTTGATTCTATAGGCATAGGACATGCCTTAGGACTCGACTCCCTCCCGATAGATGAATTTTTCATGTTAGAGGTAACAAAAGTGAAGGAATAAGATATGAATTATGATCTAAATCCATCTTCCTCAGTAACAATTGGACTCTCCATTTCGATGAAGCAAAAAAAAAAATCGACGGTAAGGCATGTGTGATCCTTACTTCTCCTGAGAGAATGGTTATACCATTTGGATTCAATTTAAAATTTGAATGAATAAATAAAAAATTTGAGTATGAATCCCTTCTTCTTGGTCTCATTGTAGCCAAAAGGATGGGTGTTTGTAACATTAGACTTCTAGGTGATTCACAACTAGTATCATATCAAGTGTCTGAAGTATACGAGACTAGGGCCGAACATCTACAACTCTACAAAATAAGAGTTCTTAATCTAACAAATGGTTTTGTCTTTATATCAATTGAAGTAATTCCACAAGAAAAAAACCTTCTCACATATTCCATAGTAACTTTTGCATTCTGATTCACTCAAACAGTGAGCTAGAAGATACAAGCTTCATGGTTTCGGTTCGCACTGAACCTTTGGTTCAGAAAATACCGACAACTCCAATGTTGACATATGTAGAAGCTGAGAATGAGCCTACGACCACAAAATGCATTGAAAATGATAAAGAAACTCTTGGGTATTTGAACACTTACGTAGAATTACATCTCGCTCCCCATGAGATTGACCTTTCTCTTATCCCACATTCTTTTTACTACTTTGGAAATCCTATGATAGAGTCTTCCCCTTAGGAAGGTATTGAAATTGATGAGGTAGGAGAATAGGGAGACTTTGAACTACCTCCATCCCCACCTAAGTTTGAGGAGGGTAATGCTTCCTTGATTGAAGGGACGATTGATAAAAATATCAAGATGGAGGAAGAACAAAGAATTTTGAAGCTAGGAACTTCTCTAACATAAGAGGAAATAAAAATACACATGTAAATCCTTAAACAACACTCAAAATCCTTCACATTTAATTACACAGAGATGATGAGAATTTTTCCTGATATTGTAGTCCATAATCTCATCATCAAGCTAGATTTTAAACCGATTAAGAAAAATTCAAGGACTATGAAGCCGAAGGTCACTCTCATGGTAAAAGAGGAAGTGATGAAACTCTTGCAAGTAGGGTTCATTAAACTAGTGGAATACTCAGTGGGTATTCAAAATTTTCCCCATTCTCAAAAAAATGGAAATATCCACATCTGCATTATCTTTTGGGACATTAACACAACATGTCCCAAGGAAAAATTTCTGCTACCCTTCATCGCTGTTATTTTTGACTCAATAACTGGCTATGAGTTGTTATCTCTCATGGATGGGTTTTCTGGATACAACCAAGTTAGGATTTCTAAGGAGGATCAGACATAGAAAAATTTCATCACTCTTTGGAGAACCTATTATTACACAGTTATGTCATTCGAGCTAAAGAATGCTAGTGCAACTTACTAACGTTCAATGATGTATATTTTCCATGATCTTATTCCTAAGATTGTATAATATGACATTGATTACCATCCATCAAGTCTATAAAATGTTGCGATAAACCAAATGTGCTTTGCATCATCTTGTTGATAAGAGAATACTTGTTGAAGATCACACAAGAGGTTTGTATGGGAGAGAACGCCAGATCAAGGGCGTGGAATGAAAGGAAGAATCCACACGCGGAAGGGCAAGATCAACATTCAGGACTTAGCCTATTTTGAGCATGAATATATATTCTTATAAGATGGCATGCGGAACACACGAACGATGCAGAGACATGAGTGTCACACATTGTCTATCTTTAGAGGATCGGATTGAAGCGTTTTGCATGAAGACAATCTAAGAATAGGACTGTTACTTCAATTAACTATATGAGGTCTATAGATAGCACACTTGCATGTGTGGCTATGCCTGTAAATGGTGCATAGCTATTAATACCATGTGGCCTATTTCTGGAATAGATAAGCGGTGAAGGGAAATTCTCCACCCTATATATATGATGTGAATCACATAGTAAGACACACAAGAGGTGAGATGGAGACATAGAGATATGTGCATATTATTGGATTACTGTATCAGATCCATACGTGCATTGGTATAAATTGAGATTATTGTAAGGAGATTCTGTGTTTATTAACAAATCAAAGATATTGGTTGAATCTAAGTGTCATTCTTGTGTGTAATCAAGTAGTGTATGTTATTGATGCAATCATGATTACTGTTTAAAGCTTGTTCTTTCATATATCTGAATGTAGAATACATGGCAGAATGATGGATTAGTTATGGATATATTTGTTTCTTTCTTCATCATGCTAACATCCTATTATAGAAAACCTAAAGAGGGACCTAGTACCTTTACATGCTTCGGGCGAGTGCTCAGTCTAGGCTGAGTGATGTGCCAACGCGACTAGGGTGTCATCTGGTAGATTCTAGGCTGCATCATTAGTTCCATTACCGAGACCTCTTTTTCAGTTGTTTTCAAGATGGTTTGTAAGGAAGACATACCGGTTAACTCTAGCAAGTATTGAGGATTGGATACACGATCTGGAGGAAGAGTATGCACAGTGGTTCAACAGTTAATATGAGTTTGACACGCGCACTTGGGTAGAACATAAACTATATGAAAGTTTATATGAGATCTTTTTTGCCATCTTTCCAGTAGAATTATATTATTGGCTTACTCCGTATGCATCTCAGTGGAATTACAGGTATCGTGCACTTGTCTAGACACAGGAAGAATTTCAGGCCCTTTATGATGCTGATTTGATATGGAATCGCAATGTGGATATGTGGTTTTGTGGTTTTCTAAATAGTTATATGATTGAATATTCAATTTCGACATATTATTTCCTGGAGGAAGCTGAATTCCAGTTTTTATAGTATCCTAGAGGAACTTATTTGCAAGGCATTCCACTAGCAATCAAGATCTTGATGGTAACTTTGAACCTAGAGAGTAAACCGATGGCTAACTAAACCTCACCACACGTGAGTGAAGGAATAGGTTCGATGAAAGATGGAAAACCTAGTGGTAGAGAGGCAGAGAGAGGAGAGGTAACTTAAGTATAATGAGGTGCGTGATTGGGAGATAGAGAAGAAGTGTACCATTGCATAAATTATGGCATTGAGGAGAGAGATGGATCATGAAGGATTTGAATCTCAAGTAAAAGAGGTGGAATTGGAGCATCAAGAGCTCCCCCGTCATGGAAATCATGACAAAGATCCCCCCTTGGCCTCACACAGAAGTGTGCCAGTAGAGACTACCTGGGTTGTGGGCACGCATCTTAATCCACCTAGTGACATAGCCCTTGCGCTTGGTTTTCTAATATCTAGTATGACAAGTAATCAACAAGAAAGTTTGGGAAGTAAGAGAGAAATTACATCAATGGAAGGATAGACGGCTTAAATGTTATTCGGAGGTGTGTTTTCAAGCACATCATCCGCACAGAATGTAAGCATGTCGAATGTTGGGTTCACCTCTAGAAGTGGAATTACCTCACAGACCATAGGGGTTCAGTATAGTACTACTATTGAAACACAGGGGAGTACATCTAAAGGTCCTATTCCAACTTCAGGTGGAGGATCAAAAGGTATAGGTGGTTCTATTTCTAGTGGATCTATTGAAGCTGGAGGTAGAGGAAACAAAAGAGGTTCTAGATCAGGTGGTCAAGGCCCGCAGCAACCACAAAATATTTATATGGAGATGTCTCTTCATCTTCTGGAGTATAGAGGTATAGAGGATGTTGCTAAGCATGTGCATATGTGTGAAATCTTGTGGCGTGCTAAAGGGATCATGGCTGCTGAGCGTAAGGCAAGTTAATTCACTACTACCTTGTAGGGACGAGCACACAGCTGGTATAGGAAGTTTGACCCTGATCAAACTTGTGTGGATTATGTAGCATTGAAGGATGCTTTCTTAAAGGATTTCCATATCCCTTAGTTTGAGTAGAAGAGTATTAGTGCACTCAAGGATATCAAGCAAGGCACTATTGAGAGTGTACGTGAGTATGATTCCCATTTTAAGAAACTTCTATCTAAGCTATCTTATGATATTCATGCCATCTCGGCATGCACAATGGTTTGTTGGAGGATTGATTACACCATTCAGAAGAGCACTGTCACATAAGACATACACTGATCCACGTGAAGAAATGGAGGAAAATTTGTGTCCTAAGGTAGTTGGGAGAATTGACACTAACATTAGTCCATTCTTAGAGGTGCAGATTACAGCTATGGCCAAATAGTTAGAGAAGCTATCAGTGAATTCAGCCCATGAAACGTGCTTAGGAATTTGGTGTATAGATTATGAAGTAGAAGGTCACACCAAGGATAGTTTTCCTCAAAAAATAGTATGCTTGTTACTATTGGACTGTGAGATTTTTCTTTTAAATCATGATGCTAGTCACTGTCGTTTATTATATCATGCGATAAGGAAGAATATATCCAACTTTTACAAAATTTGTGAGTCCATGACCCATGATACTAAGAATTGTTGATTGATTGGTCAAATCCAAGATGCCATAGACATTGGGGTACAACAAACAAGTGTAATAGATAATTCTAAGGGTAAGAGTGACCACCAGGATCGGGATCATAATCAAACGCACTATGATAGAAATGAGGGCCATTTTGAAGGATTTCGTGGAAGAAGATGTGGATATCATGGTGGATATGGAGAATGAGGCCATAGTGGAGGAAGAGGTGAGTTCCCTGATGGAACATGTTATACATGCAGATCCCCTAATCACTACAGGCGTGAATGTCCCCAGAATGTTACATGTTCATTCTGTGGAAAGAGTCATAGCTGCGAGGAGTGCCTAGACTTATATGAGCATCTAAGTAAACAACATAAGAAAGAAAACAACGGTTCCAGGATTGTTAGGATACATCACATGGTAGAAGATCAGTGGATCCCAATATAGCAGAAGGACCTGAGGCATGGATAGTGAATATTACTACATGAGCTGAAGCGACATGCACAAGGGAGGAATTACACCATAAGCCTACAATCACTAAGGAGGAGGTTTTGCATGCAAGTTACCCAGATCCTGCTCATTAGAAGGAATTTTACTATGATACCAGGGAAGTGCTAAGGAATCTTCAGGGTGAGATATAATCCTTAAAGGAGTAGAAGAAATCATCAGAGACAGTCCAAACTGATATCGATGATCTAAAAGAAGTGTGCAAAATGTTGGGTCATGAGAATATCGTTCCAATATTAGGGAGTTGGATAAAAGGGAACACTTTGCGTGCAAGTATTGAGACCAGATGGAAAATTATGCATGAAAATCTTCCCCTTGATAGCATTGACTATGACAAGGAAATAACTCTGAATGCTATTGTGGATGGGTGGCTGTTGAGAAACATATTGATTTATACAGGTGTGGAAGTAAATGTGCTTATATTACATGCATGGGTATAAATGGGGAGGCCTCCATTACAGCCATCATCTAATGTATTTTTTATGGCAAACCGGACTAAGGCCACTCCCATAGGAGTTTTGAAGGATGTATATATAACCATACAAGGGGCCAAGTTCACTGTGGATTTTGAGGTATTATCACTTGCAGAAGTAGACAGTTTTTCAAACTTACTTAGACGCCCTTGCTATTATGTGAATAATGTTAAGTTGAAATTCAATAAGGGCTATATCAGCTTTGAAAACAAGGATGAAAGGGTTGTGATACCTCGATAGATGGGAATTCTACACCTTATGTTGAGCCTCTAAATGAGGAGGATTTAAACAAAATTTATGTACGTGCTATTCAGGACCCAGAGGTCAATGAGCCATCAAAAAAAGGAATCCTATAGTGGGAGGATTCTCATTCTATTAGTAATACTACACGTATTGCTTGTTATAATTGGGCTCATGGAACATATGAACTAGTAGGGCATGAGGTGAAAAGTATGGTTACACAAGGTGAAAAGTGTGGTTACACGCAAGAATGGACTTTGTTCGGATTGACGAGATAGGTAGCACAGTACCTTGGTACATAGGGGCGGAAGATCTTCCTATATTTTTGGAAGCCATGGACACATGGTGGTGAGATCAAATTAAGAGAAGAGATATGTTAGTATATACCTTACATGGGACAACGGTGCATTAGTGGGTATTCAACTCGAGATAATATTTTAACATGGGAAGAGATTGGCTTCGCCTTATTTATTAGGTTTGGAAGGAACAATGCAGCTACGCATATCTGCACTTCTCATGGTTATCAACCTGTTCAGCATCACATTCAGTAGTTGGAGAGACTCTGGACAACAAGACATGAAGCATTACCACCTTCACTCTGGGTTCATATATTGTATTCTACACTACAAGGATGCCCACACGCATGGTATGCATATGTAGAACTACATCAATAGAATGGAAGCTGGAAAAAATTGATCGCATGAATGATCCAGGACCTTTGACTAATTTTCTTCCCAACCTCCACTAGAAGAGGTATTAAAATTTGTCAAGTTCTTAAATATGGGAGATAGTGTAAAATCCGAATAACATATTCAGGAATTATTTGTGAGGCAGAGTCTGGAGTGCATTTTGAAAAGGAATAAGAAATGGACTCCATACTACTTGAACGTGCTTGCCTTGAGAAAGAGAAAGGAAAGATGGTTTAAATCGTGGATGATGAGGAAGTTGAGAACATGGATATTGAACATTCACAAGAGGTGTGTGAGGTCTTGGACAGTGTAGAAGAGGATACACACACCTATCACAAACCCATGAAGATAAAGAAGGTGAATACAGGTTCGGAGGCTGAGCCTAAGGAGGTCATCATTAGAGACTACTGGTTAGACTTGGAGGTAGCTAAGATCATTTAGTTACTAAAAGATTACGAGGATTTATTCCCTTGAGGGTATCATGAACTTAAAGGCATGCATAAATCAATTAGATAAATGAAGATAAAGCTTAAAGAAGGTGCACGCTCTATGAGAAATATACCTTACAGAATGAATCCTATTTTACGCGGAAAGGTAAAAGAAGAAATTTATAAAATTTTGAAATCTGCAATTATCAAGCCCCTTGATGAGTCATGATGGGTTATTCCAATGGTGATCAATATCAAGAAGGATGGATGAATTAGAATATGTGTGGATTACAGGGAGCTGAATGTTGCATGTGTAACAGACCCATTCCCTATGCCATTCACTGAGGAAATACTGGAGGGAGTTCCAGGGTGCAAAATATATTCTTTCATAGATGGGTTTTCCGGGTATCATCAGGTTAGGATTGCTCAAGAGGATCAAGAAAATACAACATTTACTACTAAATGAGGTAGTTCTACCTATACTGTGATGCCTTTTGGATTGAAAAACGTACCTGTTGTATTCTCGCGCATAGTTGTTCAGGCATTCAAGGAATTTATTCACAACTTCTTACAGGTCTACCTAGATGATTGGAAAGTATATGGGCTTGTGAAAGATCATTGTGGAAATCTACACTTAATGTTTGAACCGTGCAGACAATTAAGTATGTCTTTGAACATCAAGAAGTGCATATTTGCTATACCATTTAGAATACTGTTATGACATATAATATGCAAGGAAGGTTTGTTGGTTGATCCAGCTAAGGTTGTAGTCATCCTAGGTTTGGAAGTACCTACTAGTCAAAGTGAGGTGTACAGATTTTTAGTTCATACGGGTTTCTATCGAAATTTTATCAAATGGTATGCCAAATATGCTACACCCTTGGAAGAATTACTCAAAGGAAAAGGTACATTTTATTGGGGAGAACCACAACAACAGGAATTTAAGATATTAAAAGAGAAACTTACTACCGTGCCCATTCTGCATTTTCCCTCATGGGATAAACCATTTCATGTACATGTGGATACTTCTGGCATGGCCATTGGCATTGTGTTAGCTCAACTTGGAGAAGGTATTATATATAATATAATTTGTTTTACTAGTAGGAAGCTGACTCATGCTGAAAAGAATTATACAACTATAGAGCGCGAAGCTTTTTCCATGATCTATGCATTGCACAAGTTTTGATAGTACTTGTTAGCAACACCATTTGTGTTTTATACAGATCATGTGGCATTAAAGTATTGTGTAATCAAACCAGTCTTGTAAGGGCGCATATGCAGATGGGTACTCCTATTTCAAGAGTTTGACTTCACAGTTGTGGTGAAGTTAGGGAAAAGTAATTCGTGACCAGACCACTTGTCTATAATTCACTCAGGAGAAGAGGAACAGACTATTGAAGAAACCATGTCAAATGCAAAGTTATATAGGTTACAACGTGCACCATCAAAATTAGAAGACATTTTTATCATTTTACAAACTGGTGTGGCACTAGAAGGAATGAAGGCATTAGAAAAGAAACAGATTGCTATACGTGTGGCACCATTTATGTTAATCAGTGGAGACCTCTACAAGTAAGGCAGAGATGAATTATTACGTCATTTTTTATTAGAGCATGAGCACAAGGATATTATGGAAGAAGCCCATGGTGGTATTACGGGGGCATTATGTAGCTGATGCGACTACCCTAAGATCCTACTTGTTGGATTATGGTAGGAGACATTGTATAAAGACTATAAATAATATTGTAAGGCATGTGATCATTGTCAGTGCCTAGGAAAAGCAGGGCAAAGAGATGAGATGCCTTTGAGACCAATTACTAGTTCCAAACCATTTTCAAGAAATGGGCCATTGACTTTATAGGACCTATTTCGCCATCTGTGTGCAGGACTGGGTCATGCTATATCATTACTTACACATATTATCTCACACAATGAGAAGAAGCAGCACCTACGAAAGACTGTATAGTAGCTACAAAAGATAGGTTTCTATGGGAGATTGTTCTTACAAGATATGGATTTCCTTTAAGATTAACAAGTGATAGGGGTACACACTTTTGAATGAGACAATCAAGATCCTATTAGATGATTTTATGGTTGCACACCATAAAAATACACCATATCATCCTTAGGAAAACGGAATTGGTGAGGCTTTCAACAAGGTTTTAAGCCAAACTTTGACAAAAATCTGTGATGTTGGACGAAAGGATTGGGATGATAAAGTGTCAGCTGTTCTTTTGGCATATAGATCAACTTATAAGAGATTGAACAAAGCCACACCATTTCAGTTGGTGTTTTGTGCCGAAGCCATTCTCCCTATAGAATTTATTTTACCTTCTTTGTGCATTGTGCACGCTGGAGGTCTAGCTGATGAACATGATTTAGATGAGCATATCGAGAAGATGATTCAACTGGATGAGTGATGATCCATAACACGATGGAGTCAGAGGCAGGAAAAATCTAGGTAGAAAGCATGGCATGACAGAAACATAAGGGATAAGAAGTTTGAGATTAGACAAATGGTATTTCTTTATGACTCAAAGTTCTTGCGCCATCCAGGTAAGCTCAAAGTACATTGGTTTGGGACGTATGTCATCACTTACATACTTGAATCAGGTGCTTGCTAGTTAGAAGAACTTGATGGAACACGGCTACCCAGTTATTTTAATGCGAGTAGGTTGAAGCCCTACTATAAATAAGTCTTCTTGGTGTTTGTAATAAGGTAGTATTGCCATTTAGATTAGGTTTTTCATTTATGTATTTCCTTAATGTATTTCATTCATTTTCATTATGCTTTGTCAAATTAGTTATTATTCTTGTGTAATAAGCATGCTTGCACTCATGAAGCTAATTATCATGTGAAGAATGTTGATGCGTAGATGACTACACATACTTTTAGTGCGGGGTGGTTGTAGTTATCCAAGTAAGATATTGTGGGAATTGAAAGGTGAAAGGAATAAGCTACTACGGGTGTGCCTTAAGTGAAAAGAGTATTTCTTCTCAAAAGTGACCAAGGATGGAAATGAATGAAAGGAAAATATAAAGCGAGGTAAGTGGAGGCCATGTGTAGACACCAAATTCGTGTCTTACGACCCCTTGTGACCCGCATCCCATTTCGCAACCTAACCTCATTACCTAAACCTTACACAATTATTTATTAATTACCTTATAATTGATAAATCCACATCACCTCACCTGCCACCTCATTTTTCCACCTCATCAGGACCTAGCCCTAACCCTAAAACTAACCTAATTAAGACCCATAACTTGGTCTACACCTACACCCATAACTAATGCCTCCTTACTCGCACCCAAAACCGACCTTCTAGCCACTTGACCAAGCCCGCAACTGATCTCTCGGGAGAAAAAGGGGAAGGTGGGCTATTTTACTAAAAATAGCCTACTTTTTCCTTACCGATGCCGGTTCCTACTCGACCGCCATCGGTTACGCAACCGCCATCGATTCCCTGTAAAGGGGCTCCCTAAACCAAAACAACGGATCGGATTTTCATTTGGGAGATCAATCAAAGAATTTCGGGTAAACGAAGAAGATTAGGAGCAAAGAAGCGAGTCCAAACCAAAAGTGTTTACAGTGAAAGGAGATCAACTTGCACCTTCACAAAATCAGTAAGTTACATCTTGCATGCCCTCTGTTATAACATTTCTTATGATCTTTGAATCACAGTCCTCTTAAATCCGTTCTGAGCCCACTACCCCAACGTGCCATTGCATCTAACTGTTATTCTTTTACCTCTCATCATCTCATTTCCTAATAACATCCATAAACCAGCCTTACCAACACCACAACCAGCCCAGAAGATCCTAGAACCCACCGGTATCGGTTATCAGTAACCGGCATCGGTTATTAGTAACCGGCATCGGTTCCTCTGATCAAAACCAGAAAACCAACCTTTCCCTACTCAGATCAACGAAACAACTTAATTGATACTTTACAGTCTTTTTTTTGTTAAATCATATTAACAGGGAAACTGACCACCTTCGAAAGGAAGTTTTATATTTCCTGGGCCTAAGGCAATTTCCTCATTTATTGTTTAATCAAATCTTGTGGTCTTGTGTTCTTATTTGCAGGTAGTCCTTCCAAGACAAAAAGGAGTTCTCCGCAGTCAACCTGATCTTTCTCTACGGTACGCGCACATCATCTCGACATTCTACAGGTATTCCTCCTAACCCTAACCTTATCTGTTTCTAAAGGAACGAAGCATTTCCGAGTGAAACATTTTGGCACGCCCGGTGGGACCCATTTTGGGTTTTTCTTTATTTCTTGCTTGCTTTCATTATAGGGAGCATACTTGCTGTTTTCTTCTTCTAAAAATATTCACGAGGTATTTTATTATTTTGGTAAAAGAACTTGCTTTGTTTTTGCATCTTGCATTAGTGAAAGTCATCTCTTTTGCTTCATCAAATATAATTTTCGATTTGGGTTTTAAAACACATGCATTGCATTCCTGCCTGTTGTTTTTCAATTCTAGTGAACATAGATTAAGTAACAGGTCGTACACGTGGGGGTGATGTCCACGGCATTGACAGAAATTAATCTTACATTCACCGCACAACACATACCGAATCACTTCACAATTAACACAACAGCTCAAACATCCCCCCTTTTTTCGCGGTATTCCTCCGCCCGATTGAGGTAACCTTATAAGCCAAAACAACTTGACATTTCCCTAAGTCTCTTGTTTAGGATTCGACATCATTCTACGTCTAAAGGAATAAGCCCACAATAATTAAAATTAAGCCTAGGGTTAATCTCTCGGATTTGCGTGTGCATCTTGCTTGTTTGTTGTTCGTCTTCTTTCTCATACTGTCTTCTCGTGATCAATAATTGGACAAATATACTAAACGTTGTTAAAAATCAAATTAGTAGCCTTTTTATATCTTGTTAGTCCAAACCTATTACACCGACATCGGTTACCTGACCGACGTCGGCTATAGTATAACCGACATCGGTTACTAGACCGATATCGGTTACTGTCTTTTCCAATTCCTGACAAACCAGCAACCTAACAATTTTACCAGTCTGAGTTTGTTTCTATTCCTGACAGATTAAAGCCCTACTGTGGACTTCTATTCATGGTTGTTATCACTCGAAAGCAAGCCGCCGCCATGGTTTCACATGCTTGCTCAGTTTCCTTGCCTGAATCTCCCCCTTCACCTTCTGTGGGGAATCCTACTGATACCAGCGAGGTTCCTAAAATTCCTGTGGGAGATAAGGACTTTGCCAAGTTTCTGGATGCTAATTCCAGCGCTGTACAATACTATTTATCTCATACCCCTGACCGTACCCCTGATGGTCAGCTCCTTGTCGGTATGCCTATCAGTATAGCGGCTCATTTAGCTCCCACTCCGCCTGATAATACCGCCTTGCTTCCTGCATCTCTTGCCCCGTCTCCCAATCCGACGGCTGCAGAGGTTCATACGACCCCGATTAGCTTTCCTTTTTTTAATCTTGGACCACACATATCATTACCACCGACCGCCCCTACCTCATCTCTCTTGCAGACTGCGCCGTTCATGACTTGCTCTCTGCCACCTATCCACACGAGCTTTTCTTCGCAAGCTCCGCCTACCTTTTCATTCCCGTACACGTATCCAAAGTGACCTCAACATCCTATATGGGACACCCCTATTGGCCGCCTCAACATATTCATCCTCCACACCTTATCAACACTTAACCCCGCTAGTGTCTAGCGGTGGTCATTGGTCCCATTTGCCTCCATTCACCACAACCACACCATCATCTCATCCAACCAATGACTTAATTAAACAAATGATGGACAAAATGCAAAATCTGGAGGCTTCGGTTTCGGGAAGTCGTAGCGCCTTGACATACAAGCAAGTTTTTCGGGAGCCCATTCACCCGTCTGTCCCCCTTCATTCATATCCTCCTCAATGGGAGTTGCCGAAATTTACTCGTTTTAACAGTAAAGAGGATCCTCAACAACACTTGCGATCATTTAGACACGCTTGTTATTTGATCACCCATGATGATGCCTTGTTACTCCGCACCTTTCCCATGTCCTTATCAGGACCCGCCTTGGAATGGTACAGTGCTTTAACCCAGCACTCGATCTTTTCTTTTAACCAGCTAGCCCAATCTTTCTTGGATCATTTCTCCATTAACATTGCCAAGAAAGTATCTATCACCGACCTCTATGCCATCCGACAATTTGAGGACGAATCTATCACAGATTTCATGGGACGATGGCGCGGCCTTATCAACCAACTTACATATGCCTTGCCTCAAGCTGAACTTATTGAACTTTTCACGCGGGCATGTGCTAAGCATATTTCTCCTACCCTCCAAATTCAAACTTTCCATACATTCGACGAGGCCTTTACTATGGCTCGAAAATTAGAAATTCGAGCCTTAGAGGAAGAGAAATTGCGGTTGCGCAACAAAAACTCCACTTTCTGAACTCCAGATTCTACCAATAAACCAAATACCACCACTCCTCATGCGTCCACTTCTTCTAAATCAAAAGGAGCTGTCCACGCGGTGATGGTCAAATCTCAACCACCATCTAACACCCCGCCAAAAACCACTTATAAGTATAAAGCGGAGCCCATCAACTACACTCCCTTGGGAGAAACATATGGTGTGATATTGGAAAAATTGCTCAAAGCAGGAGCCATTACCTTACCTCCTGTTAAACCTCATTCCGGGTTTGATTCCACTCGCGCCATACCTTCCTGGTACAAAGAAAATGACTTCTGTAACTTCCACCGCGTGAAGGGACACAGTCATGAGAACTGCAAGATGTTGAAAAACATAGTGCAGGAAATGGTTGACGCAGGGGATATAGCTCTCGATAATCCTAATGCCCCTGCTAACCGAAATTTGAAAATTTTCAACAAGCCATTCCCGAATCACTCGTCCAACAGTAACGTAAACCAGGATATCTTAACCGAGGAGAGTGTTCATGAGATCCATGCAGTCTTCGATACCCAGCCAAAAGCCTCTATCGAGAAAATTTTGAATCAAGCCTCTTCACTAACACAGGAGCCCGAACCTCCTTTACCACCATCAAGCCAAAGCGAAATCGTTCCTTTACCCATAGAAGAGTTAACTGCCCAGGCTTTCCTTCCCATCAATAAGTCTTCTTACACCACATCCCTACAAGATTGCGAGCGGATGTTATCTAATCTATCCATTTCCCAGACGTCTCCTTCTACCGCTCTTGCCGCACAAGAGGAAGGTACGCCACTCCTTTTGACATCCTTCGACGAGAAATCTCTTGCATCGACATCACTAAATTCTTTAGCCATGACAGACCCTCTCAAACATGCCATTCTGCCTATTAGTCCCTCATCACCTAAATCTTTTCAACGACCAGTCGACCTCTTAACATCTATGGATACAGTGCCTCATCTACCCCCTGTATCACACCCACAGTGGACTGGAATCACAACCCACCTTTCTTCCATACCAAAGTTCATATTCACACGTGAGGACTGTCATTCCACAGAAGATAGACAGGCCCTATGGGAACGTCTGAGTAGGCCATGTTCTACTCAAATGCAAATGACCGATCCCGATGCCTCCACCATATACCCGAAGTGCTTACAGAAGCTTAAAATGCCTATGTTCTCACCTTCACCTCTACCAAATGCCCCGTCTACTTCTCTCAACTTAACCAAATCTTCCCCTATGCTTGGGACCTCACCAATGCCCAGTCTAACACACCCGCTTAAGTGACTCGATTTATCCAAAAATAAACCCACCCCGCCACCTAGGAGACAAACGCAATCCGTGCCTCTATCACAATCAAAACCCTCATCGTCACACCCACCTTCCATATTGGGACCTCATCCCTCCACCTTACATCAATATATCATACCTCCTTCGTTTTCTTCAAAACGACCTACGCCTTCTACACCTATACAGAGATCAAAGGGTATAACAACATCGTTACCCCGCGTATCCTGTCCACCTATCAACCCTAAACCAATCCCATCATCAAAGGATTTATTTTCTGTCACTCCCCTTTCTCCGTGGTTGTTTCCCGCTACCACGTCATTTGTAGCCTCATCATCTAACCAGCCAAACGTAACTTCTGTGTCAAAGAAACCACGTTTAATGAAAAACACGTGTCAGCACCCCTCGGCTAAACCACCACCCGTACAAACCAACCACGCCCAAACATTACCAAAACCCACACAACCAATATCCGATTTTGACCCCCTCAAAGGATCTTACGCCAAAATCCTTGCTATGTTGGTAGAGAACGCGACCATTTCCCTACCCCCACTTAGACCTTATGACCCGTCTAAACCTCGACCGATAGGTTATGATGAGTCTAAAATCTGCGCCTATCACCTTTTTGGACATGATGTGGAGGCATGCAAAGCTTTAAAACCATCCTTCGTCACCACCTCTCCCGGATAGAAAGATTAAGAAAGACAACTTACGAAGGGAGAGACCTCTAGCTTCAATTCCCTCTACTATATCATCTGTCCCCGCCTCACCAAGATCTATCATTATTACAACCCCACCTCTTGAAGACCATGAATTATCCCAACCATCTTCCTCATCTCAGGTCTACGAGATTAATATGATTAGTGTCGCTACTCGAGGACAGAAAAACAATGGGAAAGCAAAAGAAAACACACCTGCGGCATCTCTTTCTCCTTCAGCCATCCCGATTACACCACCACCTAAAGTAGTTATTCGCGGACCCTCCTATCCCGTCTCTAATGGAGTTGCCACTGAAATATGATCAAACAGCTTCATCAATTACCCGTAAAAATGACACTATATGATCTCATTCAGACTTCTGAATCTCATCGACAAGCTCTCGTTGAGATCCTTCAAGGGATAGAGGTTTTACCCAATGAAACCCTGCCCGTTGCCTCCATTCTAACACCCAATCACGTCGCCTCTCTCACCAAACAATCCATCTCCCCCACCACTTCTGTCTCTGTACAACAAGCCGCTGCAGTTAGTTTCTCGGAAGATGAAATTGTTGACTTTGGTACAGAAGATCCTGACCCTGCCCTTTTCATCTCAGCTTATGTCGGGATATCCGGGTACGTCGTGTTATGATTGACGGGGGCGCCAACCTAAACATCATCTCTTCAAAAGCCTTCCAACAAATGAATATCCCTTCTAGTTGCATGTGTGCCAACCCCATCATGTTGCGGTCGTTCAATGACGCTATTACTTCTACCTTAGGCACCGTGATCCTCAACATTCGGGTAGGACCACGTACTTTACCCGAACTCTTCTATGTCCTTGAGGGAGAGTTCCAATATAATATATTCTTTGGGTCGTCCTGGATCCGGCCATGGGATGCGTTCCTCAACATTACATAGATGCATAAAATTTGAGTACGAGGGAAGTCCTACACCGTAAAAGCTGATCCTCCCCCCTTCAAAACTTGCAATATGTTATACCGCCCAAACGATGTGCTTATACCAATTAAGACACCCATACATTCAACCCAACCATCCACCTCAACTGCACCTACGCCTTCAACTGATGAAACCACCGTCGCAAAAACCACTTCTCTTCCCGCAGCTAATATCCCAACCTCCGACCCCTTAGTAGATGTTTTTCATCGCCTTACACTGGGGGAGTACCGCCTATATAACGTTAGTTCTTTCCCTACCCCGCAGGAGTACGGACAATTACATGCACATCCCACCTATGACCGTCGCGTGGGGGAGGTAATCTCTTACGGACCACCCCATTGCCGCACTAACCTAACGTATGGGGGTGTTGACGCATCCTCCATTACCCCTGAACCTCCTCTTGGTGTGGTTCCCTTCCAATCCGATTTTCAATACTTGACAAATCATCATTTCGCCCTCACTTTCTTGACTCGCTGTGCTTGGAAAGGCTTTGGTTTTGGTCTTTACGAACAAGGCCGACATACGCTCATCCCCATCACCACACGCAAACATAACGATCGCAGTGGTCTCGGTTTTCCCGAAACACCTACACAGGAGACACCTCCTGTCAGCTGTATTCTGGAAGAAGACGACGTCACCCCTACCGAACCATCATCACCCACTTTGCCATCATCACCCACAGAATCGATGGACCCTGAATCCATCCCTCCTAACTTTTTTTTTTCATAAATGCTATCTTCATAGGTCCTCTCACTTATCAACGCGATAATGAGGACCCATCCTCTCTTCCCCTTCTGTATCCAGACATGATCGAAGAGGATTCACCTTCGATTAATGTTGTTGAGTGCCAGGATGACGACTCCATCCTCACTTACCTTGGGGCGGACGACTCCTATCTTCAACGCGCCTTACCATCTGAAACTCAAACCATGCTGAACGAATCTACTATAGAAATCAACATCCACACGGAGGAAGATCCTCACATAGTGAAGATCGGACAATCCCTTAACACATCAGAACAAGCCGCCTTTACTACCTTTCTCCGTGCTCGCAACCAAGCTTTCGCATGGTCTTACGCTGACATGCCAGGAATTGATCCTACCATTGCCGTCCATAACATCACCCTAAACCCCGATTCCAAACCAGTCAAACAGAAATTGAGAAAAATGCATCCACGCATTGCTCTCTTGGTCAAAGAGGAGCTCCAACGACTCCTTTCTGTTTCCTTCATTCTGCCTATTGACTATCCTCAATGGATTTCTAACATCGTACCTGTCACGAAAGCGACGGGGGGACTTCGGATATGCACGGATTTCGAGATCTTAACCTTGCTTGCCCTAAGGATGAATTTCCCCTACCCAGTATTGATCAACTTGTTGATCTCACTGCGGGCCATGAAATGCTTTCTCTCATGGATGGCTTTTCAGGATACAACCAAATTTTGGTTGCCCCCCTCGCCGATCAACACAAAGCGCCTTCATAACTCCTTGGGGAACCTTCTGTTATTATGTCATGCCATTTGGCCTTAAGAATGCTGGTGCAACCTATCAGTGGGCTATGACCTACATTTTTCATGACATTATGCACACTATCCTTGAAGATTACGTCGACGATCTTCTTGGCAAGTCTAAACATCGCAGTGAACATCTCGATGTTTTAACCATTATTTTCGATCGCCTGTTGTAATATTCTGTCCGCCTTCAACCAAAGAAATGTGTCTTTGGTGTCCTTTCGGGAAAACTTCTTGGTTTTATCGTCTCTTTGCGTGGCATTGAGGTCGATCCATCTAAAGTAAAAGCTATCCTAGAAATTCCCCACCCAAAAACCTCAAACAATTGCGTAGTTTGCAGGGTAAACTTCAATCCATCCGGCGTTTCATCTCCCAACTCTCGGATCGATGTCACCCTTTTCATCACCTTCTTAAAAAGGACGTTGCCTTTCAATGGAGTGAGGAGTGTCACCAAGCCTTCGAAGCTCTCAAAACTTATCTCTTGCAGCCACCCGTGCTTATCCCACCCTAGGACGACCGCCCTTTCTACCTTTATCTTTCCACCACTGACCATGCTATAGGTGCTATGCTCGCACATCGGGACTCGGCACGTCGAGAACAGCCGTTTATTATATAAGTCGTACCCTCATGGATTACGAGACTAGGTATACACATGTAGAAAAATTGTACCTGGCCCTATCATTCGTAGCCACCAAACTCCAACATTACCTCCTAAATCACAAAACTTTCGTCATCACCAACACAGACCCCATTCATTATATGTACGCTAAACCGCATCTAAACCAACGTATCGCTCGATGGCTTATGCTCCTCGCCGACCTTGACCTTGAGTTTGTACAATGAAGTCAATCAAAGGACAAACTCTCGCAGACCAACTTGCGGATGTAACATCCTCATTTTAGACAATAGAACAAGTCAAATTTTTTTTTTTTGATAATTGCATACCGGTTCTAAATACATAATTTAGAACTCACAATTCAAATAACCATTTATATAATGCATAACCATATGCATTTGTAATGACTCGGAATACCTCCGATCTATTCATTCCATGACTCGGTAAACTACCGATCTATTCATGAGTAAAAAGAGTTAGTGTTCTTAAATAACACAATACTCGCGGTTCTCTTCCCTAATGGGATTCGAATGTTCTGTCAAGGAATCTAATCGAATAATCTGTTACCATTATTCATCGGCATCTCATCCTTAGACTAGGTGAATTAGGACAACGCAATCAGCACTTGCGATACTTTGGCCAAAGATTTGAAACATCTGTTCATGTCTCGTATTCCTTAACGGCATACTCGCCAACTGAATACGTCCTTCACCCCATTCATATGTTATATAGAATGTCTTATACCGACTATCATCAGGTCCTTTCTTTCACAGCTGAATCACTCGGAGGCAGATTAACAAGGTGATAATGTTATATGGATGCCTACGAGGATTAGGGATATGAGGACATACTGGTTCAACCTTGCAATTCAACCAGTGTGTCATGATACCCCAAATCTCCGAGGCAGTCTTATAACATGGTCACGTTCTTAATCGGTCCCAAGGTAACTCGTGCGAAATCAAGTGTAAATCTTAGCGATCAATGCAAAGGGTGTCGCCATAAGTCACCTGCATTGTTGTAACTTCGAGAAGATCCTAATCTTCTCGGAGGTACAGCCCTGCAATCGACCTTATGTCGTCATCCTTTAAATCCGCCTCGAGAAGATCTACCCAAAAACAAGCGTTACGCACTAGAGATTAAATTACTTCTTAAGACTTTTCCCTAAGGTTAGCCATTTCCAATCCCTGGATTCATTTTCTTAAGACGACCCTCCTCCATTAATCCCATCACTTGGTAGAGGTATTAAGGTCTAGCTTCTATCAAGGAGTCATTAGAATACATCTGATTCTAAGCAACAGATTCAGACAATATCTCATAACCTATGCTTGAGATTGCCACCTGAACTCCATTGATTGCCTATCAGTTCTCTTAATCGAATTTATATCATACTTTTAGTTTAAAGATATAAATGATTTAGAATCCAATTTACTATTGTCCTGTTATACTTAGGACTAGGGATTAGTAATTCAATCCAACTTGTTTAGCGTTATCTTTTAGGCTCAATTTTAACCTATCCTCTTGAGAGACAATAATTAAATTACAATATTGCATTATCCAGATCAAATTAGAACTACTAAATACTCATAAGAATTTAGTCTAATTACTTACAAGCTTTCATTGTCAATCACAAAAGCATCTATATTATACAAAGATAACTATGCCTCTTCGTTACGTAAACCGAAGAAGTTCATCATTCATAATAGAATACAGCACATAAGTATCAAACACTTATTTTCATTCCTTTCGAAACTCGAACAATTACATTTTATGCAACAGCATACTTGATATAATGCTAACGGAAAAGAAACATCTTTTCTCATATAGTACATCCATAAAATCAAGCTGTAATTCATAATAAATCAAATAAACTATCTGATCGGACTGCCAGATCTGCATTGTATTTACCTCTTACGGAAACCATCTGCAAAAATAGTCAACATGAGTCGATTCAATGAACTGAGCATGATAAGCACTAACTTTTAAAACAATTGCAATCCATCAATTGTTTTCATTAAACACCCCGTTTAAATGAAATCGAGATATTCACATAAGTAAACATGATTAGACTATGCCCTTGTAATCTTGAATGATTACAATTACAATTATGTAACTCTATCATTATTATGATTAGTCTTAATCATTTTCTAATATTTCATCAAATATTAAGAAACAAGGAACGAATGCACACAACAATCATTAAACCCACAATCACAACATTGGTCAGATTGTTTCATTCTCCAAAAAGGAAATATCATAACAATTCGGGATTCCACCAATATGTTACAAACAATTTCCTACTGATAGTTCATTATCAATAATATTAAATAAAGGAAGAGAAAGAATTCAAACCATTCATACTTCCTTTTACATAAGTTCATCACAGATCGCTTCACATATGAAAACAATAATCAAGAGTATATAAATGAACAAGTTAGACAGGCCGAAATCAAGATCACTGTTCTAAATCACGAAAATAGAAACTCAGCAAATCTCTTGTACAGCAACTAACACATCAACATTTCATGTAACAACCATAAGCCCAATGCAAGTTCCTTTTGCACAGTAAAGCCTTATCCCCAGTTGAAAACAAGAGCTACAAGCGTATCGCTGAAAACAACAACTATTGCATCAACAATCTAAGGTTTCCCAAAGGACTATGCTATGTTGCCCACACGGTACTTCCAAATCATGCACAGTCGATCGGACAGATCAAAATGGAAGGAATCATAGCATACATATTCTTGCTCAGTCAAAATCGGACTGAAGTGAAGGAAAGGAATTCAACCAAACGATCCTTACCTTGCAGCATGCAAGTCTTGGTGCGTTATTCGCGACTTACCCTAACAAGGTCAAAACACGAAACAGTCATCCAAACACAAGGACCTCACAAGTAACAAAGACACACCCAAGGTCAAGCTCAAAAAAAAAGATGTGAGTACAAGTTACCTTCCCGGAATTTCCAATGATTCAACGGAGGTATCAATTCATGCAAAAGCTTAAGAATTCATACGAGACGATCCTCAACAAAGCATATCAATAGTCGACAAAGAAAATACTCTCTCGCCAATCATTTTACACTAATTTGCTCAGTCAAAGACATACATGTCCACCTAAGAATCTGTACCTCAAATCCCAAAAACACGAAGGAATTCCAATTGCAATAACAAAATCGAAATACATGTTATTCCATTAAGTCATGGCACTTAAAATACCAACACTTAACTTTATTCAGCTCATGAACAAAATGAATCATTCATTCGACTCCTCAGAGTCGTCCAAGTCGAAATAGCATAATCTAAATATTCACACAGTGACTGATAAAGGTTTGCACGCATAACCACTGAACCCTACAGCAACGTACAATGACATAGATTGATAAATCCATATATGCTATTCATGTATAACATTCAGAAAGAACAAGCGAAGCAAATTGAATATCCATTTCTAGCAAGGAAAAGCAACTAAGCCGCTTCGAACTTTCTAACAGCTTTCACATAGAAAGGAAAATGCATATACAGGAAGTCTTTATCTTTTAACTACTTCAAATAACAGTAGACAAAAGCCCTGTTTCTTCTTATCAGGCTTTTACAAGAATCCAATCACAAAACTTGCGGATAAATCTACATTCCAGCAAAAGAAAGCAATACGATTCAGTCATCGACTCCACTGAGTCGATACAACAAAGTACAGGTGTATTTATATTATACACAGTGCACAAATATTCCCGCTAACCTAATAACAGGGAAAACAACTTCCGCTAGGTCGAAAAGACTATGGTAACACTACAGTTACCTGTTCCAAGCCAAAAATTGAAAACAAAATGAAACCCGAAAGTATCACTAGTCGTTGTCAACAATCCCATGACCGAGCACCCAAAGAAGCGATAATACCAATCATTCTTACAGTATTCCTTCAAATCATTAATACAGTTTCTATATCAAGAAACAGCGACCACGAATCAAGACATACAGTGGTCCTATACTTCTCATAGGTATATTCCAAGGGCTCACGCCAAACAGGCCGAACACTCGCATATTGTTAATAAATACCTCTCATGCATAATCCAGGAAGAATGTACAAACAAGTAGAGTTAAAATTCGATTTCCACAAACACCCAACAAACGGATTTGAAGAAAAATCGAACCAGAAGAAATACAGTGCCAATAATCAAACTAGATCTCATAGAAAATTCATCCAATCATCACAGAACATTTGAACAGAGTTGTTTTAATGAAATCACTTGAAAAACAGCAAGATATTTAAAGGTTAGGGCCTAGCATGCCTGTTTGTTGATCAAATTTCCGAAGCAGACCACAGGAAGAGCTCAAACTTCCTTTTCTTTTTCCCAAATACAGCGACCAACAAAATTTCGCTGTCCTATTCACAATATATCCTCCATGGCCGAGAAAAGAGCCAGAGAATTTCATTCTCGCCATGCAACTCAAGAGAACTGGTGCTAAGAACAGTAAACTAGCAGAGAAAGAGAGAGAAGAAGACCGAAAATCGCGATACACCAAACAAACTTTCCAACTTCTCGTTTGCATGCTGTTCCGCGAGCTCCGGCTCGACTCCCTAGACATTAAGTGCCATTAAACCAATTTTCCCGCTTAATCTCAACTCCCACCGACCGCCGAAATTGGCGACAGTCCATCCAAAAACTCAAGTTCATTTCCAAACTTAGTAATTGCCAAGTCTGCCAAGGTTAGCCGCCGCCTAAGCCTCCGCCATATGTCTGTCCCTCATCCTTATCCTTCCCATTTATTGCCATAGAGAATAGCGCCCATGGTTCGCCACCCTTCAAAGGCCCCTTCCCAAAAACTCTTAGTTAGCTAGGTTAGTATCTTAGGTTAGAGTTTTAGGGTAATGACCATGCTAACCATTTTACACTTAGTTTTTATTTTAGGATCATAACACATAGCCTAGGTCTAGGTTAGACTAACAATAATCTAACCCCTAGGTTAGGTTATTGTTTTAGGTTACTAACCCTTAGTAATTCAGTTTGGTCCTTCTCCTGAAAACTCGGAGAGACCTGTATCATACTTTCTAGAACAGAGCCACTCCTGTTCTTATTACAGAATTGTATGTCAATGAATTATTACCTGGTCTTTAATCGAGACCTTCCAGATATACTAAATATCGGGAACCGTTTCATTTCTCGAGATCAGCCTGAGTCATACTCCTGACCCGCTTTCTAAATGCTTCCATACCTTGCAACCTGTTCAAGGTTCGTGATCTAATTTTATCACTTCGCAAAATTAAAGCATTACTTGGATCAATTCCTCTGGTCCAAGTCTAGATATTATTGATGAATACCTGTATAATTCATTCCGTGATCAGATTAATATTCAGTCACAAAATGAAATAAATAAAAGAGTCTATTAATATTTTGACTCAGTCAAGATCTGCAATCTGCAAGAAATTTAATACATATCAAGCATGATTTCCGAATCGAGGTACACAATCCATTTACTAGAAATCACATATCAACACTTGAATGCTTAGGAGAAAGTAACAACAGTTCAGGGTGTTACATGCTTCCCTCCTAAAAGGATTCATCGTCCCGATGAATTACATATTAACTTAACCTTCCGGTCAATCAATTTATTAGTACACAAACAATGTGTTTACTTCCATATTTAATAGTTTCAGAAATCAATGTCACCACACCTTTATTCAACCTGAATAAAGTCTGCCTTAATCAGGCTTTCATAAATACTTAAAAACAATCAGCTCATAAAAGTATTTCATCAACAGATTTCATTCTGTTGCAAAAAGAGAAGGAAAAGCAGTTTTCATCTCTTCCAGGTTTTCCCAAGTTGCACTTTCTTCGTTAAACTGGTCCCACTGGACCTTACATTGCTGTATATCACAATTTCTTAAATGCAATTGGCGAGTTTCCAGCACTCGTGTGGGTTTAACCACGATTATTCCTGGGTCTTGGACCTGCAAGGAATTCCAATTTAAAACATGTGACAAATCTGAAACGTATTTCTTAAGCAAAGAAATATGGAAAACATCATGCATACGAGATAGAGCAGGAGGCAATGCTAAACGATAAGCTACAGGATTGATTATCTCGACAATTTCAAAAGGTCCCACATATCGTGGTGACAACTTGGCAGCCTTGCCAAAAGTTATAGAACTCTTTCTGGGTTTAACACGCAGAAAAACCTTATCACCAAGCTCAAACTTTCTATCAACCCGCTTAAGGTCAGCATAGCTCTTCTGTCTATCCGCTGCTTCCTTTAATCATTCACGAATCAGCTTAACTTGCTGTTCCATCTCTGTGAGAATCTCTGGTCCAATTACCACTCTATCCTCTACACTGTCCCAACTTACAGGGGTTCTGCACTTTCTTCCATAAAGTGCTTCAAAAGGTGCCATCTTAAGAGATGAGTGATAAGTGTTGTTGTATGCGAACTCAACTAATGGGAGATACTCTTCCCACTTATACTGTTGATCCATGCAATACATTCGCAACATGTCCTCCAACACTTGATTTACCCTCTCAGTTTGCCCATCCGTTTCTGGATGATATGCAGAACTGAAGTTTAGTTTCGTTCCTAGGGCTGCGTTAAGCGTTTGCCAAAACCTTGACGTCATTCTAGGATCCCTGTCAGAAATAATCAGTTCAGGTACACCATGTAATCTGAAAATTTCGTGTACGAACCTCTTGGCTAGCACTGGAGAATCATCCTTTAGATTTCCAGCGATGAAATGAGCTACCTTAGTTAGCTTATCTACAACTACCAGGATAACATCATGTTTATTCCTGGACATAGGTAGTCCTTGTACAAAATCCATGGTTATTACTTGCCATTTGTACTGCGGTATGCTATGAGGATACAACAATCCAGCAGGATGCATATGCTCTGCTTTCACCCGCTGACATTCCAGACAATGAGTCACAAAATTTATCACATCCTTTTTCATACCTTTCCGAAGTATTTTGTTTCAAATCAGCTAGCATTTTTGTGATACCGGGTGTCAGAGAAAGGTGAATTATGAAATTCAACTAACAACTTCTTTCTCAAATCATCCAGCACAGGCACATATACCCTATTTTCATAACGCAAGATTCCTTCATTATCTAAATGAAAACCTTCATACCTTTTATCTTTAGGTTCTGCAAGTAAGTGTTGCGCTACTTTTACTTTGAAAATATGTATCGATTCGAGGCACTTTTTACCTTGTCTTTAAAGCGAGTTCTTAATGTTATAAGAGCAGAAATGTGCCTCCTACGACTTAGAGCATCGCTACTCTATTCTCCTTTCCTTTGATATAGCTGATATCAAAGTCATATTGTGATAGAAATTCTAACCACCTTCTTTGTCGGCATTTGATTGGGTGAGTAAAAATATATTTCAGTCCCAAGTGATCGGTTTTCAACTCAAAAGGTTTCCCTAGTAAGTAGTGTCTCCAGACTTGAAGTGCGTGAACAATGGCAGCAAGCTCCAAATCATGAGGGGCATAATTCAGCTCATGAATCTTAAGTTTTCTACTCTCATAAGCAATGACTTGATCATTTTGTAGCAAAACACCCCCAAGACCTTCCCCTGAAGCATCGAGTTACCACCGTAAAATTTCCATTAGGTCTGCAGTACACACAATATAGGTGCAGAAGTCAGCTGGTCTTTCAGACTTTTGAAAGCCGCTTCACACTTGTCATTCCACATGAATTTCTTATCCTTCTTCTGCAATGAAGTTATTGGTGCAGCTACCTTAGAAAAATCCTTTACAAATTTTCTATAGTAACCAGCAAGACCCATGAAGCTTCTTACTTCATGCACATTCTTTGGTGTAGGCCACTCAGTTATCGCCACTATTTTCGAAGGATCTACAGCGATTCCTTCCTTGCTTATGACATGACCCAAATAGTGAACTTCTGAGTCAAAGAAAGAACATTTGGATAACTTACCATACAGCTTTCTCTTTCTCAAAATTCCCAAAACTATCTTCAGATGCTCATTGTGCTCCTCAACGCTCTTAGAATAAATGAGAATATCGTCCAAGAATACAAGTACAAACTTGTCCAGGTATTCTTGAAAAATATTGTTCATTAAATTCATAAAGGCTGCAGGTGCATTAGTTAACCCAAAGGCTAGAACTGTGAATTCATAATGTCCGTACCTTGTTCGGAAAGCCGTTTTATGAATATCTTCCTCTTTAATTCTTAGCTGATGATAACCAGATCGAAGATCTATCTTAGAATAAACCGCTGCTCCACGCATCTGATCAAACAGATCATCGATCCTAGGAAGTGGGTATCGGTTCTTAATCGTTGCTTTGTTCAACATCCGATAATCAATACACAGTCTCAGAGTTCCATCCTTCTTTTTCACAAATATCACAGGTGCTCCCCAAGGTGAAACACTTGGTCTAATCAATCCCTTTGACAAAAGCTCTTGTAACTGAGCCTTTAGCTCGACTAACTCAATAGTAGTCATCCGATAAGGCGCCTTGGAAATAGGTTCAGTTCCAGGCTTGATTTCAATAGTAAAATCAAATTCTCTCTTGGGTGGTAACCCTGGTAATTCCTCAGGAAAAACATCCCTGAAACTTTGTAACAGTGGGATTTGCTTCATGAAATCACTATCTTCTTCAGAAGATTCAGATATCTTTACTGCATAAAGGGTACATCCTTTATTCTTAGCCTTTTTAAGCTGCATAGCTGACAGCTTTCTAACTGAAATTTCTCGTTTCACACCTTGAATCTCTACTGATTCCAGCTGATCATCTAAACATTCTATGTTCTTTTCATAGCAATCTACCTTTGCTTTATGATCAGCTAACCAATTAACACCGATGACAATGTCATACGATCCCAAAGGTGCAACATAGAGATCAACTTCCGTGGAAAAGTTAGGTAAGTCAAGGACTGCTCCAAAAAGACACATACTCACTGTATGAACAGAATTATTACCATACTGTACAGTCCAAGATTTATCCATTTTTCCAGCTTTTCTTTTAAGTTTAGAAGCTAGCTTATTAGATATAAAACATTCAGTAGCTCCTGTATCAAAAAGAATAGTGACAGGTATGCCGAATAACTTACCCGGAACTTCTATAGGTGTCACTTGCTTTTCAGCTTGTTTGTCCGCTACTGCAGCATGTATCTTATGCTGCTGATTACGATCATCCTTCTTCAAAGGGCACTGATTTGCGTAATGGTCTTTACCACAAGTGTAGCAGCCTCCTACAGGTCCCTTCTTAGGCTCAAAGTTGCTTCCAGTTTTATAATTGTCACGCTGTCCTCCATAGGACTTCTGACCATTATTGTAATTTTTAGCAAAATTATCCTTCACATTCCCAGCAGGCTTATTTACTGCTGTTTTCTTATTGTTATCTCCTGGAAACTTACTCTTGTTTCCAAACTTTTTCCATGGTCCTTTTCTGGGTGCAAGAGAGGTTGAAGAAGGGTTTGCAGTCTTCTTCCGCACTTCCTCCTTATGAGCAGAAATAGCCTTTAATTTCTGTTCTTGCCTTATGGCCTTTTCAACAACTCCTTCCATAGTGGTTGGACTGTGAACATCGACCTCTCCCCCTATCACAGGATTCAATCCCATGATGAATTTCCGTATCCTGAACTTTTCGTCAGTTTGATACTGCGGTACATACTTGAGGAGTTTTGTAAACCGCTCCCAGAATTCAGTTACTGTTAACTTCCCTTGAGTCAAGTTCTGAAATTCTGTCATTTTCTGATCATAGAAAAGTTGTGGCAGCCAACGTTGCCTAAAATAGCCTTTAAATTGATCCCAAGTGATATTGGTCTCATCAATATTTAGCTCAGCTTTTCGGCTATCCCACCACGAAGATGCTTCATGAGAAAGCGATAAGCTCCCATATAGCCTTGGTTTCTTCTGAGAAGTTCCTTATAGCAAAGTACTTCTCCATTTCGCTGAGCCAGTTCTCAGCTCCATCTCCTAGTGTGGTGCCATCATACTTAGGTGGACTTATCCTTTTGATATCATTAGTGAGTTCCGCTGCCAATCTGGCCTTTTTGTTTTCTGGTTGGACAGGTACATTTCCAGCATTAACATCAACACCCATTTCGGGGTTGTCCTCAGGAGGTTGCTGATTATTATTATCAGCTTCTTCTCCCTCCTCATTCCCCATCACCTGCTGTTCAAGTACAGCCAAGCGATCTCTTGTGTCCAACAGGGCAGCAAGGATCTCATCCAGTTTCCGGGTTGTTGCCGCTCCTCCTTCAGGTGGAGCATTACTCGCAACGTTTCCCCTTGTTCTAACCATTTTCTGTTACAAGAAAATTCAGGTTTTTATCAGATTATGGACTCAATAGGTCCAAGAGCTGCAACCTTCAGCTCTGATACCAAGATGTAACATCCTCATTTTAGACAATAGAACAAGTCAAATTTTTTTTTTTTTGATAATTGCATACTGGTTCTAAATACATAATTTAGAACTCACAATTCAAATAACCATTTATATAACAGACAACCATATGCAGCTGTAATGACTCGGAATACCTCCGATCTATTCATTCCATGACTCGGTAAACTACCGATCTATTCATGAGTAAAAAGAGTTAGTGTTCTTAATTAACACAATACTCGCGGTTCTCTTCCTAACTGGGATTGAGAATGTTCTCACGTCCAAGGAATCTAATCGAATAATCATGTACCATTATTCATCGGCATCTCATCCCTTAGACTAGGTGAATTAGGACAACGCAATCAGCAGCACTTGTGATACTTTGGCCAAAGATTTGAAACATCTGTTTCATGTCTCGTATTCCTTAACGGCATACTCGTCAATCTGGAATACGTCCTTCACCCCATTCATATGTTATATAGAATGTCTTATACTGACTACTGTCAGTCCTTTCTTTCACAGCTGAATCACTCGGAGGCAGATTAACAAGGTGATAATGTTATATGGATGCCTACGAGGATTAGGGATATGAGGACATACTGGTTCAACCTTGCAATTCAACCAGTGTGTCATGATACCCCAAATCTCCGAGGCAGTCTTATAACATGGTCACGTTCTTAATCGGTCCCAAGGTAACTCGTGCGAAATCAAGTGTAAATCTTAGCGATCAATGCAAAGGGTGTCGCCATAAGTCACCTGCATTGTTGTAACTTCGAGAAGATCCTAATCTTCGAGGTACAGCCCTGCAGTCGACCTTATGTCGTCATCCTTTAAATCCGCCTCGAGAAGATCTACCCAAAAACAAGCGTTACGCACTAGAGATTAAATTACTTCTTAAGACTTTTCCCTAAGGTTAGCCATTTCCAATCCCTGGATTCATTTTCTTAAGACGACCCTCCTCCATTAATCCCATCACTTGGTAGAGGTATTAAGGTCTAGCTTCTATCAAGGAGTCATTAGAATACATCTGATTCTAAGCAACAGATTCAGACAATATCTCATAACCTATGCTTGAGATTGCCACCTGAACTCCATTGATTGCCTATCAGTTCTCTTAACTGAATTTATATCATACTTTTTAGTTTAAAGATATAAATGATTTAGAATCCAATTTACTATTGTCCTGTTATACTTAGGACTAGGGATTAGTAATTCAATCCAACTTGTTTAGCGTTATCTTTTAGGCTCAATTTTAACCTATCCTCTTGAGAGACAATAATTAAATTACAATATTGCATTATCCAGATCAAATTAGAACTACTAAATACTCATAAGAATTTAGTCTAATTACTTACAAGCTTTCATTGTCAATCACAAAAGCATCTATATTATACAAAGATAACTATGCCTCTTCGTTACGTAAACCGAAGAAGTTCATCATTCATAATAGAATACAGCACATAAGTATCAAACACTTATTTTCATTCCTTTCGAAACTCGAACAATTACATTTTATGCAACAAAGATACTTGATATAATGCTAACGGAAAAGAAACATCTTTTCTCATATAGTACATCCATAAAATCAAGTTTGTAATTCATAATAAATCAAATAAACTATCTCGATCGGATCGGATCTCGTATCAGATTTATTTCTTACGGAAACCATCTGCAAAAATAGTCAACATGAGTCGATTCAATGAACGAGCATGATAAGCACTAACTTTTAAAACAATTGCAATCCATCAATTGTTTTCATTAAACACCCTGTTTAAATGAAATCGATATTCACATAAGTAAACATGATTAGACTATGCCCTTGTAATATCTTGAATGATTACAATTATGTAACTCTATCATTGTTACAGCTTAGTCTTAATCATTTTCTAATATTTCATCAAATATTAAGAAACAAGGAACGAATGCACACAACAATCATTAAACCCACAATCACAACATTGGTCGATTGTTTCATTCTCCAAAAGGAAATATCATAACAATTCGGGATTCCACCAATATGTTACAAACAATTTCCTACTGATAGTTCATTATCAATAATATTAAATAAAGGAAGAGAAAGAATTCAAACCATTCATACTTCCTTTTACATAAGTTCATCACTGTACTGCCTTCACATATGAAAACAAATAACCAAAGATATAAATGAACAAGTTAGACAGGCCGAAATCAAGATCACTGTTCTAAATCACGAAAATAGAAACTCAGCAAATCTCTTGTACAGCAACTAACACATCAACATTTCATGTAACAACCATAAGCCCAATGCAAGTTCCTTTTGCACGCAAGAAAGCCTTATCCCCATTGAAAACAAGAGCTACAAGCGTATCGCTGAAAACAACAACTATTGCATCAACAATCTAAGGTTTCCCAAAGGACTATGCTATGTTGCCCACACGGTACTTCCAAATCATGCACAGTCGATCGGACAGATCAAAATGGAAGGAATCATAGCATACATATTCTTGCTCAGTCAAAATCGGACTGAAGTGAAGGAAAGGAATTCAACCAAACGATCCTTACCTTGCAGCATGCAAGTCTTGGTGCGTTATTCGCGACTTACCCTAACAAGGTCAAAACACGAAACAATCATCCAAACACAAGGACCTCACAAGTAACAAAGACAGTCCAAGGTCAAGCTCAAAAAAAAAGACAGTAGTACAAGTTACCTTCCCGGAATTTCCAATGATTCAACGGAGGTATCAATTCATGCAAAAGCTTAAGAATTCATACAGACAATCCTCAACAAAGCATATCAATAGTCGACACAAAATACTCTCTCGCCAATCATTTTACACTAATTTGCTCAGTCAAAGACATACATGTCCACCTAAGAATCAGACCTCAAATCCCAAAAACACGAAGGAATTCCAATTGCAATAACAAAATCGAAATACATGTTATTCCATTAAGTCGCCGGCACTTAAAATACCAACACTTAACTTTATTCAGCTCATGAACAAAATGAATCATTCATTCGACTCCTCGTAGTCGTCCAAGTCGAAATAGCATAATCTAAATATTCACACAAAGGATCGATAAAGGTTTGCACGCATAACCACCGAACCCTACAAAGAACGCACAATGACATAGATTGATAAATCCATATATGCTATTCATGTATAACATTCGAAAGAACAAGCGAAGCAAATTGAATATCCATTTCTAGCAAGGAAAAGCAACTAAGCCGCTTTGAACTTTCTAATGACTTTCACATAGAAAGGAAAATGCATATACAGGAAGTCTTTATCTTTTAACTACTTCAAATAACAGTAGACAAAAGCCCTGTTTCTTCTTATCAGGCTTTTACAAGAATCCAATCACAAAACTTGCGGATAAATCTACATTCCAGCAAAAGAAGGCAATACGATTCAGTCATCGACTCCACTGAGTCGATACAACAAAGTACAGGTGTATTTATATTATACACAGTGCACAAATATTCCCGCTAACCTAATAACAGGGAAAACAACTTCCGCTAGGTCGAAAAGACTATGGTAACACTATAGTTACCTGTTCCAAGCCAAAAATTAAAAACAAAATGAAACCCGAAAGTATCACTAGTCGTTGTCAACAATCCCATGACCGAGCACCCAAAGAAGCGATAATACCAATCATTCTTACAGTATTCCTTCAAATCATTAATACAGTTTCTATATCAAGAAACAGCGACCACGAATCAAGACATATAGTGGTCCTATACTTCTCATAGGTATATTCCAAGGGCTCACGCCAAACAGGCCGAACACTCGCATATTGTTAATAAATACCTCTCATGCATAATCCAGGAAGAATGTACAAACAAGTAGAGTTAAAATTCGATTTCCACAAACACCCAACAAACGGATTTGAAGAAAAATCGAACCAGAAGAAATACAGTGCCAATAATCAAACTAGATCTCATAGAAAATTCATCCAATCATCACAGAACATTTGAACAGAGTTGTTTTAATGAAATCACTTGAAAAACAGCAAGATATTTAAAGGTTAGGGCCTAGCATGCCTGTTTGTTGATCAAATTTCCGAAGCAGACCACAGGAAGAGCTCAAACTTCCTTTTCTTTTTCCCAAATACAGCGACCAACAAAATTTCGCTGTCCTATTCACAATATATCCTCCATGGCCGAGAAAAGAGCCAGAGAATTTCATTCTCGCCATGCAACTCAAGAGAACTGGTGCTAAGAACAGTAAACTAGCAGAGAAAGAGAGAGAAGAAGACCGAAAATCGCGATACACCAAACAAACTTTCCAACTTCTCGTTTGCATCTTTCCGCGAGCTCCGGCTCGACTCCCTAGACATTAAGTGCCATTAAACCAATTTTCCCGCTTAATCTCAACTCCCACCGACCTAAATTGGCGACAGTCCATCCAAAAACTCAAGTTCATTTCCAAACTTAGTAATTGCCAAGTCTGCCAAGGTTAGCCGCCGCCTAAGCCTCCGCCATATGTCTGTCCCTCATCCTTATCCTTCCCATTTATTGCCCTAGAGAATAGCGCCCATGGTTCGCCACCCTTCAAAGGCCCCTTCCCAAAACTCTTAGTTAGCTAGGTTAGTATCTTAGGTTAGAGTTTTAGGGTAATGACCATGCTAACCATTTTACACTTAGTTTTTATTTTAGGATCATAACACATAGCCTAGGTCTAGGTTAGACTAACAATAATCTAACCCCTAGGTTAGGTTATTGTTTTAGGTTACTAACCCTTAGTAATTCAATTTGGTCCTTCTCCTGAAAACCCGGAGAGACCTGTATCATACTTTCTAGAACAGAGCCACTCCTGTTCTTATTACAGAATTGTATGTCAATGAATTATTACCTGGTCTTTAATCGAGACCTTCCAGATATACTAAATATCGGGAACCGTTTCATTTCTCGAGATCAGCCTGAGTCATACTCCTGACCCGCTTTCTAAATGCTTCCTTACCTTGCAACCTGTTCAAGGTTCGTGATCTAATTTTATCACTTCGCAAAATTAAAGCATTACTTGGATCAATTCCTCTGGTCCAAGTCTAGATATTATTGATGAATACCTATATAATTCATTCCGTGATCAGATTAATATTCAGTCACAAAATGAAATAAATAAAAGAGTCTATTAATATTTTGACTCAGTCAAGATCTGCAATCTGCAAGAAATTTAATACATATCAAGCATGATTTCCGAATCGAGGTACACAATCCATTTACTAGAAATCACATATCAACACTTGAATGCTTAGGAGAAAGTAACAACAGTTCAGGGTGTTACACTGAGGCCCCTTTACGGGAACAATTTACCAATTTTACATTCCCCGACGAACTCATCGCCACCCTTTCACTCGGAGAAGAGTCGTATCAAATGACCCTCTTCTTCGATGGATCTAAATGCCAGCGCGGCGGAGGAGCCGGCGTTGTTCTCCTCCCTCTTGACGCTGAACCTATGCCTCTTTCATTCCGGCTTGATTTCCCCTGCACTAATAATACAGCGGAATACGAGGCCCTTGTTCTGGGTCTCCAAGTTGCGATACACTTAGGCATCAAATCTATCAATATCTTTGGTGACTCTCAATTGGTAGTCAATCAAGTTATGGGCATCTACCAATGTAAAAATGAGGAACTTCAAAAGTACAAACACTATGTGGATTCACTTCTAGCCTTATTTACTCACTATTCTATCCAAACCATTCCCCGCTCCACTAACAAATTTGCGGATACTATGGCTTGCTTAGCCTCACAAATTCCCGCCGCACCAACTGACTCTGAATTATTCGTTGTGGTCCAGCAACTTTTTGCACCATCCTATTCAACCCCGGTAGTTTGTATGATAAATACTGTGTCTACTAATTCACAGGATACCTGGTACCACCAATTTCACGACTACCTTACAATCTCTGTCCTCCCACCTGACCTTACTAGTAACGGAAAACGTGCTTTTCTTAAAAGTGTTTCACGTTATGTTGTCATGGGGGGACTCCTCTATAAATGTGGCTTTGATGGCATCCTCCTTTGCTGTCTAACCGGCGCAGAGGTCACCTATACCATCCAACAAGTACACGATGGGATTTGTGGTGGACATTTTAGTGGCCTTGCCGTGGCTAAACGAATCCTTCGCCTTGGTTATTATTGGCCTACTCTCAATAACGACTGCTATGAATATGTTAAGCGTTGTGTCATGTGTCAACAACATGCCAACCTTCAACATACTCCTAGCCACCCGCTACAGGTCGCCCGAGATCTTTGGCCTTTCTCACAATGGGGTTTAGACCTTATTGGTGAGATTCACCCGACCTCTTCACAACGTCACCATTGGATAATCACAGCGACCGAATATTACACAAAATGGGTGGAGGCCATTCCACTCATTTCAATCAAAAAAGAAAAAATTGTCGAATTCATTAACCATCACATTATCTGTCGTTTTGGTATTCCTCATCGCCTAATAACAGATAATGGTAAATCTTTTAAAAACAAGTTGTTACAAGACCTTTGTGACAACTTTGGTATCAAACTTAGTTTCTCATCGCCTTACTATCCGCAGGCCAATGGTCAGGCTGAATCTTCTAATAAAACCCTAATCAAAATCCTCATGAAAGTTGTCAATGAATCTGGAAGAAATTGGCACGATCACATTCCCTTTTCCCTTTGGGCTTATCGTACTAGCATTCGTACTCTACTAATGCCACACCTTTTTTCTTTGGTATACAGTCGAGGCTGTTTTGCCTCTCGAAATACAAATACCCTCCCTTAGAATATCTCTTCAGGATATTCTCACCAACGATGATTTCCGTCAAGAGCGGTTAGCCCAATTGGAGCTTCTTGACGAACGCCGTCTTACAGCTCTTGATCACCTTCAAATCTATCAAAAATGCATTAAACGTGCTTATGATAAGCGACTTCATGAGCGTACCTTAAGGTTGGTGATCTTGTCCTCAAAGAGAATCAACATGTCACCAAACTAGAAAAGAGCAAACGTGGAAAATTTGCTCCCAATTGGATTGGGCCTTATATAATCACTCACACTTATGGATCAGGCACTTATCGTTTAGCTTCGCTTAATGGTAAGCCTGAGCCTGAACCCCTTAATGCCCTGCATCTTCGACCATTCTACTGTTGAATCTAGCGTTTTATCACTTCTTATCTACCTACTGCTCGTCCCTTGAGCTCATTTACCGCTACATACACTCTGTTTTTATATCTCAAAATAAAATCAAGATCACTTCTCACCTCCCCTTGACGATGCCTTTCCCTTTTTAGTCTAGTCCATGACTTCAAAGTATTAAAATCAGCCGTATCCTTATGGGATTTTCTTGAGTCAAACTTCCTACTAAACTAGATGCTTCACGCCAAAAGAACATCTAGCTATCTAAATTAACTATAGACTGCTCCCTCGAAGGACAGCTATATGCCGAACTATTGCTGCTATTAAATATAGACTGCTCCCCTGAAGGACAGCTATGCACTAAAATCATCTCTGCTACTATAAATAGACTGCTCCCCCGAAGGACAGCTATACACAGTCAGCCTTTTTATCAGAAGCTTCTCGCATTGATCAGCTTCGTGAAGACCTCAAGAATAAAACAATCCATATCCCTGGTAGACTTCCCGCATCGATCAGTCTATATTCAATAAAATAAAAGCCTCATTCAAAAGAACTTATGGGTCATGGACTTGTCTATTTAGGGTAAGTTCTCTTTCGTCCGAACACTCACTTTGTAATAAGTTCTCTGTACCTCAGCTATATCATCCACCTCACCTCACCATTTGTTTCAACTCAAGGGACGTAACGTACACCCGATATATTGTGATCATACAACTCTTTTCACCTATTGACTTCTCGTCTATGCACGGTACCTAGGGCTTCAGTGCTCGTTCTACGTTGTGTGGTTTGTTTAGCTCTTTTCACCTACGGAGCACTCTCTCCGCTTTGCCTCGCATCTAGGATTGAGTGTTGACCTTAATCAGGACATGGTTCCCTTCTACTTGGGTATGCTAACTTTTGCTTTACCTATACCTACACCAACAACATTATCCTACCTACACCAACAACATTATCCTACCAACACCAATAACATTACCCTACCAACATCAAATTTTTACCAAACGACAAATTGCCTAACCACAACCAAATTTCCCGATTCCTCTCCCCGGTCCTAAGGGAGAACTACATCGGTCTCGAGGCCCTTCCTTGCTTTGTGCAATGGGCTATGTAGGCAAGACTTAGGAGACATGGGGTCTCCCAAGGTTAGCTCGACCATCCCCTACCATAACCTCTCATATGTGGTAAATATAAATATTTTTGTGTATTTCTATTTAATCACATTCCTCTTTATCCTTTTTCAAAACACCGAAAGTCAAAACGACAACATTCTTATTATTATAACACAAATCAACATACATATCTCGTTTTATTTAGATGTTAAACAAATACATCTTCTATATCATCAACGTGCAGGTCGGTACTCTTATTTATTCTTCTACCTTGCTAGCATTTATTTAGACCCTCACGCCTCATCCCGAACTAGGTGATGATCGTGATCGTCGACCCTCTCTCGCCAGCCTCTCGTCCTCAAAGGTACCATGCTATTGGTACCACCCACCGATCTCGCCAATCTCTCCTGTAACATATGAATACGCTCTCTCGCATGGAGGACTCCAGTCTCTAGTCTCGCTGCTCGTGACTCCGCAACCGCTAACAATCTTCTTGTCTCATTCACCTGCGTTTGGAGCTACTGAACCAAACGCTGCAGCCGATCCTCTTTGCTGTAATCACCGCTATGTCAAGACGATCACGAATGCCTCGCAGCTCTGCTACCCACCATAAGCATTACATCTGCGATCGGCTGCTATCTCCTCGGGCCCTTCTGGAGGTGTTGGCCGGGGAGGTGAGAATGCTGCCTCGGCATCGATCCTCATATATGGTCTATAAGCCTGCGGTATGTCCTACACAAATCCAAATTGTCGCCGCACGCAATCTATAGGAATCCTCTCATATTCACCTGGCCTGTGCCCCGCGATCCACCTCAATCGCTCTACACCCCTCAACTCCTCAGCTATGTTCTCGGTTACCATATAGTTACTGTAAGGCCTCCAACAGATGTCTGCAACCGTCACCCTCTCCCATACCTGGCTGTAATACACAATATCACCCGTCACGGCCTGGGATCTTACCTCTTGTTCTGTCTCGACCCAGCGTCTGAATCCCAACCTCGTACTCCGGTCTCTCTGCCTAGATGGATCAGCCTATTGGTCGCACACAAACAATGTGCTCATAGGCCCAACAGTGTAATAAATATGAACAATCCAAAGTGTCGTCAGGTGATTTCGCCTACAAGCCCATAAACCCCTGTATAACTCCGCCAAATATGCAGGTGCCCATGAAAAAGTCACGTTCCTTTCTATCATCTCCCAAATAACACACATCAATGCCTTTGGAAATCTTTCCCCTTCCGCCTCGGTAACGCATAATACCCTACCGCTATCATTATATCACCGCTAACCTTGTCTCCTCGGGTGTGCGCATACATTACCCCATACGTAAATGATAAACCTCGCCGTTGTGTCAAATCTCGTGCGTATGGACCAAATATCGTGGTTATCGCTCCCCGTGCCGCGCTAGGTAATGCACGATATCTTGGTTCTCTGTAATGGGAGTCTCAAAATACGAAACACATCTTCCAATGTTACCTGCTCATTTCACCTGTTGGCAGATAGAAGGTATTTGTCTCGGGATTCCATCTCTCAATCAACGCCTGTAACATACCATGGTTACGTGCGATTCGTGAATAATAACGGATTCCACTTAACCCCAAACGATTTATCAATGTCCATTCCATTTGGTGTTATATCCACTCAGATTCGTGACAAAGCATACTGCACACTATCATTCATCCTCAACCCTGCCTCTGGCTGCATACACCAAAACAACAAACAACCATTCAATCCGTCAGGGTTTTTTCAAACATTCTGGAAATTCCTCCAAGAATCGCAGGTATCGGTTATACATAACAGTATCGGTTCAAGAATCGATACCGGTTCTCCCTAACCGCTACCGGCCATCGCCAATTACATACACCTTGCCTAAAACAACCACCTACGACAATAAATTGCTCGTTTATTCCTTTCTATACATACAAACATACCTGAAACCCCTGATTACCTACCCTGTAACACTCACCTCACCTGCAACTCTTGCTATCATGTTTTCTTTTTTCATATCTACCCACTTAATCTCTTATTCATAACACATGCAAAATCAAATCACAACCAACACGTTTACCTCTTGGGTTGCAATGGCTTGAGGTGGCCTTTGTCTTCCCTCTTGTCCCCGCCTGCCGGATGTTTCTCCTTGTCCCGCCATTATTACCACCTTTTTCAAACCGCCTTTCGTCTTCGAATCTCGATCACATTAACTTTTCTTGTCTCTTCTCTCCTTATCACTCAAATCTCTCATGCAACAACCTGTCTCGGTCTTCAAAAAGCGTCGCGTTCGCGTATTTAACCTCTCGCATGGCCCTAAAATTAAAACTTAAGTTGCCACCCTAGCTTTTCTATTTTTAGAAAAGCTCATACCTAAATAACCGGTATCGGTTACCTAACCGATATCGGTCTATCTACCGATATCGGTTTCCTTAACCGATATCGGTTAAACACCTATTTTTCAACAACAGCGTTCTTTTCTTCATTTCTCACCAAAAATTTTTCGCGCCCGCCTCTTTTCCTGCATAAACAACACAATTTACCACATTTGTTCATCCACCACACATAGCATTACAATTTCATTAACATCATTTATTTTATACAAATACACAAACCATCAACTACGGATATCAAGAAACTATCAATCTATACATCATTTGGATCCAACTCATCAGTTACATATATTACAATGTCATAAAACCACCAATTCATCACATAACCTGACATTCATATATACGTACAAAAAAACAAAAACATCAGCATCATCCATCTATCAACATGTCAATTAAACTCATCACACATTCTATATATTATTACAAACCTTTAACCAAATATTTCAACATATTTTGAAAGCGCATGTGGATCAAAACATCGTCTCTATATATATACAAATTTTCAAAAATACAATGTGCCCTACATCGGGGCCTCTGTGATCTCATAACATACCAAAGCCGGCACGCAAGCCGCAATACCTACCAAAAATCTCGACTCGGCTCGCAGGCCGGTCTCTCATATCAAAAATATACTCGGCTCGCAGGCCGGTATCAAATATACAACCCGTACTCGGCTCGCAGGCCGGTATATAATAAATCAATGAATCAAAACAATGAATAAGTGTCGGCACACAGGCCTCTATCAATACAACCGGTTCGCAGACCGGTGCCCGTGTCCCTATACAAAACCATGTCGGGGATCTATCAGCTCTCCCCACCGCCCTCAGCACCTCTCTCCGCTGGTCCCTATGGTGCCTCTCGCCTCCTGCCCGTCACGGACACGCCAGCTGTGGCTACCCCTCCCTGAGATCTCTGGCTGTGCGAGGTCTCTGCCCTATGCGCTGCATACGCCTGATACTCGACTCTGGTACTATCAAGAATATCCTGATAATATTGGGCCTCTGCTCTAACCTCCATATAGCGATCTCGCGCCACTGAAGGAGCTGGGGCTGGTCCCCTGGCACCTAACACCAATACCCCGAGCTCGTACTGCGCACCTCGCCGCGGTGGTGCCGCTTGTGCTGTCCGCTATACTGCACTTTGTGGCTGTGGTGCTGGTGGTGGTGCTGCCTGTGCTCGTACTCGCACTGTGGTCAGGTGGCTTTGGTGGTGGTGCTACCGTGCTCGTGCTCGAGCTGGGCTAGCTGCCCCTGTAAGACCCCTATCTGTGCCTGCGCAGCAGCTAGCTGCCCCTGTAAGAGCTGCACCTGACCCCTAAGCTGATCTCTCTCTGCCGTCACCACAGCCAAGTCTGGCTGTGCAGGCGGTACTATCCTGGCTGCTCTCTGCCCAGCCCACCACACCCTGTATGCTCCCGTGCACCCAGCATCATCTACACCCTCACCTGCTGACCTCTCCGCTACCCAATCTGGATCCAAAGGCTGTGGTGCAGGCAGTGGGGCCTCTACATCATCCCTCCTGTACTGAGGGAAGGGAGGTGGCTCGTCCTGTCGCAGCCCCATCTGCCTGCGTACCCTCTCCAGGGGTATCCGCTCGTACTCTCCTGGCCTCCGTCCTGCTATCCAGAATGTGTACTGGATTAGGCGCAACTGTAAGCGGGCTCCTCTGCCAGGGTGGTGACCTCTGTAGGGTCTCCATACAATGATGTCTACTTCTTTGTAAGGCCCTCTAGCAAGAAATGTCTATAGTATGCTACATCCCGACTGCAACAACGCGCTCGTGGGTGGCCCACGACCCCCAACCACCTCTCTCAAAGCCATATCGGTATATGACCGTGGCCCGGCTGCCGGGTAACCCTACCGGCCTGATGCATACGATGTGCTCGTATGCCCAACAGTGCAACAAAAATGTAGAACAAATACCAAATCACCTCCTCCGGCGATAGCCCCATAACTCCCTGTATAATTGCACCAGATACACTGGTGCCCATGCGAAACAGGTGTGCTCCTCCACCATCTCCAGCAGCACCCCCATCAATGCTCGTGGGAAGCGGCCTCCCTCTGAATCCGGGAGGGCGAAGCAGGTGATCCCTATCATCATCAACACGGCAAGCCGTGTCTCATGTCTGTGTGCGCGGTACATGTCACCATATCCAATGCTCGCGCTATGATACGTAAGAAGCGCGGCTGCATCCCCAAAAACCTGCAGTATGCTGTCCATGGCAGTCTCTGAATCTACCTGGAAGACTGCCTCTCCCTCGATCGGTAGCCGCAGGATGCGATACACATCCTCTAATGTGACGGTCATCTCCCCGGTCGGAAGATGGAACACATTGGCCGCCGGATCCCATCTCTCGATGAGGGCGACCATCAGCTGTGATCTCTCTCTATCGCTCTGTACCTCTGGACCCCGCCGAGTCCCACCTCGCGCATGATGGCCCAATGCGCCGCAGATACGTGTGGCCTCATCCGACTCAATAGTGGAGGCATCCTATCACGCATCGTCAACTGCTGACGTGCCTGCAAAACCAACCCACATTCTTAGACCTACTCTTTATTATAACATCTACTTTACCATCTAAACCCCCTTTTTTATCCCCCGACTATACCCCGACTCTCTACCACCCCCTCTAAAAACCTACCACCCTAAAAACCCAACAACCAACCCAACCCAACCCCCAACCCAACTCAAACCCAACCCAACCCCCACAACCCAACCCAACACCCACACAACCCACACCCAACCCACAAAACCCCTAACCCAACACCCACACCAACCCACAAACCTCTAACCCAACCCACAAACCCCTAATCCAACACCTTCTCCAACCCCACCCCAACCCACACCCAACCCAACCTACAAACCCAAAAACCCAACCCCACACAAACCCTTCTCCACCCCTAACCCAACCACCACAACCCAACCCAACACCCACACAACCCACACCCAACCCACAAAACCCCTAACCCAACACCCACACCAACCCACAAACCCCTAACCCAACCCACAAACCCCTAATCCAACACCTTCTCCAACCCCACCCCAACCCACACCCAACCCAACCTACAAACCCAAAAACCCAACCCCCACACAAACCCTTATCAACCCACAAACCCAAAAAACCCAAAACAACCAACCCACCCACACAACCCACAAACCCAAACAACCAAAGCCACCGACGCCGGCCGATACATGACCGATGCTGGTCACCAACAACACTCCCTTTCCCTAAAATTGTGCGACCGATGCCGGTCGCTTTGTGACCGACATCGGTCACTGTCTTCTCCCAGAGCCGAACCCCCGCGCAACCCCCAAAACCCATTTTTACCTATTTTTACCCATCTACCCACCCAAATACCCTAAAAACTTACCCACCTACCCACCTTAGCCTATCTACCCTATCTACCCTCTCCCTTTTTCAAATCATTTCCATTTTCTCATTATTTCCTCAAAAAGGTTAATTCCTACCCAAACCCCCAATTTAGCATACTATAACCACATCACCAAATTAAAGAGTTTCGAATCTACCCGAACGACGACACGTCATCGTGGTGGGATGGGTGGTAGCGGTCCAGCTGGTCCAGCCCCTCCAGCTCCTCCTGCCTGTGCCATGGCTCCAATCCTGATCTGCTGGGTCCCCGGCCAATCAACTGCTGCCTCCTCCTTAATCGGGCCCACTATCAACTCTCTCCGCCAATACAATAGCTCCACCTCACTCAATCCAGCCTCTAATCCCAAGTCTCCACGTCAGACAAGTCGATTTGGATTGCAAATAACAAAAGTGACAATGACAGCCGTATTTTTCTTTTTATAGGTTTTTCGACCTTAACCGATGTCGGTTTCATTTTACCCTAAGGAACCGGTATCGGTCTCTTAACCGATGTCGGTCATGTAGAATCGACATCGGTTCGCTACCCAACTTTCACCCCATTCTTTGCCCTTATTTACTCCTTGCCTCTTTTTCACCAATATCGCCTCTATCCACCTTTGCTGCGCAACATTTGTTCACTTATCCGGCCCGACCCAAGGCCGCAACCTACCTATTCGGCCCGACCCAAGGCCGCAACCTACCTATTCGGCCCGACCCAAGGCCACAACCTACCTATTCGGCTCGACCTAAGGCCTCAACCTACCAATCGGCCCGACCCAAGGCCGCAACCTACCTATTTGGCCCGACCCAAGGCCGCAACCTACCTATTCGGCCCGACCCAAGGCCGCAACCTACCTATTCGGCCCGACCCAAGGCCGCAACCTACCTATTCGGCCCGACCCAAGGCCGCAACCTACCTATTCGGCCCGACCCAAGGCCGCAACCTACCTATTCGGCCCGACCCAAGGCCTCAACCTACCTATTCGGCCCGACCCAAGGCCTCAACCTACCCATTTGGCCCGACCCAAGGGCTTGCCCTCACTACTTGGCCCGACCCAAGGCCTCCCTTTACACTTCTGGCCCGACCCAAGGCCGCCACCCAACAACTTGGCCCAACCCACGACCGTACCACTTCCATACCTTACCCAAAATCAACACCATACACTTTATCCACCCATCCGGTAGTTTTTGGTTCAATCGAGCTCACCTGTTCGTGTTTTAGCATGATTAGGGTCCTTGACTTGATCTGTCGACCAGCTTTGCCCAGACCTAGACCGTGACGTTTATCTCAACCAAACCAACCTTTTGGTACTGCCGAACATGCCTAAACGTTCCTGTACCTCACCTGTTATATACCCTGGAGCTACTTCCTATGCCTTGGATACCAGGATTATATCACCCTTGTTTGGATAAACTATCGACCTTTGCCTACACATTGCTGGTTTGCTTGTCAAATCATGTACCCTCGTCGTACTATTGCATTTCAACATGCGTCTGCTTCCTTGGACCTACCCCACCACCTTACCATCCTCTCTACAACATTTACCTTTTATCAACCCTATCCCTGATTTCCCGTTCGCTCAATCTGTGCTAGATTTGAGGGGGATTACCTATATCCTTAACATGAGAAACCACTTCATATTATTGTCCGCGCAGCTTTACAAAACAAGCTACACGACAATAAGGGGCTAATGTAGACACCAAATTCGTGTCTTACGACCCCTTGTGACCCGCATCCCATTTTGCAACCTAACCTCATTACCTAAACCTTACACAATTATTTATTAATTACCTTATAATTGATAAATCCACATCACCTCACCTGCCACCTCATTTTGCCACCTCATCAGGACCTAGCCCTAACCCTAAAACTAACCTAATTAAGACCCATAACTTGGTCTACACCTACACCCATAACTAATGCCTCCTTACTCGCACCCAAAACCGACCTTCTAGCCACTTGACCAAGCCCGCAGCTGATCTCTCGGGAGAAAAGCAGGGAAGGTGGGCTATTTTACTAAAAATAGCCTACTTTTTCCTTACCGATGCCGGTTCCTACTCGACCGCCGTCGGTTACGCAACCGCCATCGGTTCCCTGTAAAGGGGCTCCCAAACCAAAACAACGGATCGGATTTTCATTTGGGAGATCAATCAAAGAATTTCTGGGTAAACGGAGAAGATTAGGAACAAAGAACAGAGTCCAAACCAGAAGTGTTTACAGCAAAGGAGATCAACTTGCACCTTCGTCAAAATCAGTAAGTTACATCTTGCATGTCCTTTGTTATAACATTTCTCATGATCTTTGAATCACAGTCCTCTTAAATCCGTTCCTGGACCCACTACCCCAACGTGCCATTGCATCTAACTGTTATTCTTTTACCTCTCATCATCTCATTTCCTGATAACATCCATAAACCAGCCTTACCAACACCACAACCAGCCCAGAAGATCCTAGAACCCACCGGTATCGCTTATCAAGAATCGGCATCGGGTTATCAAGAACGCATCGGTTCCTCCGATCAAAACAGAAAACCAACCTTTCCCTACTCGATCAACGAAACAACTTAATTGATACTTTACGGTCCTTTTTTTTGTTAAATCATATTAACAGGGAAACTGACCACCTTCAAAAGGAATTTTTATATTTCTGGGCCTAAGGCGTTTCCTCATTTATTGTTTAATCAAATCTTGTGGTCTTGTGTTCTTATTTGCAGGTAGTCCTTCCAAGACAAAAAGGAGTTCTCCGCATGATCAACCTTTGATCTTTCTACGGACGCGCACATCATCTCGACATTCTACGGGTATTCCTCCTAACCCTAACCTTATCTCTGTTTCTAAAGGAATGAAGCATTTCCGAGTGAAACACCATGATAACTACAAGGAGAAGGTACAATGACGAGGTACTGAGCACAAGGGTGTGCATTGAAGAGAAGTCTATGACTAGAGGGTAGGAAGGCACACTAGAAGGTTATAGCTGGGGCGCAAAGATGTACCATGTGGAATGAAAAAAATTAGTCAATGAATGAGAGGATATTTCGTAGGTAAAAGAGAAATAAATGCATAAAAATTTGAAAAATATATTTAAGGATGGGATGTGAATACCTTTTTACCATTTTGATTAAGATAAATTGAGAAAAGAGCTAAGTACGAAGAGCCGAGTGATCGGGTTCAGGTGTAAAGGGTGTGAAACCAAGTGTGACAAACAAGTCTATTTTAGAAGAAGCTTGTGTCCCTGATGGTGAAGGGTTTGAGAAAAGTAGGGAGATAGAGATGAGTTAGTTCACGAAGTTTCCACCTATGGCACGATTACAGCGAGCTAGGGTTTGATTCATAAATTGAAGCGTTAAAAAGAGGAGACGTTTGCAAGGTAAACTCACACCTAAGAAGGTAGTTGCAGCAGGAGAAAAAGGAAAGAAGAAGGTGGTCAAGGAAGAAGATATGGCACCCGAAAGTGATTTTTCAAAAATGCAATATCCTCAAGGAGTCATCATCGGCCAGGAATGGGATTCACTTGTCCAAAAGAGAAAAGTGAGTGAATACAATCATAGGACTGTGGAGAACAAGAAGGAACTTGATTACCTCCCCACTATAAGGATGAAGAAACGTATAGTAGATGACATGTTAGTTTATGATGATGCAGGTGAGAATCTTCTGAAGAGGATTAGGTTCTACCAATTATATGAGCTTCCATATTTCAGGAAGTATGATCCCCTGTATCAGTGGCTCATGAGAAGAGTGCACAAAGACTTCTTCTACTTTGTAGGACGCAGAGTTAGAATCTCATTTGTGCTTATCTCATCAGTTATAGGTTTGAAGGCTATAAAAGAGGACCTAAACAATAATCACATAGAAAAATCCATGATATTAAAGACCAGACAGGAGTTGGGGTACCTGAAGGGTCCATGCAGTATGGATATCAACAAGTCGAAGAACTGTCCGGTTGTGCACGCAACAACACACCTTGTTACAAAGTTGAATGATCAGGAGAGGTGGTCACAGGTAAATACTATGTGGTTAAACGTTGCGTGTAAGATGTCAGAAGGGGAAATCTACAATATTACAGGCTACATTCAAGAACAAATAGTCGAGATAACATGCACAGGAGGGAAGATCAGCTTTGGGGTTGTTCTACTATCACTAATATTCATGGAAATTGGAGTACCATACGGGCCGAAGGAAAAGGGATGGGAATACCCAATAGAGAATAAATCACCAGCTGAAAGGTTCAACAAGTACCTATGTAAAGGGGTCATGACAGATGAAGCCAAGAAAAGGGTGGAGAAATGGTACAACAGGTTCTGCGCGGCATTTAGAGAAGAGTGGCACGTACCAAAGGACCTATCATCAATAGTAGGGAAATAAGTCCATTTTTTGTATATTAGCATTTCTGCATCGTACACTTCCCAATGAGAGATGGAGTCTAGATCCCTTGGTGTAAATTTCCTTATGCATTCATTGGAAGGTATTTCCAAGCATCTATTCACAGATTTACAGATATGCACCGACTAGTATTCAATGTAGATAAGGTATACTGTGACTACCATACATTAAGGAAGAAGTATGTGTATCCTAGAAGAAGTGCTTACATCAAGAGGATCATTTCGAAAGTATTTAATACTAAGCCAATAAGTCTGGCTGTAGCAGATGTAAGGGCAACATTGGTATATCTTCAACTAAAGCCCAAAATGGAGAACAATAAGAATGTGGGAAATGAATTCATTCTCGCAAGACCGCTGAAGGGTAAGCACACAATAGAAAACATACTGGCACAAAGGTCCACAGAATTTGTTAAAGTAGAGGGTGAAGAGGAGGAGCGTGAAGATAGTGGAGGCTTGGAGCACTGAAGAAGGCAACCATATGACAAAGAAGAGTTGTGGCACATGACCACTCTACCTCAATGACATGATGAAGAGGAAGATACAAAGGTTGAGCAGGGGAGCATAGATTTAAGAAAGTATTTAGATGCACAAGAACTCAAAGTGGAACCCCACATATGGTATAGAAATCACCTTGTCTCTCCCCACATAAGGAGACCACTGAACCATAGAAGAGAAGAAAGTTGACAAGAAAGAAGACAATCCATAGAATGAGGAATTAGAAGAGAGAGAGCATGCATATCCTATTCCACTCAAGAAAGAAGACAAGCCATAGAACGAGGAAGAGTAGAAATATGAAGGGATAAAGGATGGAGAAGAAAAAGAAAAGGAAAACTCTAGATCCATGCATACGACTGCTTAGGATGTAACGAGACAGGATACTAACCTTGAAGCTACAATTCCCCAAGTTCCTAGATCAAAAAGGATGAGTGGACAGAACATTCCATCAGCCATGGGGTATGTAGAGGATGCGGGTAAAAGTGTTCGTTCCCACTTCCATAGCACTATAGCACAAAAGGATTTATTTGGATGGGAGCTAATGGATGAGGATATGGCGACTGTGCACACTCAAAAACAACTATCATGGTCAATGCACACCCACATGAATGAGCCTTACTTTGATGTATGTGAAGATTCATGCATTTCAAAATGACTAAAGAAGACACCCCAAATAAGACACATAAAAGTAAAGCCTACTATCATGTCGGATGAGTAGATCAATAATGCTTGGTGAAGGTTTCTACTGAAGTTGCTAGAAGAAAAATAGACAAAGTCAGAACAATTAGAGCACCGCACAAGGAGATAAAGATAAAGGATGTTGAGATAGTGTGTATAACACAAGTGAGGTACTTGGCACAGAAGAAGAAGAAAGAATTTATCAGCTTCGCAGAGAAAATTTGGGACAATGTCATAAGAGCTAGGCCACACTTGGAGGCCAAGGTACCACAAACATTTCCCTCAGCAATACATTATGTTGGAAAGCTAGTGGACCTGGTGCTTGAAGATGAAAATCTGTATATGCCAGTGCCAAGGAACTCAGAACAAGAGTTAGAGCAAGAGAAAGAATTAGTGATGCGAAAAATTACATCATATGAAGGGTTGTTGTAAGCGCTACAAGAAGTATTAAAGAAAGAAGACCAGGCTTTGAACATCTACATAGTTCAGGAAGTGCTTATCAATATAAATACCTTGGAAGCAAACAATGAGGTCTAAAGAGGCATGAAGGATGAAATATTGGGTCGCGCAGAAATATTTTCAATAGTTAAGAAGAAGCGCGAGGCCCTGGCAGCAGCACAAGAACTATATAAAACTCAACTAGACAAGCTTGGGAAGCTCATTGCGTAGAAGATGGATCTTATAGAAGGAAAACTAACCTCGATGTCTAGCATTGTATAGGTTCTGTAGAATGAAAAAGAAGAAATTACAAGGGATGAGTGGGAATCCATTGTTGTGGACATTCTAGAGAAAGCAGAACAAGAACTCACTGAATGAGAGACCTTGGAGGCCAGAATAAAGGAGTATCCAAAGTTGATACTTCAAACTAATGCAGAAGAGGTTTCCTCATAGAATCATAAAAACTTCTTTATTTACTTCTACATTATTTCATTCTTATTCTTCTATTCTTTACTTCAATTTTTGTAGATAACCATTGTGAAGACGACAATGAAATTAGTGTGGGGTAATGTTGATAAGAGAATACTTGTTAGAGATCACACAAGAGGTCTACGCGGGAGAGAATGCCGGGATCAAGGGGGCGAAGGAAAGTAAGAATCTGCGTGCGAGTAAAGGCAAGATATCTTGTGGGAATTCAAAGGTGAAAGGAATAGATGCTATAGGTGTGCTTTAAGTGAAAAGAGTATTGCTTCTCAAAAGTGACCAAGGATGGAAATGAATGAAAGGAAAATATAAAGCGAGGTAAGTGGTGGCCATGAAAACTACCAGGAGAAGGTACAATGACAAGGTACTTAGGCGCAAGGGTGCATCAAGAGAATTATGTGAGAAGAGGGTAGGAAGGCACGTTAGAAGGTTATAGCTGGGGTGTGAAGATGTACCATGTGGAATGAAAAAATTTAGTCAATGAATGAGAGGATATTTGGTAGGTAAAGGAGTAATAAATGCATCAAAATTTGAAAAATCTATATAAGGATGGGATTTGAATACCTTATTACCGTTGCGATTAAGATAAATTGAGAAAAGAGCTAAGTGCGAAGAGCCAAGTGATCGGGTTAAGGTGCAAAGGGCGTGAAACCAAGTGTGACAAACAATTCTATGCGAGAAGAAGCTTGTGTCCCCAGTGGTGAAGGGTTTCAGTGAAGCTGGGAGACAGAGAGGAGTTAGGGCATGAATTTTCCACCTGGGGCATGATTGAAGCGAGCTAGGGTTTAATTCACAAATTGAAGCGTTAAAAAGAGGAGACATTTGCAAGGTAAAATCACACCTAAGAAGGTAGCTGTAGCAGGAGCATAAGGAAAGAAGAAGGTGGTCAAGGAAGAAGATATGGCACCCGAAAGTGATTTTTCAAACATGCAATATCCTCAAGGTGTCATCGTTGGCTAGGAATGGGATTCACTTGTCCAAAAGATAAAAGTGATTAAATACAATCAATGGACCTTGGAAAACAAGAAGGATCTTGATTCCCTGCTCACTACAAACATGAACAAGCATATGACAGATGACATGTAAGTTTATGATGATGTAGGTGAGAAGCTTCTGAAAAGGATTAGGGTCCACCAATTATATGAGCTTCCATATTTTAGGAAGTATGAACCCCTGTATTAGTGGCTTATCTCATCAGTTACAGGTTTGAAGGCTACATGAGAGGACATAAAAAATGATCTCATAGATAAATATGTGATCTTAAAGACCTGACAGGAGTTGGGGTACCTGAAGGGTCTGCGTGGTATGGATATTGACAAGTTGAATAATCTGTCTGGTTGTGCAAGTAACAACACACCTTGATACAAAGTTGAATGATCAAGAGAGGTGGTCATAGGTAAATACTATGTGGTTAAATGTTACACGTGATATGTCAGAAGGGGAAATCTAAAATATTACAAAGCTAGATTGCAGAACAAATAGTCGAGGAAGCGTGCACAGGAGGGAAAATCAAATTTGGGGCTATTCTACTATCACTAGTATTCATGGAAACTGGAATACCAGATGGGCTGAAGGAAAAGGTATGGGAATACCCAATGTACAATAAATCTCCAGTGAAAGGTTCAATAAGTACTATGTTAAGGGGCCATGACAGATGAAGCCAAGAAAAGGGCGGAGAAATGGTACGCCAAGATCCGTGTGGCATTTGGAGAAGAGTGACGCATACCAAAGGACCTATCATCGTAGTAGGAAACAAGACCAGTTTGTTGTATATGAACATTTTTGCATTACACGCTTCCCAATGATAGATGGAGTCTAGAGCCCTTAGTGTAAATTTCCTTATGCATTCACTGCAAGTTATTTCCAAGCATATGTTCACATATTTACAGATACGCGTTGACTGGTATTCAATGCAGATAAGGTAGAATGTGACTACCATATGTTAAGGAAGAAGTATGTGTATCCTAGAAGAAATTCTTACATCGAGAGGATCATCTTGAAAGTATTGAATACTAAGCCAATAAGTTTGGTTATAGTAGATGTAGTGGCAACATTGGTATATCTTTAGTTGAAGCCAAAAATAGAGAACAATAAGTATGTGGAAAATGAATTCATGCTACCAAGACAACTAAAGGGTAAGCACACAATAGAAAATATATCGGCACAAAGGCCCACATAAGTTGTTGAAGTATAGGGTGAAGAGGAGGAGCGTGAAGATAGTGGAGGCTTGGAGCACAGAAGAAGGAAACCATATGACAAATAAGAGTTGCGATGCACGACCACTCTACCTCAAGGACAAGATGAAGAGGAAGATATAGAGGTTGAGTACGGGAGCATAGATTTAAGAAAGTCTTTAGACGCACAAGGACTCAAAGTGGAACCCCATAGATGGTACGGAAATCACCTCGTCTCTCCCCACATAAGGATACCACTGAACCATAGAAGATAATAAAGTTGAAGTTAGATATAGAAGTGGAGGAATTAGAAGAGAGAGAGTGTGCATATCCTATTCCACTCAAGAAAGAAGATGAACCAAAGAACGAGGAAGAGTAGAAAGATGAAGGGATAAAAGATGGAGAAGAAAAAGAAAAGGAAAACTCTGGATCCACACATATGACTACTCAGGATGTAATGGGACAGGCTCCTAACCTTGAAGCTACAATTCCCAAAGTTTCTAGATTGAAAAGGATGAGTGGAGAGAACATTCCACCAGCCATGGGGTATGCAAAGGATGTAAGTAAAATTGTTCGTGCCCACTTCCAGAGCACGATAGCATAGAAGGATTTATTTGGATGGGAGCTAATGGATGAGGATATGGTGAATTGTGCGCACTTGAAAACAACTATCATGGTCAGTGCACACCCACATGGATGAGCCTAAATTTGATGTATGTGAAGAGTCATGCATTTCAAGACGACTGAAGAAGATACCCCAAAAAAGACACATGACAGTAAATCCTACTATCAAGTTAGATGAGAATATCAACAATGCACTGGTGAAGGTTTATGTTGAAGTTTCTAGAAGAAACATAGATAAAGCTACAACAATCAGAACACTGCACAAGGAGCTGAAGACAAAGGATGCTGAGATAATGCACATAACACAAGAGAGGTTCTTGGCACAAAATAAGAACAAAGCATTTATTAGCTTCACAGAGGAAATTGGGGATAATGTCATAAGAGCTAGTCCACACTTGAAGACCAAGGTACCACAGACATTTTTGTCAGTGATACATTATGTTGGAAAGCTGGTGGACCTGGTGCTTGAAGATGAACATCTGCATATGCTAGCACCAAGGAACTTGTAAAAAGAGGTTGACTAAGAGAAAGCGTCAATGATGTGAAAGATTTCATCATATGAAGGGTTGCTACAAGTGCTACAAGAAGTATTAAAGAAAGAAGACCAGACTTTGAACATCTGCACAGCTCCAGAGGCACTTATCAATATAAAGACTGTGGAAGCAAACAATGAGGTCTAAAGAGCCACAAAGGATGAAATATTGGGTCACACAGAAAGATTTTCAATAGTTAAGTAGAAGTGCGAGGCCCTGGCAGCAACACAAGAACTACATAAAACTTAGCTGGACAAGCTTGGGAAGCTCATTGCGTAGAAGATGGATCTTATAGAAGGAAGAATGACCTCAATGTCGAGCATTGTATAGGTTCTATAGAATGAGAAAGAATAAATTAAGAGGGATGATTGGGAATCCATTGTTGTGGACATTCCAGAGAAATTAGAACAGAACTTGCTGAATGGCAGACCTTGAAGGCTAGAATAAAGGAGGAGTATCCAGAGTTGATGCTTCAAACTGATGTAGAGGAGGCTGCCTCATAGCCTTATAAAAACTTCTTTATTTACATATACATTATTTCATTCTTATTCTTCTATTATTTACTTCAATTTTTGGAGATAACCATTATCTGGAGGACAATGAGATTAGTGTGGGGTAATGTTGATAAGAGAATACTTGTTAGAGATCACACAAGAGGTCCACATGGGAGAGAACACCAGGATCAAGGGCACACAATGAAAGGAAGAATCCACGCATGGAAAGGAAAGATCAGCATTTAGGACTTAGCCTATTTTGAGCATGAATAGCTATTCTTAGAAGATAGTGTGTGGAACACACCAACAAAGAAAAGATGTGAGTGCCAGGCATTATCTATCTTTAGAGGATCGGATCAAAGCATTTTGCATGAAGACAAGCTAAGAATAGGATTGTTAATTCGAGTTAACTATAAGAGGCCTATAGATAGCACACTTACATGTGTGGCTATTCTTGTAAATGGCACGTAGATATTAATAGCATTTGGTCTGTTTATGGAATAGATAAGCGGTGAAGGGAAATTCCCCACCCTCTATATATTATGTGAATCACATAGTAAGACACACAAGAGGTGAGATGGAGACATAGAGATATGTGCATATTATTGAATTAATATATCAGATCCATACACACATTGGTATAGATTGAAATTATTATAAGGAGATTATGTTTTTATTAACAAATGGAAGATATTGGCTGAATCTAAATGTCATTCCTATGTGTAATCACGTAGTGTATGTTATTGATGAAATCATGATTATTGTTTAAATATTCTTCTTTCATAGATCTGAATGTAGAATACATGGTAGAATGATGGATTAATTATGTATATATTTGTTTCTTTCTTCATCATGCTAACATCCTGCTATAATAACCCTAAAGAGGGACCTAGTACCTTTGCATGCTTCGGGTGAGCGCTCAGTCTAGGCTGAGTGATGTGCCAACGTGACTACGGTTATATCTATTATATTTTTAGGTTACATCACATCCTCTCTCGGATAATTGAATAATACATCATGCTAAATACAGAGAAATGTTTATTCAGTGTAACATGAAGAAAATTTCTCTGATTCATCATCTCTTCATGAGAGATTTATGTGGATCCACCAGAAATATAAGTTACACAAGAAATGACCCTAGTATCGAATGAATCTAGCATAAGGTATTTTCTTGGGAAACTCGGTGCAATCCGGAGGTTTATACCCAATTTAACCTTTGCTATTGACCCTATAAAAATATTTTGAAGAAGGATTGTTGTAATACGTGGATGGATGAATGTTATGAAGTGTTTGAATCTATAAAAATAATATTTCTTTCACCTCCTACACTTATGCCTCCTAAGTTAGACCGGCCTCTTATTCTATATTTAAGGGAAACAAATGTCTCACTAGCCTGCATGTTAGCTCAAGAAGATAATGATAAGCATGAGTGTGTAATTTATTTTATTAGTAGAACGCTACTTTACTACGAGACACACTACACTTAGGTAGAAAAGGAATGCCTAACTATAGTGTTTGCAATGAAATGGTTGAGAAATTATATGCTAAACCAGGAAACCAGAGTGATTCTCAAAATCAATCATTTGTAAACTTTTCTAAAGTAAGGTTTGGTATCTAAGAAGGATGGATGCTTTATAATGCTAATGGGCAAAGTAAATTTGACCTTCATCAATCAAAAGGTTCTAAAAGGACAAATTATTAAGGATTGGTTAGTTGATAATCCATTAGACAGAGGTGACTTCGTCAATTTAAACTTTCCTAATGAATGCCTATACTATGTAGAAACCATGACACCTATCACTACATGCCATTGGCACACTAACATAATCAACCTTATTATGGACAAGTCATACCCCAAAGGGGCTACATATAAAAGGAAATGGATACGTATCATATTTGTTAATTACATGATTTTGGAATAGGTGCACTATCGCAAAGCCTTTGACGGAATGCTACTTAGATGTATTAACAGCTAAGAATCTGAAAAATGTTTTATGAGTGTCATACCAGTGTATGTGGAGGCAATTTTGGAGGCCATGCTACCACTCATAAAATACATCAGATGGGATTTTTTTGACCCATGCTAGATCATGATGTAGTTTAGTATGTTTGCAAGTTCCATAAGTGTCAAGAATTTTCCCACGAGATTCATATACCCGCACGAGCTCTACAACCGATCACAACACCATGGCCCTGTTCCACATGGGGTCTGAACTTGATAGGGAAATTTTCTCCCTCATCAAAGGATGGCCATAATTTTATAATCACGGCCACAAATTATTTAAAAAATTGGTTGGAGGCCATGCCTCTTATCACAGTACTGGTTTCGGTTATTGCAAAGTTTATCTTGAACTAGAATAGATGCGGTGTCCCACAGGTCATTATCTTTGATAATGATACGTCTTTCAAGAATGAGGAAGTACATGAATTAGGTGATAAATCAAGCTAAATCACCACATGACTTCTGTATATTATCCTTAAGCCAATGGAAAATCTGACGAGAAACAAGACATTAAAGCACATTCTCCTCAAAACCATCAAGGAGAATAAAAGAGATTGGCACCTAAAGTTATTTCAAACTTTATGGGATTATTACACGTTGATCAAATTGCCAACGGGGGAAACTCCATTTTCTTGTATATTTGGTTTGACAAGTGGTTTTACCAATCGAAATCGAGTTGCCTAGTGTCCATAATTCTTTACAAGGGATTTAAGGAAAAAAGTAATAGCGAACATCATGGCTCTCAGAATTGGAGAGTCTTGATGAAACTCGATTCTATGTTGAACAGAGACATAGAGCACATGTTGACCGAATGGCTCAAAAATTTAATAAACAAGTCCATGAGCATAAAATTTTTGAAGGAGACTTGGTCTTGAGGCTTGATAGTCAAAAAGAAAATTGGTGAAGGCAGAAAATTCAAGCCTAAGTGGTTAGGCCCATAACAAGTCGTAGAGGACTACAAAATGGGGCATATCATTTGTGTACTTTAGAGGGTGAAGAATTCGGTGAATCCACAAATTATCTTAATCTAAAGAGATAATACACATATCCCTCTAGAATTCTCATTTTTTCTCATTATTTTTGCATTACATTACCATTTGTAAACTCATTATGTAAAAATTGTAGTTAAGAAACTTATTTTCAAGTAACTTTCAAAACTACTTCAAAACATTGGCAATATTTCAAATCATGACTCTTCAAACAATCACAATACTATCATCAATATTTCTTATCATTTCATTAGTTCGACAAGTTGAGATAGTGTTTTGACGTTGACCCTACCAAGGCCTGCATACTTGGTTTTGCTCTTAGTTTTCTTCAAGCTTAGAAGTTTTTTCCTATAGTCTCTTCTAGAAGCTTCTTGGTGTCATATCTATCCCATACACATATGTTTGGGAACAAAAACTCTAAAAAATTTACTAGGATTTTTTTGTTTGCATATCTCAACCCATGGTGTAGATCCCTCATATCCTACTGGTTGCATGGGGTTGGGACTAGGGGAAAACTATCCCTCCCAAAATCACAACTTAAAGTTGAAAAAATGAGTATATATGTCAAGTCAAAATCAAAAACAAAATATTCATTTACACACTTCCTTACCCTACCAATCCTTAGTGTGAAACCCACACTTCTTACTCATGGCGTGAGGTTTGGAAAGGAGGGGAGTGCCCTTACTTGCCTATTCCTTTTCCTTAGTAATGAGCCTATGATTTCTACTTGTATCATGGGGCAAGGTGTAGGGGGTAACTATAAATAAATTAATTTAAAAAATAGTTCATTCAATAAAAGTTTCTTTGAAATCATAAATCCTAGCATACTGAATTAGATGTCTAAGGTTTCAATAGAGTTTTAAGCCTTAAACAAACTTTTTTGAGTCAAGTGGCCATCTACAGATCTAAGTCTAGATAAAATGGCAAGAAATTACACTTTGAGATTTGTAAAAAACTTGTGTATAACTAGGATGTAGGTTCTCAATTAGGTTTTTGTCAATACCTTTTCTTACTCTCATTATGCTCATTCAACAAACTAATATAACTCACGTCTATTCCAACTCTCAATATTGACTGCTCGCATCTAACTTGTTGTGTTGAGCTAGAAGCAGAGTGATTTAATTTTATTATCAAACCATCATTCATCATGTATTTCCAATATCAAATGAAGTACCAAATTTTACTTGAAAAGATAAAGTTTAAACATTACAATGTGTTTGCATAATCATATATCAGCATTTCAAAAATGACAAAAAGAAATCATTATGTTATCATTTTTCATCCATTGCATACATTCTAAAAAGCATACAAAAGAGGAAATTCTGAACATCTAGAGGACACATGTGAATCAAACCATGAATGGAAGTCAACTCTAATTAAGGAAAAGACAAACCAAAAAGAGGTATATGTATATATATCATACTAAGTAGAGTTTATAAAATGCCATGACACACTAGGAGTGGTCAAAACGCTCACAATGAGCCTGAAATATAAAAATAAAAATAAAAATTGTGAAAATGCCCCGCAAAATGGAAAATAAGAAATAAAAGGTCCAATGCAATGTTAGTCCCTATGGGATCCTTGAGATGGTGCATGGCTACGTCAAGGAATCCTACTACGGCTATGGCGTAGATAATGTATTGAATGGTGGGAATGCTCTTCTAGACACCAAAATTGGGTCACACTTCCCTTGACCCCTCATCAAATAACCAACCTGAACACACTGACCTAGCCATGGCCCCTTTTACACGACACTAATATTAATTTAATTAAATTAATCCATGATCTCATAATATTTATTATTTAATTATCCTAATTAAGATAATTCCTACCCCGCCACCTCACCTAGCCACCTCACCCAAAATCTATTCTTAGTATGTTCCCATAACTAACTAAGACCTACCTAAACTCTAAACATCAAAACCTACATCCCCTCTAACCACATTCCCGCATAAAAAATGGTAACTCCCGCTCTTTCCCGGAGGAATAGAAAGATCTAGCGAAAAGCATTTCCATGATCTTCTATTTTTATTAAACCTAGGAAATCTTGTCCTAACCGATGTTGGTCAACCCAGAACCATTATCGGTCACCTTTTATTCCCCTTTTGTAACCTTATTTTTAGGTTGGCACATTCTAAGGGTAAGAGGAAGGGGACCAGAGCTACATGCAAGCAAAAGAAGCATCCTTTCATGCATCCAAAAATCTCCTAAATCATTATAAGTTGCTTATTGTGTTTATATGAGATGCCTAAATCAAATTGACTATAGTATGACAATATTTACCTTATTTCATGCATTAATTTTTTTAAAATAGTGGATTGACATCCTTCTAGGGAGTATCACACTTTCTGGATCTAGCATATGCTAGGTAGTCCACTGCATATGTTGTTTAACTTCTATCTTGCGGTCTTGTTGTCTATTATAGGTAGTCCCTCCTAGCCAAAATGGAGTTCTCACGATCAGTCGTGGATCAAGAAGTCAACGCACATGCAACAACCTTCGACCATATTTTAACAGGTATTCCTCCTTGACCTTTACCTTTATCTATTTCATCACATTCTAAGAAATGATCTAAGAATCAAGTGAAACATTTTGGCATGCCCGGTGGGACCCATTCAGGGTTCCTTGCATTTCTTCCTTCCTAGGTAAAAGTTGCATGTTTATTCCTTTCTGAAAGGTTCTCACAAAATTTCTCCCCTAGAATATTCTCTTCTTTCTATTGTCTCAAAGCAATCATGTTTTTGTGCTATAAAAAGAAATATTCTTCTCTTTCATTTGTACAACATTAGTGAAAGATCATATTCTCTCTTGTTCATCTTTTGTGTCATCAAATTTAATATTTCGATTTGGGCTTAAAATTAACGGCATTTCATTCTTGTATGATGCATTAGTGCACATTAAATGAGGGTGAAATATACGCTGGAATTCATGTCCAGCTGATGGTTGACAAAAGAATTGTAGAAATCACATTCTCTCTCTCTTTGAGTCTTACCAAACTACACAAATTCAAATTAACACATCTTTGTTAAACAACATCTTACCTGGGATCACCTATAGGTGATCACATGATCCGGTTGGTAGGTACTCCCCAATTCGTTGCCTCTATCGATTCAACATCTGAAAGGATGGCCCGCCCCCGCCATAACATACATGAAACCTCTCCTTTTAGATATCCTTATTCGTATGATGCCTTCCCAACCAAAACTTATGTTCTAAATACAAATAGTCAGTCCTAAATAGCGTAAGCTCAACAAACATAATAGAAAAAGAACTTTTAGGATCATATTTTTCTTAGTGTTTCTCCTTGTCTTGCATTTTGAGGTGAGAGGAAACATTCTTCATCTTTTTATTTGTCCTTGCACAATCCTCATTATAGTTGGTGTAGTCTTACTTTGTCTGAGTGTGCCTGGACCCCATTTTTATCATTCTCAGAATTTTGGGTTTGATTCCACACTTGATTTTAAATCACAACCACATTTTCTTCATCTCTCTTTCAATTTCACAATAATCGGTATTGGTCCAGTGACCATCGATGGTTACCCTCTGACCGTCATTGGTTTTATCCAACCGACGTCAGTTAACTTTTCTTTTGGTTAACCTTCCCAATATGACACCTGCTTCATCTTCTTTACTGTTTAGAGTCTCTATAACTCTTAGTATCTTCTATGTTCTGATAAAATCCATCCTATATATTATCTACCCGGTGAATTATCAGCCTTTTGCCTTGTTTGGCAAACTGTTCTTTTCTCATAGTAACGGACCGTGGTTACATATGACAAACATTAGTTTATCCTAGCTAGTGTCGGTTATCCTGTGTTGTTTTCTAGTTGACATATTAACACAATCCACCTACAACTGCCTGTTTTCCTAATTATGTTATATTTTCGTGTCATTTACTGTAAAGCAGTCCTACCAGATCAGCACTTGTTCACATGGTGTTGATTCATAGCCAAGAAAACGCCCTCATATTCCATGCTAGTCATCAACCACTCCCACCTAATCCTTTACCACCTTCTATTCTATTTCCCATGGATCCTACCCAGCCTATCACCATCACCACAAATGAAGAGGAGATTGCACGACTCCTTGATCAAAACCCTTCCGCCTTAAAATTCTACCTTTCCCACTCATCCACTCGAGATTCCTTGGGTCAATTTATATACGGCATGCCCATATCTATCCCCCTGACACTCGCTCCTACTTCTGCATCAACCCCTTCTAGCTCTACGCTACCCGCACCTGCCTTGCCCCTAGTCATTTCATAGCTAGGCCCTATACCTGCTATGACCGCCACATCTGCCACATCTATTACACCCACATCATCCACTATACCTTTTTCAACCATCCAGAACATAGCCTCATCTGCACCTATTGTCTCACATATACCCATAACAACACAACCACCCCTTGTGTCGGTAACCCCTACCCCATTTCAAAACATTATCGTTTCTATTCCACAATTCTTAGCCCCCATCGCTACTAGAGTCACCTCGACCCTATACATACTATCAACAACCTCCCATTTCATCTATCATTCATTCTGGGTACGTGCCCCCTATCTCACTACCTCATTCTCAACCTACCTATTCAACATCACCATATACTGGAATGCCACCTCCATCATATGTCCAACACCAACCCTCTTAAGCTACAGGAGGTACCCATCCATCACCACCTACCAATGACCTCATCAAGTTAATGATAGAAAATATGCAGACATTTCATGCATCAGTTTCTGGCTCATGTAATTCTCTCACTTATGATGAAATTTGTAATGAGCCAATCCACCCATCCATTCTTATTCATCCATATCTCGTACATTGGTAAATTCCTAAATTTAATCGCTTCAACAGCAAAGAAGACCCACAAAAACATTTGTGGTCTTTCAAACATGGGTGTTATCTGATCGCCCATGATGACGCTTTGCTTCTGAGGACCTTTCCCATGTCTCTAACCGGGCCCACATTAGACTGGTATAGTGGATTACCTAGACATTCTATCTACTCATTTAATTAGGTAGCCCAAGCCTTCTTGGATCACTTCTTGATTAATATCGTTAAGAAGGTTACCATGACTGACCTCTACTCTACGCATCAATATGATGACGAGTCTATCATAGATTTTGTCGCTCGTTGGCATAGCCTAATCAATCAACTCACATTCCAATTACCACAAACTGAACTCATAGAGCTCTTCACTTGGGCTTGTGCTAGACATATTTCACCAACCCTATAGGTGTAGACTTTTCGAACCTTTGATGAGGCATTCACCATGGTAGGAAAACTAGAGATTCAGGCCATCAAAGAAAATAAAATCCAACTACGAAATAGAATGCGACATTTAAGTCAAATGATACCTCTTCTTCTTCAAAACCACAAAATAATTATTTCAAAGCTAAGGGAACAACTCAAGGCCAGCCTAGCTCATCCATCAAATTAGACTAATCCCTCATCTAATCTTTCCCCTGTCCAGACTTTTCAATTTAGACGAGAACAATAGAAATACACCCTAATTGGGGAGCCTTATTCTTATATTTTAGAAAATCTCATTAAAGCTGGGGCCATCACCCTTCCTCCTATAAAACCACAAACTGGTTTTGATCCTGCTTGCCCCAAACCTACATGGTACAAAGAGCATGACTTCTGCAACTATCATTGGGTAAAAGTTCATAGTGATGGAAATTACATCACTTTCAAGAACATTGTCCAGGAAATGGTCGAGAATGGCGAGTTAATCCTGGATAATCCGAACGCACTTGTCAACCAAAACCTATACATTTTCAAGAAACTGTTTCCTAATCAAGCCCCTTCTTTTGACCAAACTGGGGAGACCTCAATTAATGATAGCCATACCCGCGAGGTCTATACTATTTTTAATGACATTCCATTTGTCTCTCAATTGCCTCATATTCCTTCCATGGATGAAATATTAGCCCATGATCCCCTACCAATACCAGAACCTATTTCAACTACTCCTCTGCCCACAGAGGATTCCCCTCCATCTTTTCCTTCATCCATGAAAGAGCTTATAATCAACATGCCACCTTTGACCAACACAAGGAGATCCCACTTCGGATGGCTCATCTTTTCCTCTACCCAAGGAGGATACTATAGAAGTACCACCACCTGTAGGTGACTATTCACCATTAGACCTTCAAGATCCCATTGATCTTCTTTCAGCTCTCTTACCCACAGAGTCCGAGGCTAGCCATTTCCCGATATCTCAAACACATTTTACGGGGATTGCCACTCGGTCCACGTCGGCACTACTTACAACAGTACAACTCTCATGCTTGGTCGATCGCTTGCACTATGTTGATAGAGCCCTAGTTTGGGGGCATCTTCTACTTCCTGTCTCAACAAAAATGTAATTGTCACTTGCTGAAACCTCCACTATCTATCCAAAAGTGTTTTGGCTGACCAAACTAGACACAACCACAACTATCACAAAATCTCACACGACATAACTCATTGCTCACCTTACACCTCTACGCATAACCTAACCCGTGTCTACACCCAAAACTACACCTATATCATCTCCCTTTCCTAAACCTATCACCACCTTAGGGGTCATACCAGCTACTAGCCTTACTCACCCACCCATCAAATTAGATTTGGCTACACCTTCCAAAACTAACGCAAAACTTAACCCGACCCCTAAAACAAAGATCCAATCTCCTATATTTCATCTCCCGACCTTTCCAACCACACCCTTATCACCTTCACCCCTCCTGTCCATCCTAGGACCTCACCCTTCGACCCCGGCCAAGCCACCTCCATCTACTGGTAAACCAAGAATGCAGGCCACTTCCTCATCACGAGCTCTTAATACACCCAAGGGACCCACAGAACCTCCACCCTCACCCGTAACCTTCTTACCACCCATACCTCCAATATCATGAATAAATTATTCACTACTTGTGACACTTCCTTCTCTTTCACTCACGCATCCTGCCCAAACCACACCACCTACCTCCAAAACACCTCAGTTACCCCCATGGGTAACCTGCACTCTTTCACCGTCTGTTTTTCCCTCCACCTGTCATGTGGCCACATCACCTTTACCCAAAAAGGTGCAATCTAAAGATAAAAATCCACTACCCTCCAATAGGGTAGTTAAACTAACCACACCTTCTATTGAAAGTTCATCTACAATTCCCCTAGCCAAACAAACATGACCAAAACCTAAGACCACATCACACACCAAACCAATATCCCAACCTACTCCCCCTCTTCTCAAGACTCTTCCTCCATAATCAGCCACACCTTTACCCAAACCCACATTCACTTCCCATTTTGATCCACTAGCAGGGTCCTATGACAACATCCTAACCAACCTCCTTGAAACTTCTATCATCACAATAACACCTCTTAGATCTTACGACCCACTAAAACCCAAACCAAAAGGGTTTGATGATACCAAAATTTTTGCCTACCATTGTGTTCCCAGGACATGATGTTGAAAACTATACAGCTTTGAAAGCAGCACTCATACAATTATGTCATTTTGAATTAAACCTTGATGATGATGATCTCCTTGATGAGGACTCTATCCAACCTTCACCCATTTCCTCACATATTCTCTCCGCACCTACACCACAACCTACATCTCTACTCCCACAACCTTTTTATCCACCCCCAAAACTTGAAATCAACATGGTTCGTATCAGAGAACTCGTCAAACCTCCACCGAAATGTTAGTGTGCCCAACTCATTTCACAAGGTTCCTTCCCACCTCTTGGCTTCTTCCCTTCCTGTCATTACACCTTTCATGGCTCACCTACTTCATCTACTTCCCTACCTCAAATCAATATGATCAACATTTCTAACCGCACTCAGAAGGACAAAGGCAAGGAAAAGGAAACCGAACCACCAATCAACCTTGTACCCAACATACCATCTACACCCACACTAAAAGTCACTATACGTGGCCCGCATATCCTATTTCCAATGGAGTTACACATCACGCGATGCTCAAATAATTACACCAATCCTCCCTCAAAATGTCCCTATATGACCTCATCCAAACCTCTGAGTCCCATCGCCAAGCTCTCATGGAGGTTCTTCAGTCTATTGAGGTTTTACCCAATGACCCTACACCCGTAGCCTCCATTATTACACCTCATCATGTATCCTCTCTCACCAAATTACCACCTTCTTCTACATCTCCACCTACTCAAAAAGTAGCCACCCTCAACTTCTTAGATGAAGAGATCGCAGCACACCAAACTGATGACCTTGATCCTGCCCTTTTCATCTTTTTCCACATCGATAATATACGTGTACAATGTTTTATGATATATGGGGGCACTAGCATTAACATCATCTCCTCCCATGCATTCGATAAAATTCACATACCCAAAAATTGCATGCATAAACATCCCGTCATCTTGCATTCAATTAATGAAGCTATCACTTCTACACTTGGCACTATCATCGTCCATGTTTGTGTGGGCCCCCATAATGTTCCAGAGTTATTTTATGTCTTGAAGGGGGAGTTTTAATATAAAAAATTTCTTGGTAGACCGTGGATTCGTGTCATGGGTTGTGTTCCTTCCACTTTACATTGTTGTGTAAATTTTGAGCATGAAGGACACACATATACCATTCTGGTTGACCCATCACCTTTCAAGACCTGCAACATGTTTTACCGACCCAATGACATTCTTGTACACATTAAGGTGTCTACCTTCATGGCCACTTCCTCTTCACCCACACCTCTACTCACTAGTGCCGCTGCTACTTCAACCGCACCTAAATCCTCCATTCCTACCACTACCACAACCTCCAAGACCAACCCGTTAGCCTCCTAATCAGCTGGTTCCACCTCCGATCCCACCTCTAACACATCGTCTATCCCAGCTACCCGCATATCGACCACCGATACATTGGAAGGAATTTTTCAATGCCTCACTCTAAGGGAGTATCACATATATAATGTCAACACATTCCTTACTTCACAAAAGTATGGAAGCCTTCGCCAACACCCTCACTATTATCACCACATAGGAGAGCATCTCCTTTATGGTCCTCCCCACCTTTGCACCAATCTCACCTATGGGGGACTTGATACTTACACTTATGCACCTGAACAACCATCACAAACCCACCCCTTTTCTGCTGACCTCCAGTCACTCACCAACCACCACTTCACCCACAGCTTCCTACATCGATGTGCATGGAAAGTTTTGGTTTTGGCTTTTATGAGAAAGGTCGTCACACTGTTATTCCATGTAATACCCACAAACATAATGACTATAGTGGTATCAACTTTGCTGAAATACCTACTAAGAAGGCCCACATTGAACTCATTGAGGATATTGAACCTTCTCCACCTTCTTCACCTGCTCCACCTTATTCACCACCTTCACCACTTTCACTGATAGATTCGATGAATCCAGAATCCATTCCTCCTAACTTTTTTTTCATAAACATTGTTTTCTTGGGGCCGCTGACTTATCAACGTGATGGGGAAGCTACCTCTTCTCTCTCATTCCAGTATATTGTCATGATCTATGACAATACGACTTCAATTAACATCATTCAATGTCAAGACGATGAATCTATAGTCACCTACCTTGGTGCAAAAGAATCTTATATTCACCGGATCGTTGCCTATCCGAGACACAAACCATGTTGAATGAGTTGACCATCAAAGTCAACATCCATACTCAGGAAAACCTGCACATTCTAAAGATTAACCAATCTTTAGATACTGCTGAATAAGAATATATCACTTCTTTTCTCAAACATCATAACCATGTTTCTCTTGGTCTTACGCTGACATGCCCGATATTGACCCCACCATATTGATCCACAATATTGTAACCATTCCTAATTCCAAACCCCTAAAACAAAAGCTGAGGAAAATGCACCCTCACATTGTTCTTCTGGTGAAAGAATAACTTCAGTGCCTTATTTTCATTTCCTTCATATTACCCATTGATTATCCCCAATGGATTTCTAACATTTTCCCTGTCACTAAGGCAATAGGAGGTATTAACATTTACACAGACTTCCATGACCTCAACCTAGCTTGCCCAAAAGATGACTTTCCTCTACCTGGTATAGACTAGCTGGCTGACCTTACTACTGGTCATGAGATGCTATCACTCATGGATGGATTCTCGGGTTATAACCAAATCTTGATTTCTCTAGAGGATCAAAACAAAACAACATTCATCACCCCTTGGGGGACTTTCTGCAATCTAGTCATGCCTTTTGGCCTTAAAAATGTTGGTACCACATATCAGCGGCCTATGACTTACATCTTCCATGACATCATGCACCATATATTATAAGATTATGTAGATGATCTCCTTTCCAAATCTAAATGCCTCTCTGAGCACCTCGCCTTCCTAAAAACCATCTTTGACCACCTCATTAAGTATTGTGTTCACCTTCAGCCCAAGAAGTGTGTCTTCGTGGTTCTCTCGGGAAAGCTCCTGGGATTTATCCTTTCCTTAAGTGGTATAGAGGTTGACCTTGATAAATTCAAGGCCATTCTCGAAATGCCTCCACTTACTAACCTGTGGCAACTTCGTAGCTTACAAGGTAAGTTATAATCCACTCGCCATTTCATTTCACAACTTTCTGATCGATGTCAGCCATTTCATCATCTTCTTAAAAAGGATGTTTCCTTCAAATGGCATGATGACTGCCACAAAGCTTTTGAATCCTTAAAACAATACCTTTTTCCAACCACCCATACTCATTCCACTTAAAGACGATCAACCCTTCTACCTGTACATCTCTGCTACTAATCACTCCTTAGGGGCCATGCTCGCTCATTGTGATGAACAACATAGGGAGCAGACGGTTTATTACATAAGTCGTACTCTTCTGGACTATGAAACCTGATACACCCATGTCAAAAAACTTTTCTTAGCCTTAGTTTTTGTTGCCACCAAACTCCACCATTACCTACTCAACCAAAAAACCTATCTTATGACCAACATGACCCCTTACACTTCATTTATGCCAAACCTTATCAAATCCAACGTGCTACACACTGGCTCATGCTTCTGGCTGATTTGGACCTCAAATTCATTCATCATAAATCTATCAAGGCCCAGCCCATTGCTGACTAGCTCGCTAATGCACCTCTTTCAAGAAACCAAACCTCTAACTTTGATTTCCCGATGAATCCATTATCACCCTTTCCTTAGATGATACCATTTACTAGATGACCTTATTATTCAATGGCTCTAAATTTCAGTGTGGGGGAGTGTAGGAGTTATCCTCATTCCCCTAGATGGTGAACCTATGACGTTATCCTTCAAGATTAATTTCAAGTGTACTAACAACATTTCCAAATACAAAGCACTCGTATTAGGCCTTCAGACCGCCCTTGCCTTGAATGTCAAATCGATTAACATCTTCGGTGACTCTCAACTGGTAGTAAACCAAGTTAATGGTGTTTACCAATTCCATAACTAAGAGATTCAAAAGTATACAAATCATGTTGACACCCTCTTGACCTCTTTTGACCGGTATGAACTACAAACCATTCCACGTTCCACTAATAAATTTGTAGATACCATGGCTGTCTCACTTCCCAGATACCTGCTTCACCCTCTGATTCTAAAATCTGTCATAGTACAAAGGTTGCAATTACCTTCCCATTCAAGCCATGATGTCAACTTTGTTGGCACTCTTGAACACATACCACATGACCTTTGGTATAAGCAACTTGTGGATTACCTTTCCCTATCCATATTACCTCCTGACCTCACTCGTAATGGACAACGCACCTTTCTTAAAAAGGGCCTCTCATTACGTCATCATGGGTGGCCTCCTCTATAAGCGTGGCTTTGACGGTATTCTCTTATGGTGCCTTACGAGTTCCAAAATTCCCTATACCATTAAGGAAGTTCATGATGGCATATGTGGAGGTCACTTTAGTGGTCTCACAGTTGCTAAGCGTATTCTTCTCCGAAGCTATTACTAGCTAACCATTAATCATGATTGTTACGACTACGTTAAGCATTGTGTAAAATGCCAACAACATGCCAATCTTCATCATACACCTAGTCATGCCTTACAGGTCACCCATGACCTTTGGCCCTTCTCTCAATGGGGTTTGGATCTTGTTGAAGAGATCAATCCCCATTCTTCCCAGAGACATCAATGGATCATAACCACTACCGAATACTACACCAAATGGGTTGAATCCATACCTCTCATCTCCACAAAAGCTGAGAAAATATGTGAGTTCATAAATCATCACATTATTTACCGCTTCGGTGTTCCACATCACCTCATCACTAATAACAGAAAACAATTAAAAAACAAAACCTTGCAAAAAAATTTTGACGCCTTTGGCATTCAGCTAAGTTTCTCATCTCCTTATTACCAACAAACTAATGGCGAAGCCAATTCCACTAATAAAACCCTGAACAAAATTCTCATGAAGGTATTCGATGATACTGGGAAAGATTGGCATACCCACATTCCTTTCGCCTTGTGGGTCTATCGTACTAGCATTCACACTTCGACTACTGCCACTCCCTTTTCTCTAGTCTATGGTACTAAGGTTGTCTTACCTCTCAAAGTCCATATTCCATCTCTCCGCATTTCATTACAAGACATTCTCAACAACGATGACTTTTTTCAAGATCATTTAGCGTAACTAGAGTTATTAGATGAATGTCATCTTAATGCTCTTGACAATATCCAAATATACTAAAAATGTATCGAACGTGCCTATGAAAAATGTGTTCATGAATAAACCTTCCAAGTTGGTGATCTTGTCCTAAAGTAAAATCAACATGTAACCAAAGTAAAAAAAAGCAAATGGGGAAACTTTGCTCCTATTTGGCTTGGACCATACATCGTGACTCATACCTATGGATCAGATGCTTATCGTTTATCATCACTCGACGGTAAACTAAAACATGATCCCCTTAACACCTTGCATCTATGACCATTTTATTGTTGACTTTCAATCCTACCTCACCTTCTGCCTCATTTCATGCTTGTCTCTTGAGCGCCATTCACTTCCCTCCTTCCACTATGCCATCCCCAACGACTAAACAAGATTCATGTGCACCCCTGTCACTCTTTTACCTTCTCTTAAATATGTGTACCACGACTTTGCACATGGCATGATTCTCATGGATACTTTTCATCTTCTTTTAGATGATATCCCATGGTTGTTTCACCTTACTTTCTAAACAAGAATCCAATTCTTCACCTTAGTCTTGTCCATGACTTAAAATCGCTCAAATAATTTCCAAATGGGATTCAACTCCTTGAGTAAAACTTCTAATAAAAAATATGACTCCCTCAAAAGGGACATCTTTCTCTCTACATCACTTCTATAAATAGACTGCTCCCTTGAAGGACAACTATGTAAAGCCTGCTGCAAAAACAAAAAAACTAGACTCAATCATGCCTATAACCTACCGACCCATTCTCCTACCTCCTCGCATTTTTCCTTAGCTTATGGGAGAACTTCATCGGCCTGCAGTACCTTTTTTCCAGGACTATGTAGGCAACACTCCGAGGGCATGGGGCCCTTGGAGGTTAGCTTGGCCACTCTCTACCCTCACCAATTTCCCCTTATTTTCCTATTCACAGTATACCTGATTTTTCCTTTTTATATATCAACAACTGGAAGAAAGATATTAACATAGAATAACCAATAAAAATATCTACCATCCATGTTTCAGACATCATCATAACATTCACCAATTCATCATTTCATATTTCCACACACAACAAAAATTTGGAAATCTACATCATCATGTATATCTACATTACCATTTGTTATTTGTATCACCAATTACTTGTAATCTAAACGAAAACCTTAACTCAATCCATGCCTAAACTGACCTAACTCAAGCCATACCTACATAAACTTGACTCAATCCATGCCTATGACCTAACTCCATCCATGCCTAAACCAAAACCTGACTCCATCCATGCCTAAACCAAAACCTAACTCAATCCATGCCTATAACATGAATCCATCCATGCCTAAACTAAAACCTGACTCCACCCATGCCTAAATGAACCTAACTCAAGCCATACCTACATCAACCTAATTCAATCCATGCCTATGACCTGGCTTTATCATGCCTGCACTACTTGGTTTCCATCACATATATAAATCATAATAGAATGTTACACACAACCATATATACATCATGTCATAACCACCATCAACTCTATAAATAAATCATCCCAACATATGTGTCCATATACATGACTCTCAAATATCTTCGGCATACAGGCTAATATATATAACAAAAACTCAAAAAATCTCATGTACATCCTCACTTTCTTCAGCACGTAAGCCAATATATATGTCAAAAATATGATGTCAAAAATAAGCTAATCATACATGGAGCTTAATCATCTCCCCATCTAATATCCAAGCCTGCCTCATATGCCTCCTCCTCCGCTCCTCTATCCCGACCTTTGGCTGACCTCTCTTTTCCTAGCCCTGGTCTGGCCTCTGATTGTCCTACCCTTGGAGTTGGCCACCGTGCATTAGTGGCCTCACCCTGACCCGGTCCCTGGGGTCGCTGACCCCCTATACTCTCCACACTATGTGTGCGGGATCTTCTGCTCTCACTAGAGGCTTATTGTGTTATGTACTCGGCATATGATAGAACATTTATCCCGGCTGCCATCAAATGATCCTGATAGTACCTTACCTCACCCATGGTGTCTCTCAACCTCACTACAAGTACTATCTTTGGTGGTGCCATTGGCCTCTGACCCTGTCCCTACCCCTTTGGTGGTGTCATTGGCCCCAGAACCTGCACCTCTACCTGGGCCTGAAGGGCCACTATCTGTGCCTATGCAGTGGCTAGCTAGCCCTGCAAACCTGTAACTTGTCCATGCACCATGGCCAACTTCCCCTGCAAACCTATCACCTATTCCTGTAGGGTGGTTACCTACATCCCACCTCCTCCACCCTCTCCCTCTCCCCCGGTGCGGGTGCTGGCCCATGTACTCCATGTTCTTGAAAATTAGCCACCTGCAACCGCAGAGTCGTAACCTGTGCCTTGGCCCCTATTAGATGTCCCTGTACTATACCCAACTAGGTCACCAGGGTAGCCACCTGCCCCTGTAGGGCATCTCTCTAAACTGTGATGGTGGCTAAATCCGGCTGCCCCAGCCTCTGTGGTACTACTCGTAGCTCTGCAGCCCACCATTGTCTATATTTATCTATCACCCAGACATCATCTATCTACCAATCGACAAGCTCCTTCTCCTACCTAGTCGACACTGTAGGTCATTTTGGAGACATAGGCCTCTCCACATCATCTCTCTTATACTATGGGAAGGGTGGGGGTATATCCTATGGCAACCCGAACTGCTGCCTGATCTGGTCTACGAGTATCATCTCATGCTCCCCTGCCCACTGCCCCTCTATCCACTTGTGCATATGTAACCCATCTAGCTCCTCCGCCATTTTTCTGTATGAGGGGAAGCTCACATATGACTTCCAAATGATGTCTACGCAAGACAACCCCTCCAGTAATCACCTGTAATAAGTTACATCATGTGTAGCTCTCGCTACTCAGTGCTCCCAATAGCTGGTGCCCATCACCTGTAGCCCACCCATAGTAACCCTACCTCAAATGCATAAGTTTGGGACATCGCAACTAGATGCACGTATACAATATGATCATATTCCCAACAATGTAGTAAGAATGTATAGCAAAGGCTAAATCACTGTAGTCACCCATAAGCCCACAGCTCTCTGTATAACTATACCAGGAATACAGGAACCCATGTAAACCAAGTCATGCTCTCCGCCATGTCATTTAAAACCCCCATTAGTGACCGTGGGAATCTCCCACCCTCTGCATCTGGTAGTGAAAAATAGTAGACTGCCTCCATCAGAAGCACTACCATCCTCATCTAATCGGGGTAGGCTAGTTACATCACTCCGTAGCTCATACTGTCACTGTGGAATCCTAACAGTGACATCCCCTCTATAAACATTGGAAACAGTAACTCCTCGGATGCATCTAAGGATATTGAGTAAACATGTGTACCTACTACAGGTAGTTGCAAGATCCTGTAAACATCCTCCAGGGTGATCGTGATCTCACCCATCGGAAAATGGAATGTATTGGTCACCAAATCCCATCTATCGATTAGGGCGACCATCAAACTTGCCTCCCGGACTACGTGCTAGTAGCACCTAACTTCAATCAGGCCCACCTATAACATGGCTCCACTCCTTAGTTGTCACTACTACCCTTACCTCCATGAGCAAGGGAGGTACTCTATTCCTCATCAGTAGTTGGTCCTTAGCTTGTATACAACCAATCATATTATTAAAACTTGACCATACCTACATGTAACCTTACCACCCCCATTATAACACTTACTCTAACTAAATCAACCTTTCACCTATATCTATTCCCTAAATCAATGCTACTTATCTACCCACACGTCGAACCCTCACCTATTTTCATTTTTCCCCTCTCACCAATCTTACTTATTCACCCACCTAATAATACCCATAAGTCTTCCCCACCCACCTAACTATCCCTACCCCTATCTATTTGTATATAACCCATTTATTTTACCTCCTTTTGGGAATGCCTCTCTAGCCTACCGACCAGCACCGGTCATCATCAAACGACCATGGTCCAACAATAACTAGCATCAGTCACCTCATCTGTGAGCGATATCGGTCCTCACCCACCGACGTCGGTTCAGAGTAGACCAACATCGGTCACTATCATGGTGGAACACCCACTACACCCTACCCTATTTCTACCTAGACTTCTCCTTTCTACCCATTCCCCCACCAATGCCTACCCAACACCTATTACCACCCCTCATTTACCTAAATCTACCCTCCCTTGTTCCCATTTTCTCATTAAATTCTCGGCATTCAAATTGTAATATTTTCCCCCAAAACCCACATTCCTCCTACCCAAATTTTATCCTCCACCTACTCAAAACAAACAATGATAGGAATTGACTCTTACCTCATCATGCTGCCATCTGCGTGGTGATAGCTCGGGTCGCTGCACGGGTCCACCCGATCCCTCTCCTACCTCTACCATCACCGATTGCCCGCTGTCTCTCCACCCAATCAAATTGATCACACCGCACTCGTAGACCCACCTATCGACCAATGACCACTCACTCTATAGCTCTCCAACTCAGCTTTCCATGTCACTTTGTCACTTTCCACCTCTTTATCTCTCTCTCGTGTCGTTTTCTCCTATGTGGAAAATGACAAATGATTTTCAAAAATGTGGAAATTTTTCTTTTATAACCTTCCTGAACCTACCGATAACGGTTTCACCACCACCGACATTGGTCCTGTGCCGTAGAATACCCTGGTCGATTCATGGTTATTGGCATCGGTTAATTCTAACCGCTATTGGTTATCCTACTCAGCATCCTTACTACCCATTATCCCTAATCTTCTTACTTGAATCCTTTCTACCTCACACATTCCTTACTTGGACACTCCAATTTATCCTCCTGACCTCATCATTTACCACCTAACATCTTCATCATTTGGGAACTCATTATTTTACCCATACCTCAGCCCTACCCATGTTGTGACCTAGCTACTGTTATCACCGAATCACAGCACCCCTGGATGTTGATCAGATTTCTAGTTTGATCACTCTAAGCATCCAGTGTGATTGGATAACATGGGTACTATCTCCAAGTTGTGGGACTTGCTACTTGAGATAGACCTCCAGAGAAAGCTGGTTCTTGCTCCTAAACTACCTGCCACAATCTACTTTAATGCAGGGGAAACTAGCTATTCTAATATAGAATTCCAAGGGACCAGGGAGAGAGAATACATAAAATGAAATCCTACACTAAAGCGGTGATACACCAGAAAAGGAGGGTGTGAGAGTAATCTCCAAATGTGTGAAATACAGAGGCAAAGTGCACACTAGAAGAGGTGATGACAGTTCTCCATAATCTAGCAAAATGCATTCACAACAATATTCCAAGCATACACAATGATAATGGATCCCTACAAGAACATAATAATAGACACAATATTCTTGTAGAAAGATTAAAGGGGCAAGAAGAATGCAAGAAAACACAGCAGGGGAAGATACATCCACAAACTGATATTTTATTGCTTCATGGTATGCACAGTTCAGTCTATTACAAGATAAGGGCCTGGATCACCATGCAAGGAGTCCACTACAAGGGCCTACAACACACTGGCTTCACAAAGCAATTTTGGCAGAGCTTTGCTACCCAGAAACTCTCTCTTTACAATGAGCCCAACACTCCAATTTATAGAAAATGAGAAGGAGAAGAGAAGGAAAAATGGAAATCCCGAAATATGTCCTTCAACCACTTGTAAGAGGCATTAAATTGAGTGAAATGATTGTATATTACTTGCAAAAATCTCCCCATACTGTCCCATGTGCTGCAACAAAGAAAGAAGGATGACCATGCCTCTTAATTGCACTCCCAACTACCAAATAAAACACTATTCTGAACCCGGCCATGTTTCCTTAAAAAACTCAATCAATTTCTGATCAAATCCAGAATTTATTGATTTCTGTGCATTGGTCTCGGAACCACGATTCCAATGGTACAAATTTTGTGCGATTTTGTTGAGAAATGCAAAAGTTATGGCCTTCTGAGTGCGGGCAGCTATTTTGGGTCTGGCAGGCGTTTTTCTGTCATTTGACGGGAATGAGCATTGACTGACTGGAGCCGAATATATTTCTTTTATTTAAATATATCTACCCTCATTAAAATTAAGAAATCTAGTTTTTGTGGCATAGAGGACGTCATGCTCATTCCAGAAAGTCCAATTTTGTGAAAATTGGAGCTCGGAGTCAAAAGTTATGGCTGTTTGAGGTTTTAGGGCACAAAACAGGGAAACTGCATTTTGAAGATCTTTCCCGCACTCTGCCATCTGGATGACACGTGGTGTGCTTTGATTGGCTCACGGGTCTACCGGATTTTCGTGCCCTTCGCGTCCCTCTGTCCCACTTGGCACAGTGCTGAAATTTTCCGTTTGGCCGAACCCGGCCGGTTTATGCATGCATTACTTTTGTCCCACGCGGCCCTGCATCAAGCTTTCGGCTGCCTTGACTCATTTCGCTCGGTTCGGCCGGTTCGCATACTTTTGTCCCGCGCGTCCTAGACTGTTTCGGGCTGCCTTGACTCATTTCGCCCGGTTCGCATACTTTTGTCCGCGCGTCCCTGCATCAAGCTTTCGGGCTGCCTTAAGTCTTTTCGGCCGACTTGCATCCTCCGCGTACTAATCGCCGAGATGTCCTGCATCGCCTGTTTGGCAGTTAGTCAATTTTTTCCATTTTTCGCCAGTTCGGATTTCCGCGTCCCGCGCGTCCCTTTGTCCCAAATGCTGCGCAGACCGCCTGGCGGCCTTTCGGCCGGTTCGCGTCCAGATGTCCCTCATGTCCCGACTATTGCGAGGACTAGGACTTAGCCATTTTTCATGATTTTTTCTGGCCCGAGCTTGTTTTTGCAATTTTTTCACATTTTCTCAGAACTTGCTCTCTTCTTCTTGGATAGGGGAGTTAGAAAAATCGAGGGGACCCTAGAAACATGACTTTTGTCCGTACTCAATATAATTGCTTGGGACTAAAGAATTTGATGCATGTTATCAAAATTACCTTGAGGGGTGAATTTTGGATAACAATTTTGGCGACTCAGCGGGGTCATCTGCCTGCTAGATGAAGAATGGCCAGCTGCTTGTAGCAATCCATTGGGCATGGAGTCTGTTTGATAACCTCTCAGCTGATCTGAAATTTGAAAACCTGTGTCCTTGAGCCATTTGAACATTTGTTGAGCTGGTTTTCCTGTGGCTGCAATTCTTTTCCAGGAGCTTGATGAACTGCAAACATGCACATACTAGAAGCAATAGGACATGTGCACAAGCACTTAGGAAAATTAAAACTACTCTAACAGCAGTACAATGTGCATAAGCACTTAGAGGAATGGAAATTCTAAATTAATATTTACAAGGGTGAAAATCTATCTTTTTAGTAGCAACGTTTGAGATAGATCCCATTGACCGGAATCTGTAATTCTTCACCATCCAACTTAGCCAGTCGGAAAGCATTGCTACCTTTGCATTCGATGATCATGTACGGGCCACTCCAGATGGCATCAAACTTGGAGTGCTTTCCTGGTTTTGCACGATCAGCATCCCACTTCAGTACCAAATCTCCAGTTTGCAATATCCTGGCCTTAGCTTTCTTGTCAAAACTCTTTTTGACCAATGCTTTATCTTTTTCTATGGTCTGCATTGCGTGCTCTCTTGTCTCTTCTAATTCCATCAGCTCTGCATACCTGATTTCCATAGGTTCAAACTCAGCTAGTTCCAACTGTTTCATGAGTTCCAGTGCTGGCAACTCGAGTGATATAGGTAGAACCGCTTCTTTCCCGTATACAAGCTTGTATGGAGAGCTTCCTGTAGATCTCTTGGGTGTGATCCTATCAGCCCATAGGGCTGATTTGAGCTTTGCGTGCCAAGTTCTTTGATTTTCATCTAGAGTCCTTCTGATGATTCTTAGTAGGTTCTTGTTTGTAGACTCGGCTTGGCCATTACCTTGAGGGTAATAGTTCGATGAAGTGCTGAGATACACACAATTCTTGACAGCCCATTCAGTGATCTTTGTGCCAAGGAATGCCAATGCATTGTCTGATATGATAGTGGCAGGGGCACCAAACCTCGTGACTATCCCTTCATAGAAATCTAAGATATTAGATTCATTTGCCTCCTTGAGTGCCACTGCTTCAGTCCACTTGGTGAAATAGTCTGTTGCTGTTAGAATCCACTTGTGGCCTTGACTTGAATTTGGATTGATGACTCCAATGAAGTCCAATCCCCATTGCATGAATGGCTGATTTACTGAAATTGGACGAAGGGGCAGCGCTGCTAACCTTTCTTTCCCCGTGAAGAATGCACATTTCTTGCATTTCTTAACCCATGAGTAGCAATCATTGAACACAGTAGGCCAATAGTAACCAGCTTTCATGATTTTGAGAGCTGTCACTTGCGGAGCAAAGTGGCCTCCTGCTTCCCCGTCATGGAACTCGTGTAGGATCTTCTCAACTTGACCTGTTCTAATGCATCTTAATAGAACACCATTGATGTCCTTCTTGAACAAAACTCCGTCAACAAGCACATATGGAATGGCTTGTAATCTGAAGTATCTCCTCTTTGCTTTGCTCACTTCTGGGGGGCACAAGCCTGTCTGGAGGTAATGTACAAGGTCTTGAGTCCAACATGGGATGGGTGCATCATCAACTGGTTGTTCTTGATCGTTATGTAGTAGCAAGACAACATCCTCTTCACTTTATGACTCGTCTGTTTGTTTGGAAGCGAGCTGCTCACACAAGCCTTTACCACAAACTAGTTTGGTCACTTTGATTTCAATATCATATTCCATCACCCGGGTGATCCAACCTGCTCTCTTCTCATTTAAATCCTTATTTAGGAGGAATTCTTCGACACCAGCATGAGACACCAGCAGTTGAATTTTATTGTTTGAGACCAAATGTCTGAACTTCTTCAAGCTCCTGATGACAGAAAGGACATGATTTTCGATGAAAGAATACTTTATTTCGTAATCTTCCAAGGTTTGGCTGAAGAATGCTATGGGCTGTTCTAAACCTTCTCTATTCAGCTATGTCAAGATAGCTGAGGTTGTATCTGATCCTCCAAATGCATATAACATGAAGTCCTTTGAGAAATCTGGGTTGATAAGAGTTGGAGCTTGTGATATTGCATGCTTGATGTTTTCAAAACTCTCTTTGCCTTCTGCTGTCCATTTGAATGCCAGACTCTTCTTCAACATCATTGTTAGAGGCTTCACAAGAGTGGCAAAATTAGGCACAAATCTGCGGACAAAGTTTATCCTTCCTAAGAAGCTTTGGAGAGATTTCTTGTGGTGTGGTAATGGAAGCGTTCAGATGGCTTCAACCCTTTCAGGATCAATTGTTAGCCCTTCCCTAGAGACGATGTGGCCCAACAGTTTGCCTTCGTGTGCCAAGAATACACACTTCTTTGGATTCAATGACACTCCGAACCTTCTACACCTCTGAAACACTTGTCTGAGGTGAAAGAGATGGTCTGCTGCGTTCTTTGAGAAGACAGTGATATCATCTAGGTATACTAGCACTATATTGTTGATTAAGCCTTTGAATGCCATATCCATATCTCGCTAAAATGTTGCTCCGGCATTTGACAGTCCAAATGGCATTTTCTTGTAAGCATACGTGCCCCATTTTGTAGTGAAGGCCGTTTTGAATTGATCTTCTTCTTTCACCAATATCTGATTATAGCCTGAATATCCATCTAGCAATGAAAACCTTTCTGAACCAGCTACAACCTACAATATTTGTTCCATTGATGGAAGCGGATAATGATCCTTGAGTGATGCTCTATTTAGATCGCGAAAGTCCACACACAATCTTATTTCTCTGTTTCTCTTTCTTACCGGCACCAAATTTGCAACCCAACTTGAGTGTTTGATGGGGAAGATGATACTGGCCTCAATGAGCTTGCCTAACTCTTTTCTCATGAGAGGCTCGATATGAGGATTTACTGGCCTTTGCTTTTTCCTGACAGGCTTGGATTCTGGATCCAACTCAATAGTATGTTGTGCCAAATTTGGGTTGAAACCTCTTAAATATTTGTAATTCCAAGCAAAAACATCTGGGAACTCTTGACAAAGCTGGACAAAATCAGATTTCTCTTGTGGAGTACTTACTTTGCCAATTTGCAATGTCTTGCCTTCATCTACTAAGATAGGTTCTGAATCTTCACCCTTTACTTGAATGTTCACTTTCTCCTTCCGGAACTGATCATTCGGGTTGAAGATTGAATCCAAGGTTATGAGGCCTTTTGGCAATTTGTTAGTCCTAAGCTGAACCACTTGGTCGCCATACTACTGCTCCAGCTTGTCTTGATTCCTGGCAGAGAACTCAGCTTCTTCTTGTAGGAAATTAACAATTTGCTGATCATTCTCAAAGACTTGCCAACTTGTATCGTTATCTGGAACAGCTGGTCTCACAACCACTTTGATATGAGGCTGAGTTTTCTCCCTTTTGATACTTTCTACAACATCAAACGCAGCCCCAATTGCTGTCAGTCTGTCAGCGACTTCATTCTTTTTTCTTGGGATGGAAATGATGCTAAAAGCTTCAAAATCTTCAATAAGATCCCATACCCGATTTTTGTAGTTCTTCAACAGATCATTTTTGGCAGCATTTTTTCCTTTGACTTGGTTTACAATCAGCTCACTATCACCAAATACTTGTAAATTCTTGATGCCTTTCTTCCTTGCCCAGTGCAATCCATGAATTAAGGCTTCATACTCAGCTGTGTTGTTTGAACAGGAAAACTAGAAACGGAAGGCTGAGTAATACCTTATACCTTGTGGTGAAATGAGCATAGCTCCTCCTCCTGCACCTTGTCTACTCCTTGACCCATCAAAGAACAATTTCCATACTTCATTCATGTCTTTATGATCTGGCTTGGTGATGCTGGGGAGAGGTTGATTCTCTTCATGTAAACAATAAACTCCTAGCTCAGATTCTTCTATTTCTTGATAGGGATCAAAAGCATGCACCTTGCTTGCCCATTCATCGAGAGTCAAATCTGGGATGCTTCCAACCTTGGTGTCAGCTTCATCAGTGCTTGGATAATCTTCTTGATCAAACGCTGAACAGTTGGTATTGATTTGGCTTGGAGTGTAAGGCTCAATATGAAAGTTTGCAATAGGTTCAGACCTGATTGTGGCTTTGGTTCCATATCTTGTTCTGAACAACATGTGCGACCAATCCGCCGAAAGATAGCCTCCAATTTTAGCAGTGAAGTCTCTTGACAAGCACAATGCAAAGAGTGGTGGCAGGTCTATGACTGACACATCTTGTAACACTATTACGTTGGGACATGCGTGTAGTGTGAGGCTTAAACCTTTGATTACTCCAACCGTTGTCACTGCTGTCCCATCTAATTGCACTACTCCTTTGGATATGACTTCATATTGAAGTCCCAATTGATTTGCTATTTGCTTTGGCATTACTGAACTACTGGCCCCAGAGTCAATCATGCAATTATGTACCAACCTATCTCCTATGATCAATGAAACATAAAATGGAGGGGGCTTCAACATTTTACCTTGCTGTCCTCCATGATCTCCTTCAGGCTGGGCAGCATTTGTGAGTACCTTCTCTTACATTTGGACTTGTTGATTCGAAGCTGACCAGTCCTTCATGGCAGCTTGTAGCAGGTCTCTCTGTCCTGGGATAGATAGTGATTCCCACATGGATATGTTTACATTTGTCTTCTTCATCTGATCAATGATAATGAATGGAGACGAAGTATCCCTCTGCTGTCCCTTGGCCTGCATGTTCATTCCTTGCACATGGGCAGCAGCAACTGGCATTTGAGTTGGCCTAGGAGCCGTTTTAGGTGCTCCTTGCATGTTTGGAGCTACAGTTTGTTTGCCAGTGGCTTGTGGAGTGGTAGAAGGTTGTGGATTACTTGAAGCCAATGGCTGTTCTTCACCCAAATTTCTCCTCTTTGACCTTGTGTTGGCTGTAACACTTTGAGAGGGTATTTGATTCATACCACAGAAATCTTCAGCCTACCAATTGACAAGAGTAGTTTCGTTCGGAGATGTTCCTTGCTGAGATGCTTCCTGCTGCTGATCTCCTTCGTGGCTGGACTCTTGCGACCCACCAATGGTTTGCACCATTAGAGCCTGATTTAATGCACCGTTAAAGCACATTGATTGGTTATGTGGCTGACTGCACGGGAAACACCAATCATATTCTTGGGCCATGTTATTTTGGACTGGCACCAAAGCTCTGGATGCAGATGTAACATTGGGGTTATAGGGCTGAAATGGTCTATTAGCGGGAGGCCTTGCTTGATTCTGATTTGCAGCTAGATTGGGTGGTCTTTGAGGTTGATATGGTTGCCTGTTAGGCTGAGCTTGAGGCTGATACGGTCTAGCACTTTGAGCTTGCTGTCTTTTGATAGTAACCAGCTCATTTCCCAAATTTTGCAATTGTTTCATGACCTCTTGGAGTTCATTTGAAGCACTAGAGGATGAAGTAGAAGTCTCATTTGAACTTTGATTTCTAGGGGTGGGAATAGGAGCCAAAGTGGGTGCTTGATTAGTGCTTGGATTTTCTAAGTTCGGATACAAGGGCATGGGAGGCCTAGGAGCTAGCTTACCAGCTTGAATAAGACAGTTTTCAGCCCTAATGGCAATGCTATAAGCAGCAGGTAAGGTTGTGCCTCCCATAGATTGAATTAACATAGAAATATCGGAATTCAAAGCTTTAAGGTAATATAGAAAAGTACCTTCTGCTATTGGCCTGACTGCCACTGGAATCCTATCCCAAGACCTTTGAAATCTGAAGTTGAAGTCAGTCAGCTGCTCGTTGGGGGCTCTCTTGATAGTTGTCAATTGTTCTAGAAGAGACAAGTTGTCTCCCTTCTCTCCAAACTGCTCATGGAGAACTATGCATAACTGATTCCAATTTGTGATAGAACCAGCTTCAAGGCTCTGAACCATTGCAATGCCTTCCCTTTGAACGATGATGCCAGCAGTTTGACAGCCACATCCATTTCATTTATCTCATGGATTACACAGACGTTAGCAATGTCTTTGACATGATCACCAGGAGTGGTATGATTTTCTCCAGTGAAAAATGGAATGTTCTTCAATGCTGCAATTGGAACTGGATTCTGTGCATTGAGGGCAAGTGGGCTGCTGCCAGTGAAATTGACGAAGGGATTTAGTGGTTGTGCCATTCTGATTGGTCTGAGAACCCTTGTTGATGCGAGAAAAGGTCTACCAGGTGGAGGTGTAGACAAAGTTCTATTAGGTGGAGACGCAGATCTTTGAGCTCTTCTTCCCCTTCTTTCTCTGCCTGGAGATAGATGCAGATAAACAAACAATCCTTCCTCCCTAGTTCTTGACCTGGTCTGTATTCTTCTCATAAATTTGCCAGGCTTGGACTGCAGAAACCAGCAGATTATGCCTCTTTTGGAGTCGCCAGATGTGCGATTTTAAAGCTCCTTCAAAGCTGGAACTTACAACAAGTGCACATCAATCTTGTTGCAATGAAATTAAAGACCTCTAAGGTCCCACCGGGCGTGCCAGAACTATTATCACCGAATCACAGCACCCCTGGATGTTGATCAGATTTCTAGTTTGATCACTCTAAGCATCCAGTGTGATTGGATAACATGGGTACTATCTCCAAGTTGTGGGACTTGCTACTTGAGATAGACCTCCAGAGAAAGCTGGTTCTTGCTCCTAAAATTACTCTCACACCCTCCTTTTCTGGTGTATCACCGCTTTAGTGTAGGATTTCATTTTATGTATTCTCTCTCCCTAGTCCCTTGGAATTCTATATTAGAATAGCTAGTTTCCCTGCATTAAAGTAGATTGTGGCATGGGGTAGTTTAGGAGCAAGAACCAACTTTCTCTGGAGGTCTATCTCAAGTAGCAAGTCCCACAACTTGGAGATAGTACCCATGTTATCCAATCACACTGGATGCTTAGAGTGATCAAACTAGAAATCTGATCAACATCCAGGGGTGCTGTGATTCGGTGATAACAGCTACTTGGACCTAGAAATTTTTTAGTGACATGTGAACTCACGTGCTCGCTATACCTTGCAACACTGTTACCCATCATGTTGGACCTAATGACGTTACCTTGCCTCTTGCCGTGACCGTTTATCCTAACCCAACCTTTGGTGTACTGGAACATACCTAAATGTTCATGTACCTGACCTACGTTGTGTTTCCTAACCATATCCTATACTTTGGATACTGAAACTACCTCAACCTTGCTTGGATAAACCTATCGTCCTTATAAAATGTAGAGTTTACATGCTTTTCAACATGGTACAATGCTACATTTTATACATGTGCGTGCATTTGACTATTATTACCTTTGACCCTGACCCATTACCTAGATTAACCGAGTTAACCTTTACCCCCTTACCCCCATTGTTCACCTTCCTCTCCATCACATGCACCATTGATCAACCCACTCACCGATTCTTCCTTCTACCTCATCGGTTCTTAGTTTGAGGGGGATCACCTTCACCCACACATGGGGAAACCACATCTTATTTTTTTCAGCATCGCTTACTAATACAAGCTACGCAAAAAAAGGGAACAAATGTAGACACCAAAATTGGGTCACACTCCCCTTGACCCCTTGTCAAATAACCAACCTAAACACACTTACCTAGCCATGGCCCCTTTTACACAACACTAATATTAATTTAATTAAATTAATCCCTGATCTCACAATATTTTTTATTTAATTATTCTAATTAATATAATTCCTACCCCACCACCTCACCTAGCCACCTCACCCCAAATCTATTCTTATTGTGTTGCCATAACTAACTAAGACCTACCTAAACCCTAAACATCAAAGCCTACATCCCCTCTAACCACATTCTTGAATAAAAAACGATAACTCCCGCTCTTTCGCAAAGGAATAGAAATATCTGGGGAAAATCATTTTCATGATCTTCCATTTTTAGCAAACCTAGGAAATGCCACCCTAACCGACACCAGTTATCCCTGAACAGATGCTAGTCATCCCAGAACCATCGTCGGTCACCTTTTATTCCCCTTTGGTAACCTTATTTTGAGGTTGGCACATTCTGAGGGTAAAAGCAAGGAGACTGGAGCTGTAGGAAAGTAAAAGAAGCATCTTTTCATGCATCCAACAATCCAAAGACATTACCAACATCAATCAGAGAGTATTGTATCCACAGGAGCACTCTGGGATAGCACCACTATAGGACCATACACATATCTTCCGATCAACCACATCCACCGCTCAGCCATCAGACCATCAACACATTATGTATGGCCCTAATCAGTATAGTTTATTTCAGTTAAGTAATCTCTATTACTTCTGTTATTAATATATTCTTTGCCTTCTTATTGCCCCATCATCCACTTACTTGTAAACCTAAATATCCCTTCACTCACATCACTGAATCACCTATTCTCACCCATTGTATACTTCTGAGCATACCTAAGACCTCCATAGATCCTGAATTCACTCGCCCATACTTTATTCGACCTTAAATCACCCATACCATTTTACGTATTTTGAGTTCCTTTCACCTCGACCATACTGACTTTGGTTACCCATAACCATCGTCGGTTCCACTAAAAATGGCAGCATTCATTTAAGCCAACGTCAGTCTCTGTGTTTTACACCTTGACCAAGACTAGACCCAACAACCACCTACCAGTTGTCCTCCAATAACCCAGAACCCTTTACCCGACCTTAAGATCTGATCCTAATGTAGTCTGTTCGATTAGATTCTTCTTATTGTGTTTATATGAGATGCCTAAATCATATTGACTACATTAGGAAAATATTTACCATATTTCTTGCATTAATTTGTTTAAAACAGTGGATTGACAACCTTCTAGGGAGTATCACACTTCCCGGATCTAGCATATGCTAGGCAGTCCACTGTATATGTTGTTTAAATTCTATCTTGTGGTCTTGTTGTCTATTATAGGTATTCCCTCCTAGCTAAAAGGGAGTTTTCACAATCAGCCATGGATCAAGAAGTCAACACGCGTGTAACAACCTTCAACCAAATTTTAACAGGTATTACTCCTTGAAATTTACCTTTATCTATTTCGTCACATTCCGAGAAACGATCTAAGAATCAGGTGAAACAGCTCGTGATGGTGGCCATTGGTTGTGGTCTCACTATGAGTATGGCTCCACTTCATCAGTCTCTTGGCTATCTCATATGCGACAAACTGAGTGTGGAGAGAAGTCATGATATTTTTTTCCTCTACACAGGTGCAAACACATAAGTTTGTCTACCAGCTTATAATGGTTACCTAGTGTCCTCGGTCAGCTTCACTCATGTATTCCTCAAAGGTATCAACAAGGTATCCATGCACACCTAACAAATAATATCTCACCATCCCTGAGAAATCACTATAGAAAAAGAAATAATGACAACTTAGAAAACCATGAAAATAAAAAAGAAATACCAACTAATATTTCTAGCTAACAAATTCAAGAGAAGGGTATCAACATAATCGTATCTTTAGGCATCAATGTAGGGTCAGTGGCTACTATTGGTGATCATGGTTATTGGGCCTCTCCAAGTTTGGAGGTGAGACACTATCCTATCACGGACTCATCATCTCCCTCTCCATCATGAGGAAGTCATCCCTTAGAGAAAAATGTTTCCATCTCTACGTCTGCCTCCTCTCTGCCTCGATCTCTCTAGGGTGTCATGCTACTCTGGGTCACTATCCTCCTCCTCCATTTGGGATTCTTCACTAGTCCCACCACCCATCGCCTCATCTCAAGACTCCTCCTCAGTCTCACCTTTAGCCTCTTCATCTCCTAACTCCTCTGTAGTCTCATCACTTGTATATTCCTCAGAGTCAGAGTCAATAACAATATGCACCTCCTCCTCTACGCTATGGGTGGGGCTGACCTCAATCTATAATAAAGGTACAAGAGTGGTGAAAGCTACCCAATAATCTTGAAAAACATGCCTAACTATCATTGGCATCGTTGGAGTCACTATTGTCCATCGGGGTCACCCCTAGGACCGTTTCGATCCTCCTTGACACTCCTATATATGAGTGCCACAGGTGGAAGCATGTCAATATACAGAAGGCTAAAAAAGTAAGGAAATTAGATGAACAGATGAATGTCCACCATCACTGTCCTATTTAATAACTCGCTAGTAGTGGTACAAACCATCATTGTGGTCTTATCCCATCCCCACACTCCTGCCATATCAAGATAAGGAGTAGTAACTAGGTTGTCGTTAGTTAGTGAAGCCACATGCGCGTGAGGCCCTCTGAGATCTGAAATCACCTTCCATCTAGCAGTCCTGATGACCTGTAGGTCATGTAATGGTACTCCCCTCCCATAGGGGACATCTCTCTCATACACCCATTTCATAACCAATGCATGGTAACTCAAAGACTGTCCCTATAACCTGTCAATCCAGTGTAAATCATGATAAATTGTAACAAGGATGTCGGCTCCCAAAGTGTAAATATGGCCACGAAACTAAATTTTTGTAATGATGGGATCCCAACAGTATAACAATGTGTCTTCTCCCTTATCCCGTATCAAAAATGAATCCAGAATACCCTTGATGTTCTTGCTGATAGTGGGGATAGGAGTAGCGAAAATCGATCAGCCCTTAATTCCCTTCTTCAAACCAACTAACACCACGACACCACTTTTATAAGTAGCCCACAGAGTCATCGTCGCTCTAAACCATGTTGTCTCCAAGTTCAATCGTCTGCCTAGTATCGGAACCCCAAGAATACGGTACACATTCTCTAGGGTGATCATCCACTTACCCCTAGAAATTGGAAATGGGAAGGTATTCTGGTTTACATCCTAATAAGAAAAGAGCTCACACAGAATGTGACTAGTAAGAGTAACGAAGGGAACCTATGTAATCCACCATATACCTACTCTCTATCAAATTTCAGTCTCATCCTAAGTCACATGATCTAAAATCTTTGGGAGCCATTCACACTCCATCTCAAAACTGGACAATGGATGTACTATTCCTTCTTATGCATCCAAAACATATAAAACGAGAAAGTTAGTGACATGTTCCAATAGATAAGCTCATAAAAAACATGAAAAAACACTAAAAATTCAAAAACATTGGCCTTAAGCAAGTGATTTTACATTTTATTACAAACCGTCACCTTGCACTTTGTGATCACTGCCTTGTCACGGCGGAAACTTTCCAGCTACTACCCTACCAAGGCAGAAATCCTATAACCACTTCCCTACTTAGGGAAGAGGTTATGTACAAATCACTGCATGGGTTTATTTTCCTAAAAAATGCTCAAAAACACAAAACTACAACATTTTTCATAAAATAAATTACTCCCCTATGGGCACCTCCCTTAGAGACTATTTTAACACAAGGGAGTTTTATAATAACCCCTCTTATACAGATATTTTCAAATTTTTACGTTTTAGGTTTCAAAACAAAAAAATGAGGAAAATTAAACTTAAACCGCGTGGGTCAATCTTGCACATGCGGAGGCATGATAATGATCTCTCAACGGTCATTTTGGCTGTAATCTTGTCAAAAATGGTCATCGTGGGAACAGAGCTCAAAATTGTCAATCAAATGAGTACAAATGAATAAGAAAATAGGGTTGTTTTATATATATATATATATATATATATATATATATATGTCATTATTAACTTAATTTTGAGTGTATGTGTTTGTAGGGCTGTAGTGGTTGGGAAAGTATATTTCTATATCCCTGTACAAATGGTAAGTCCTCTTTTCATTTTGATTTAGCATTTATTTTTTGATGTTTTATCTATCTGCACTTGAGTCTTCTCTTTTTGTAGATAGCGGGAGATTAAACGATGAAATTTCAGCACATGGGCATGTCAGGTATAGTCTCTAACTCCCCATTTTGTGAACGACATACTAGTATCCCACATTTTACGCCTTTTCATGGCTAAGACGCTTCTCCGAGGGGGAAATATGTATACACCAAAAATTACATGTGTGAAATTGTCAAAAAACGGTTACAAGATCCCAAATGAAGATTCATATCCTTTCAGAAGGTGTTTAAGCTCTAAAAACATATTTTTGGTAAATATTTGTAGCCTAGACATCCTTACTTAGCCCTCACATGTTGTTCCTAGCTTCCCGGTAGATTTTAGAGTAGTTTGGACCTTTAGTGTCAAAACCGCTGCCTTGTCTATGTGGCAGTTTTGTGACTGCCACCCAGGTAGGGTGGCAGTTTTCCAACCATGCCCTTGGGCAAGCTAGCGGTCCTGAAACTGCCGCCCTACATAGGGAAACACTCCCATGTGAATTTACTTGGGAGTTCACTCGTATTTTGACGTGAAATCATCTCATTTAACTTGCATTTTTAGACACATTACTTGCCCATTTTAGATGATTCAAAGGCCCAAATTATTTATGGCAATCTATTCTTGCACTTCTATTTGTGATTGATGGTTGTTAATAGTTTGAAAACCCTCTTCACTTTTTTTATGTCCTCCTTTCGCTGCCAAATGGATTCAACCATTACCCAGCTAAATTCCTAAAAATACCATGTTTTTATGTAGGAAAAAATAGGATGAAGTTTGTATTCTTGCCATTGTTGAAGTTGTTGCCTTGTTGTAGGAAATTGAAAAAATCCAATCACAGATCAATTGATCTTTCCTTTTTCCACCTGCATCGTTTCCCAGTCAATCAATCCAATTTTCTAACTTCTCCCACATATTTCTTCTTCTTTTTGTTGCTACATTCCCATCAACTAGACTCACGTGAACACAAAAATTGAAAGGAAAAATGAGGGGATAATTTCATCCAAATTTACCACATTACATATATATCCAAGTTGGATTGTTTCTTTCTTTATTCAAATTGTCAAGTTAGAACTCATTGTTTAAGAATGATATCAAATAGAGTAGCTAAATATTTCAATCATTTAAATTATTAAACTGTCAATAAAGTAGATCAATTAAGAAATTCATTCTTTAAAGATTGTCACAGAAGTTGTAGAGGATAGTAGTTTCTCTGAAATAGTGAGTATTATCTACCTCTAAGGTAGGATTTAGAGTTGTGGAAAGAATTCATTTAGTTAATTGTTCTAATTTAATCTCATAAAAATTACACAAGTGATTGTATACATCCAGGTAATTTCTCGTTTAGATTCATTTTTTAGATTAGAAGCTTGTTCTTAGAAACTAAAAAAACACCAATAAGATTTCATTTATTAGATTAATTGTTGTTCTTATTTATAAATCTCAGAAATACAAAAACATAAATTAGTTTTAATTTCTTTTGTCAATTTACTTAGTTAGATGCTTTCAAATGTGCATGACAATTAAAGAACCCAGATTGAGCCTATAATTCCACAACTTAACCTAGCATTTCCTCTTGCAGACATAGATTAGGGGCTTAGGTATAACATTTTCAAATCAACTAGGGATGTGAATAGTATCAATAGAAAGTTAGACACACTAAACATAGAGGACGATAATGCATTCAAATATTGGTCAAGACAACCGAGATATCGATTAAATTGAGTATCTATATGACGATCAACTAACCCTAAGAGAAAATAAATACAATTGACCCAGTAATTCCTCAACCAAATGAAAATGATCTTACTATATACATGATATAAACATTTTCTCCTTAGGTAAAAGTGAACAACATGACCTTGCACACTGAGAAGATGGAGGCATTTGTTGACAATTTTTGCACTTGTGCAAAAATGGGCAACTCGAAACTTTGTCATTACGATGAAATTAATGGTTGAAGTATACCTAAGCTAAGGAATTTTTGATGTTATTAGTTACTGCTGAATTAATTAATGATTAAGTGAAATTTGTAGCTATGTGTGCTATTACAAAACGTAACATATCAAATATTCTGTAATTTCATGATACCTTCAGCAAAAGAACACAAAAGCTGTAGAGGACAACTATGTTGTCTTGATGAAGACACCGAATTATAGAGTAGGTGAAGTGTTGAGTTTTGGGACAGCAAACATAAGTGTAGATTATAGAAAATTAGAGTTCATTACTGAATTTTACGAGTTCTCATCAATGTTTCTTTCCTTCATGATCAGGATATTCAATTATGTTACTGATTTGTTTAGTTCATTATACAATCCATACAGAGAAGATAGAATGTAGAAAGGAATACATAACTCATTTTAAGAATTCAATGTTTTATTCACAAGGAAGGTCAAATGTTTCCCACACAAGCTATGGGATGTAACTGAAAAGTAAAGTATAGCTACTGAAAAGAAAGGTACACATGCATGAAAGAGAAAGCAAAGGAGTATGAGTGAACCCATCATTTCCTTGGGGTTTCTTTCTTTGATTGAAAAAATCTCCATTTTCATCTTCTTCTTCATCTCCATTATAGAAGCCACTGTACCTGAAAAGAAGAAAAGTTAACTGTCAGTTACGAGCTCAGGGATTAATTCATATTCCTACATTATCCTACTTCGTGCATATGAATCTTTTCGTAACAGAAGATGTATTCTACTTTAAGAAAAAGATACATGCATGCTTTATTAACTCAGAAGGAATGAAGAAAGAGAAGAGAAAAGAAGAAAACATGGACATAAGAGAGGCCAAAAACCCTAAGTATTTTCTAAGTGTTTTCCTAAGTGTGCAGGTATAGGTTGCAGCCAAGGAAAAATAGACAAACATACGTGCATGCAAAAAAAGAAAGAATGTAACTCAAAGTTTCAATAACTATTCTAAAGTGGAAGAAGGTATAGTGTAGAAGAGAAACTGGTAAATAGAAGAACACTTTTCAATTGCAGATAAAGGAGAAGAATCATATTTTTGGAAGCTGAAGTTAACTAGAAAAGAAAGGTTACAGTTGAAATGAATGAAAAGAAGTTTCTGGAAAAAAATTGGCAGGGCTTCACCATATAAAATGGACATTTACAACTTTCCATCATGCTGCTTTTAACTACTACATGCTTTTAAGGAATTATTTAAATCAAGTAAGTGATACAGAGAAGCAGTAAAGCATGCTATCATCAAGATAAAACAACTATGATGACTCATTTTATTTACCAATCCAACTTCAAACATGAAGTGTCATAATTATATATTCTCAATCAGAAATATAACTACTATAGCTGGAAATGGATGGAAGAGAGAATTTGGAAATTTTTGCTAGAGCTTCCCCATAAAAATCAACATTTAAGTTTTTTAGTTGTTACGGAAAAGATAAATTTCAAAGCTAGTTGCTACGGGAAAGGATAAATTTTAAATTAGAAGAAATAAGTTGTCCATCAGATTATTATACAGTGTTGAGATACAAACAAGATTGTATTATTCTAATAAGTAATATCTTCAGAGATCAAATTGATTGCATGATTTACAACTACAAATATAAAATTCATCTAGACTTTTAGAATAGATGAATTATTTATAATTTCAAGAAGGCCACTTGCAAGGTAGAAAATATCATAGAATATAATTCGGTCACAACTGATAAATCTAATTCAATTTAGTTACGGAATCAACCTTAGAGTCAAAAATACAAATGCATCTACAGGTGAAGATCAACTACAGATGAATCATATAGTGCATAGCAATAAGCTCAAGGTACAGTTTGAAAGCACGAAGCACTAGAAATCAGGTTGCAACAATAGAAATGATATATGCAATACAAATAATAATTCTAGGAAAGCATTATATGAAGCTTCATGATTTACAATTGAACAAATGATAAGCATGCAAGTGTCTAATTGATCATTTTCAAGCTACAGGATTTCATTATAACTAAAGCAAGTACTTCATGTTTTAATACACAAGTGAATGGAATATCAAAACATCAACTAGGTGTGTCAAAATGTAGTACAGAAGCATCAAAGTGGCAGAATTTAAGTGTCTAAGCATCCTAAGAATTCCAGGTTGTAGAATCAATAAGAAAAGCAGGAATCATATTTTTCATAAGCCTTTTAAAATATACAGGATCTTAGATCAAAGATTCTTGATAGAATGAAGAATGCAACTACAGGTTACAAGAGATCAACCGAAAAGTTGAAATGAAGAGATAAAATGCATGGTATGCTAAAAGATACAGAAATGCTACAATACCAATGGAAAACAATGAAGAAGGGTTTCAAGTACATATTAATGAGATGTTTGAAGAAAAATAACAAATGCAACATAACCTCGAGAAAGGTGTTAGAGCACAAGAGTTTGAGCAATGTGAGACTTCAGAGTTCTTTAAAAGCATCAAAGTATTCAAGTCTTAGGATGAAACAAAACTCAAATAAAGAACATAATAGTTCAAAGTTTGAATCAAGAGAAAGAAAGTTACCAGAAAATTTTATGAAAAGCTCAGAAGTACAAACTTTATAATAAAAGATCTCTGCATAATGATGGAATAGGGTTTCAGTAGAAATATGAAAAAATCGCAAACTCATTAGAAGCAGAGACGCTAGATCCATAGAGCTTTGTTAATCAACAACAATTGAGTTCTAACCTACCATGAAATAGAAATATTTACCTTTGAATTTTTCAATTTGTATCACCTTATCCATAGTAAAACAATGGACATTCCTTTCCACCGAAAATATGTCCAGGAGTACAAAAAAAAATAGTTTACAAATTTTACAATTTTTCATATTATCAATGCAAATAGCTCAAAAAAACACACATTTAAAAAAAAAACATCATCTCCATCTGAGTTACCAACTGAAAGTTATGGTAACTACAAATTTTAAATCTAATATCTTTCCGGACCCCTTTTTAAAAACATAATTTTTTTTGTGATCTTTTTTTTATTTTACTACGTCCAAAAAAGGAAAAAAATGGAACATAATATTTCTAACTCGCGATTTCACGATTTCTGCAATTGTGTGAAAAAAATGAACAAAACAGTGACACCGAAGGATAAGAATAGTTATAACTCAAAATTTTTGTGATTGCGTGAAAATGCAGTGACGCCGAAGGAGCAGATCATGATGGATGGCGACTGTGCACCAAACACAGTAGAAAATGTCATGTAGTAGAATTGGCACTGGAGAACTTGAAATGGTGGATGATTGAAATGATTTGAATACATGGAATATGGATTAGAAGCTCCTCTGATACTACTGATAAGAACTTCAATATAATATAAAAACACCGAATAATGAAATATGGAAATTAAATCCATTCAGGATATCATTAATATTGACAAAGGTTACATATATAGTATTTGATCTCCTCCAAGGGTGGAGTCAACACTCATCTTCAATCCCTCATATCTCTCTCCATGAATCTCTCAAACTTATCTCCTAATATCTCTCAAACAACCCTAGGATCACTCACACTAAAAAATAGCTACGTGAATTGTTCTCACAACTCACTCAAATAATTACACTATAACATGTATATCATCAATATGAGTTAGATAAACTCATTATCAATAATATTACAATTTATTTAATAATGTTACACAATATTTTGGTAACACAATGCATATCCGACCAACTTAGTGCATGCAAACTTAACCTTCTTCTCCTCTGAAAGGGTTTTCCATTCAAATAATTTTTTCATGCAATTCAACCATTCAATCAACTCCTCTAGTTGTAACCCACCACCATATTTGGGAACATTAATATTGATGCCATCATTATTTCCCTCTAAAGGCCTGATCAATCTCTCCTCAAATGGTCTCTCATTCAAGGTTTCTTCATCTCTCTAATTTTCTTCTTCATCTTGTCCTTCATTCATTAATGGAGGTACATCTTCAATATCAATATTTGGGTCTACATCCCTATTTACTTATCTCCTTCTATGGCAGGTAACTTCTTATATGAGCTCAACAACCTATCTATGTAGCTCTTGCATATGCCTATTCCCCTGGGAATAACCTCCCCTCCCATGTCTAGCCATGATTGTATAAATAGAGGCAACAATTACATCTAAAAATGTAATATGTTATGTTAACTATTCCTGGAAGATCAAAAATTGGCTATGATACCAATTGATCAGAATCCAGCTATAAGAGGTTGAAATACATCCAAAACACACTTAAAAAACTTTGAAAATAAAAACAAAGAGTTTAAAAAAAGCTTTCTTCTCATTCTAGAATCCATACTAATATTTTACATCATTACAATCCTCCTTTTTTGTTCACCTCTACTCTAAAAACTCCAAAATACCAAAAAAACCTAAAATATAGGCAATGTTGACCCTAACATAATAATAATGTATATCTAGACCACCATGTAAAATTTAAAGATGATCCAATGGTCTAATCAAAATTTATCATCTCTGCAAGTTTTTCTCCCGCATCAATAAAACTCCAAGTACTCAGTTGACTCTTAACGTGAATATGACAAGCAATAGAATGTTTCCTTTGAAGATTACACTGGCCACATCTGAAGTTCATTTTAAAGATCATTATGGAGCTAAAGAAATTGAATAAATTTTTAAGTGAGTGTATAAAGATGAATCATGGCTATGGCATCTCAAGTTTGATCATTTAAATTTTGAAGGTTCGAATTTTTTACACAAAAAAAATATGGTAAAATGTTTTCGTTTGATTGAGAAACAAGAAATTATTTGTGAAGGTTTTAATTTTGGGGAAGAAACACAGAGAATCCTTCTTAGTTGGGAAAACATCAAAATTAAGTGCACCACTTGAAATTTTTCACTCATATTTATGTGGGCCTATGCAAACAACTTGTATTGGAGGGTGCTCATATTCTATCACATTCATTGATAAATAAACAAGGAAGATGTGAGTGTAATATTTTGGGACACAAATCATATGATTTTGATATATTTTAGAAGTTCAAGGCCTTAGTGGAAAATTAAAGTGGGCACTACATGAAATTTATGAGGAAAGACAGAGGAGGTGAGTATGTTTCCAACTCTTTTCTACATTTTTTGAAATATCATGGTATCAACAAGGAATTTACTACCATGTATACACCACAATAGATTCATGTGATTCAAAGAAATAATAGAACCATCATGGAGATGGAGAGCAGTATGATCAAGGAAAAACATCTTTCAAATGAGTACTGGGAAGAAGTAGTAACAACTACTATTAACACTTTAAACATGTGTCTAATGAAAATTGTTCTAAACATGGTTCTTCAACAAGCTTGCACTAACATGAAAAATAGTGTTTCTCATTTCAGAATTTTTTGTTTTTTGGCATATGCTCATGTGCCTGATGAGCTAAGGAATAAGTTAGATAACAAAGCGGAAAATGCATATTTTTGGATATTCAGAGAATACAAAATATTACAAGTCATTTAATCCAATTACGTAAAGGTCATTTTCAATGAGAGATGTAAAATTTATTGAAAATAGGACATGGAACGGAAGTATTAAGAGAAAAATTAGTGTACGGAAGCTATTACTCATGATGATATTATACATAAAAGTACATGTGAGTAGTAAGGTATTGCATCTTCATCAAATCTTGGACATGCACCACAAGTTGTAGCACAAGATACATCTCCATATAGATATAATATATGTTTAATACTTCATTCATATTCAACCATGCATGAGAAACCAAAAAGAACGCCATAAGAAACTCCTTCAGCACAAAATAGACCATCGTCAAAAAACCCTTTAAATGGAAAGCACAAAGTCTTAGTAAAATTTATGATGCTGATACAAGTAACACTTTTTCTTTTTTTGTATTGTTTTTTTCAAGTTGCAGATCTGGTATACTTTGAAGAGGATGTATAAAATGAATTTTGGGTTCAAGTTATGGATGATGAGATAGGTTCCATAGAGAAGAATCAAACATGGGAATTGGTAGATCTTCCAAAAGGAAAGGACATGATAGGAGTGAAGTGAGTCTAAATGACCAAATCTATTGTTGATGGTAAAGTACATAAACATAAAGCAAGGCTAGTTAGAAGAGTTTTTCACGAAATATGGATTGGATTACAATAATACCTTTTAACCTATAGCATGTTTGGACACGGTAAGAATGGTGTTAGAAATTTCAGCTTAAAACAAATGACCTATTTATCGGATAGATGTAAAATCAAAATTCTTGAATGGTTTTATTTAAGAAGAATTTTATCCGAATCAACTTGAGAAGGTTATGATATTGAAGGTCATGAAGGAAAGTTATACAAATTCAGAAAATCACTTTATGGTCTCAAACAAGCACCTAGAGCATGGTACAACATAATTAATTCTTATTTGATTCAAAATGGTTTCAGTTGGAGTTGTAGTGAGCCTACCTTATGCATCAAGATAAATGAGCAATGTAAAATTTTGACTATTTGTTTATGTGTGGATGATTTCATAATTACTAGAAATATATCTATAGATTCAATAAAATCAGCTACAAAGAAATAATTTGAGATGATGGATATAGGTCTCATACACTATTTCTTGGGCATTGAAGTTAAAAAATTAGAAGCTCAAGTTTTTATTTCACAACAAAAGTATTCAAATGAAGTTTTGAAGAAATTTAACATGTTGAATTATAAGATAACACCCACACCAGTTGTATCAGGTTTGAAGATAAGAAAATATGACAACAGATCATTTGTGGATCTGACATTGTTCAAAAGGTTACCTAGAAGTCTCATGTATTTGATAGCCATAAGGCCTGCTACTATGTATGGTGTCAGCCTTATCTCAAGGTTCATGGAATCTCCAAAAGTATAACATTGGAAAGATGGAAAAATGATTTTAAGGAATGTATGTGGAACTAAAAAATCATGGAAATTTGTATTCAACATCAGATGTGTTGGTGCTCAAATTAGTCTCGCCCTGTTTGTCATTGAAATTCCTAATTTTGTGACCTCTGTCATGTTCTCTATCTCCCCGTATTGGTACTTGAAGACTCTGTCTACATTTGGTTTCCATGATCAGTCCCTTCCTTTCTCGAGGATCACTTAAGGGTGCATAATTTGTTTTTCGTTCCTCTGTCCATCTGAAAGAGTCTGTAACTTGGGCGTAAAACTCTGGTTTTCCCTTTCATTTTATTTTCCATAGTCACATTTTGTTGTCCTTGTAATTTTTGTCCCAACTACCTATGGAAACTTTATTGGATGTAGCTCAGAGGATCATATTTGGATTTATAACATTTCCAAATTCTTTGATCTTGAAGAAAGATTCATTTTGAGCTCAAACAGTGATTTTCCTACATTTTACGATTTGATGGGTGTATTTTTCCTAGTCAAAATTACATCTCAGCATCAATGGAAATGTGGCCCCTTCTGGTTGGATGCGGCTCAGCAGGGCACTCTAAAAACACTAAGGCTTTCTTCAACCCAAAACGTTTCCATGTGGAGGAATGACGTTCATTTGAAAAAATGCCTTTTGGTTTGGCCTTGGAGTTGCGCCGGGGGGACACATGGAGGTTTCCACTGCTTTTCCTAGACTTAGACAAATTTTTCATGCAGCTAGTATAGTTTTGGTGGGCCATGGACACGTGGAGGGCTTGCACTCATTTAAGGATGTTCCTCAAGGTCCCACCTTAACAATTGCGACACGGAGACATGTGGAGGCTTCCACCCACTCCACTTTCTACTTAAACTTTTCAAAGAAATTTTGAAAGGCCTGGGGCATGTTGAGTGACCGTGCATGTTTGGGAACCGGCCCCTAAGTGTTATTTTAAAGAAGTGCCAAGAGGACACTTGGAGGATTTTTCTCACTCTTCTGTTTTCTTTCTTTTTTCAACAGCCAAAGAAAAATGTCATGGACCCTAGACACATGGCGCCTTCTGTTAAACCTTCAAGTTTTTTAACAAACTCTACTAGAATGAGACATGTGTTTAGCCCGTGCTTGTTTTGGGTCTCTGCTTTTGGGTAACATCTCAAAATGTGACATTTGGACATGTGGAGGATTCCGCTGGCTTGCTCCTTTTTACACTGAGACGTTTCAAAGGCCAAAATGCATTTTCTTGCCTGGGGCACGTGGAAGGCCTGCGCTTGTTTGGAAATTTCCTCTGTGTTTCTCCTTTGCAGTTGTCCCAAGGAAAAACGTGGATGGCTATGATATAAACTGGAAAAGGGGTAGAATTAATGGTTTCTATGTATTATGTCTATTTTTCCGCCATTTTTTCTCCAAGATTCCTAGAGACGCGAATATGCATTGTTTTTCATCATTCTTTGATGAAATTCCTTGTCATCTTTGTCTATAAAATGCCATTTGATGGATGCAGAACTTAATTTGTGAGTCCAAGGATTGTTATGGTTGATATTTTGAAGTTGGAATTGCTCAGGCACTTGCAAAAAGAGGAATTACTAGAGGAGATGGATGTGGGGCAGAATTACAAAATAAAGAGAGGGAAAAAGGATAAAATGATGAAAGTGCAGGCGCAAAAGATGAAAAAGGTGTTTCCTTGAGAGCAAAAAGGATTACCTATCATATCTAGCTATGCAGAGTCTTCAGAAAATGATTAAAAGGGGGATTTCTCACATGACATAATCATAATGATTTCCAAAAATTTGTGGCATGGCATCCTAGTCATTAGTTGAGGGCCCAAGAAATGCGATTAGTTCATAATTGGTCCACCTGGTAGCTTTCGGATATGAATTTGTTAAATGTCACTTTTTGAAGAAAATTGTTAACAAAAAAAGTCCCTCAAATATTATTTATTTTTTGGGGGTAAAATTAAGTGAGTAAAATGTATAAATGCAATGAGAATACTCTTAAAAAAGGTTAGAGGTTGAAATCTTAAGAGAAAATTTGAGAAATTCGTCTTCCTGAGAGACCAAGCCGAGATAACCTGTTATTTTATTCTGTGTTAGATTTTCTATCTTGTCAATTTTGTTGCAGATGTATAGTCATTGATGAGTACTGAGATTTATTTGGAAGCTTTCCCCTGCTGATGAATCTAAGCAATTTTGAAATTAATTTGTGTCTACTTTGTTTCAGAAATTCTGTAAATAGTTTCTTTCATTCCTATTGCAATATTACATTGAAATCTTTGTGAAATCACACAGGATCTCATCCCTGTGACAATTTACTGCTATTTGTAATTTCATTTCAAGAAGAGCCTTCAATTTGGATGAGATAAACAAATTTAAAATCAATTCACTGTCATTTGTTGATAAATATTATCTGTAAGTCTTTGGGTGTACCTTAAGCGTGATTTATCAGAGACTTTGGTGTTTAATTGAGGATTTCAATTTAAGCTTTCGTGTTAGAGTCTCAAATATTATGTGAAAACGTGCTTATTTGGGCCTCCATTGAAGCACACCATCTAGTGTAAGGAATGTCTTAACTATTCTAAAGCTTTCTATTGTTGAGTTGTCCATTATTGTGAAGTTTCTCAGAGATCAGGTATAATCAAATTTATCCTGCTTCATCTCCCACCAAAATCATTCAAAAACCATGAATCCACCCTGAACTACCCCTGTTTGCCCTGTGTATCAACAAAGGAAAAAACTCTACTTACTAAAATATGCAAAACACTCGGGATTTCTTAATGTCTTCAGTAACCTTAGCCTTGTGTTGAAAGTATCTCCATCGTTTAGAAGTGACAACCGTTAAGAGTTAAATTATAGAGTATTGACCATATTTTCCCAAGGTCTTCTTCTTAAAATTTGTGCAAAAGAAGGATACCTCCATCTCCTTCATCAAATAGAGGTTACACTAAGGATCCTCTCACCCTGGTCGAAGAGGCATGGCCTAAAGTAGTGAGGACAGGTCAAATCCTCTTAAAGGTGCTATCCATCTCTCCATAAATCTGAGTAACAAAGGGCTAGTTAGATATCATCTCTGGCTAAAAAATGACACACACTATGATCTATCTGTCTCTAAGCTCCATGTCCAATCTTTGTTGCTACTCAGATTGAAAGGGAGAACAAATTTGGATACCAAATAGATGAGTTCAAACTCATTGGCTATACAGAAAGTGACAGTACTGGAAGTATAGATGACAAAAAAATCACATCTTGCTATGATTTTATTTTTGGAACATGGGTTGTTTCATGGGCATCAAATAAGCATCCCATAGTCACACTATCTTAAAAAAAAAGCATAGTATGTAGAAAAAACAAAAGCAACGTATTAGGCTTCTTGGATGAGAAGGATGTTGAAAGATTTGAGACAAGATCAAGAGGATGTCACACAATGTTTTTGTGACAACAATTCAACAAATAGCGTTATCTAAAAATCATATTTTTCACAAGAGAAGTAAGCATATAGAAATGAGGTATCACTTCATCAGGGAGTTGATTAATAACAAGGAAATTTGTCTTGAATTTTCCAGATCCAAATATCAGTTTGTTGATATCTTAATGAAAGCTTTGAGAAATAATTTTTTTGAGTAGTTGAAAAGTTATTTGGGATTTTGTGATCATTAATATGTTAGATCCAGAAGTGCACACTCGACTCTAGAATAATAAAAGTTTGAAGGTAAAAATTAAGGGAAGTGTTAAAAGAAGACTTTAATTTGTTCCCTATTTTATTTTTGGAAAAAAAATTTTAAAAAAAGAAAAAAAGCATAAAAGAACATAAGACGATAAAAAAATATTTCTGTTTTGGCACATGCATAGCATGCTATATTTTTAGGGTTTTTTCTTATAAAGTGTAATCTTTCTATATATCAGGCATATTTATTAATAGAAAAATTAAGGAAGAAAGGAAGTTTGCAGCAACATCGAGAAGGAAGTTAACATAAAATGCACAGTAATGCTAGTGCTGATTCTTGATATTTTTTTTTCAGTTTATAAATTTTATTAGCAGATTTTTTATCTTCTAAATTCAATGTATTATTTATTTAATTTATACAACAAAAATAAAAATATTTAAACAGTGACATGAATTTTTTGTGGAGAGATGTGAATTGACTAAAAAGAGAATAACTCTTGTCATGAGTATTTACAACTAATTGTTTTCTTGCCACTTGTTTGTTTGCTCTGTCATTTGTTTATTTACATGAATGAACTTAGCACATATTTGTGACAGAAAAAATCGTTGTTTTATAATAAGATAAATTCTACTATATAGATCATATTTCTTTACCCCTATTGCTAATCGTCCAATGTTATATTTGAGGTTATGTTTGATCATTAAGTGATTTTGATATTTTTGCGAAGTTAGTTTAGAGTACCTTCTTTCCATCGTTTCTCCTAGTGTCATCATGTGATTTCTCATTGTCGAGGGTGCCTCATATCATTGTTTACAAGTGTCCTCATTTTAGGCTTATTCCATTTTGATTATCAGGTTTCTTATTGACATATTATTAAAATTTCTACAGACAATTTTGAAAACTTGTTAAGGTATTTGGGCATTCAAATAAAGGGACCTAACTTATTTTACCTAATTTTTTTTATCATCCTCCTTGACCAATAAAGTTCCATGCATGTCTTGGTTTTAATAGCTAATTAATGGGGAAACTTTTACATGCACCCACTGACATGTCATTCTTTATGGCCATTTACTCAACTTGTTTGGTGTGGTATTTTTGGTTTCCTTTTGCGTGATTTCTTTTGGTTCTTGTTGGTGAATGGTGGTTATTGGACACTTTACCCAATAATTATTTGCTAGATGCACTTGTTTGAATCCTCTAGCTTTGAATTTCCTTGTTTAGATATTATTTATACTGGCAAGTGGGGTGCATGGAAGAATTTATGGCCACCTGCCGCCATCTCTTTTTGTATTTTTTTGTGCATTCCTTAGCATACGTTTTGTGGGAATTAATGACAATTTGTTTGTTTTCCACCTTCCTCCCTTATGGTTTTATTATTCCATACCTTGGGCTCACAATTGGTTGATTAGGAAAAGCCAAAACATGGATGTCTGGTTGCGTGACTACTTTGGTGAGGATTTCTGACTAGGGTATGTGGAAAGAAGATTTGAAACTTTTAGGAAAATTTGTATGGCAGGATTTGAAATTTATCCTCGCCTCCTTCTCGTTGTTTGTGCCAAATGTAGCTTGGTATGCAGTGGAGATGCTTAACAATCAGGGGAGGAGGAGACATGTTTTTGTTATAGTATTTTCTAGTTGTGTTGTGACTGGTGGAAGAGAATGACAAGCATGATAAGCTACCCATATCCATAATATGCTAAGATCTAGTAATCACCTAAAATGAATGTTGTCTTTTCCAGATTTGGCTTTTCGAGTAAGTATTTTTTTGTGGTTTGAGTTTGGTCATTTGTTACCTTACAGTTTGCTCCTTACTTATTCTCTGGTGTTGGGTTTCTGGTTGTTGTGGATGTGAATAGTCTAAGAATCTCTTTTGGGTAAAAGATGTATTGAATATCTCAGTTGGGATCAATCTCGTGGCTAGGGAACCTTTCCTTTTTCCCTTGAAAATACCCTTGTTATAAAATATTTTTTCTGCTAAATACAATGGTAGGTAGATTGAGTTTACATGTGTTTGATTTCCATGAGAATAGTTTGGAATGGGTTGTACATTCGGCCCTGTAATGGGTTAGGTAAGAAAAATTCTTTAGCTATGTGGATTTGATTTGTGCATTTTTAACTGGCTTAAATACTCATAGATTGATTTAATGTTGAATATGGGTGTTGGTCAGAGACTTTTTTGTAACTTTGAATACCCTGTTTAGGGAATACATCCATGGGATGTATTATGGGCTACTAAATATAATTACTTCCTTCTTGGGAAGGTTCATTGAACTATATGCTTTTGTCTTGTCGAATACTTAAGTATTACAGATCTATGTTTTGAACTCCATTTTCGAGGTGTAAGATTTATCATGCCATATATATATATATATATATATATATATATATATATATATATATTGTCTTCTTTTGGCTATAAATCCTAGTTCCTCATGCATAAATGGGGTTCGCGAGAATTTCTTGAGTGTTTTGGTGTACATGTGTATAGTTCTTATAAAACACCATCTCCTCAAAATCCCTCATATTTTCCTAGAAGATGTGCTCATTCCTTTTGTCAAGGCTTAGAATATTTGGATGTGATTATGTTTTCAGGCTTACTATTGGCATAGGTTGTTGTTGATGCGTAATCACATCACCGCTGAATGTCTGTAACTTGATAGGTTGAAAATCTCAGTGTGATTGCATAACATGGAGCTTTTACCATAGTTTCGGAACTTTGCAATCGGGAAAGCTCTATGGATGAAGGTTGGTTCCTATTCCTCTATTTTGATGCACACATCCAAATTGTAGAGGATCTACTCTATAACCTACTCTAACTTGCCAAGGAGACATGATCAAGAAGATTACAAGAAATTAAACATAAACTGACAAAGGTGATGCACCAAAGGAATGTTGAACACCTCCTTTGCCATTAAACATAGACCATTAAGAAATTAATACAACCACCATGCACAGATAACCAAGATTGCAATTAGAGAAAAGAAGACAACAATGAACACAAGAGAGGGCTGAAATTCATCCACAGACTTATATTATTTCTCCATAGATTTGATACAGTGCATTATAATGGCCAAGAGGTAATATTGCATTTTACAGTTGAGATGGGAGGTTTGAACTCAAAAATTCACTTACAGACCAGAGAAGAAGGGAGTGTGTAAAGCCAAATTGTCCAACCTTTAGAAAAATGCCCCTCCTTGCAATATATAGGAAGAATGATAGAAGGAAGAGAGAAAAAATTTAGTTCATGCTCCAACCACCCAAAATGCATTGAATTCACCTACAACAATGATGGTTTCTACTGCAAAACCCATGCCTCCTTGTACTATGTCTTATTGGGCATGAAGGAATCCCATATTTCATTATTTTGGTAGGTGAGAATTCCGACACCCTAAAAAATGGTCTATTGTAATTTTCATTTTAAGGAACATAGTTGCGTAGGGGAGACTGTAATCTTTCCAAAAAGTCCTTTCTTGTACAAATTTGAGCTCCCAGTCAAAAGTTATGACAATCTGAAGGTCGGGGTGTCATTATACAAAAATTGTGAGCTATTGATCTTCCTTTTTGGAGTCTAAAATGCATGCAACCTCCGAAATTTCAGATTTTTAGACATTTCCATTTCAGAATTTGAGTTACGATTCATCTACCAATTCAACCTGAGAGTTCCGAAACTCTGAAACCAAAAATTCTGAAATATCAGACTTTCGGAGTTCATGATTTCAGAGATTTTGTTGTGTTTTCATATTTTAGGGCTTCAAAATTTTGAAAATCCAAACCCTAAGACTCCGAAACTCAATACCCAAGAGTCAAAAATTTTAGACTTTCAGAATTTTAGAACTTTTGACCTTTCAGACTTTTTGCTGCCTCAATCCCTGAAACAAAAATTCTAAACCGAGACCTCTAAAAGCTTGAAATTTGAACCTCTGAAAGTCTAAAAAATCCCCCCATGTCGACCCCAAACTAAGTTCGACTTTTTGAAATCTGAAACCTTTCGGGTTTCAGAATTTCAAGATTTCAGACATATTTGGTCACTTTTCCTGCTTTCCCGCTAAAGACTCCGAAACTCAGAATTCAACGTCTCCGAAACTCCAAAACCCGAAAATATGAATTTCAGAATTTCAAGATTTTGGACATTTTGGTTTCGGAGTTTTTTCATTGTTCATCCCTTTTCACCCACCAAAATCTCTGAAACTCCGAAACTTGAAAGTCTGAAATTTCAGACTTTCAAAATTTCAAAATTATTTCAAATATTTCTTGCCTTGTCTCTGAAATGCCAAAAATGTGATGTCTGAAATCTTTGAGCCTCTCCATTCTTTAAATTGAGCTCTGATCTCCTTCAATATTCCCTTGGCCATTCATTTGTCAACCTTTCATTTCCATTGTCGAGTATGCTTACAACCTAATTTTCAGAATTAAAATGTGAGCTCGCATGACTGAACCATCCTCTCCATTTCCTCCACGTGCAAGGTCGCGTTTGATCAAATTTTTCCCGAGGGGAAAAATTGGATAAGAGTTATGTAGCAAGTATTTTATATAATTAGTCTGAGATGATTAAATAGTATCACTTTTTTGTCACACAGTTTGTAACCTCTCCTTTGTTTTTGGGGAATGTAGTTATTTCTCGTTCCTATAAATAATGTACAAGCTTCTGAATAAATATATTGAGAGAGAGAGATATTCGATCTCTATTGGTGCTCTTCAATTATCTCCTCACAATCTAGTATCAAATCTTGGAGGCTTGGGAATAGAACAAAGTTTTCTATACTTACTCTTTGCGTGAAATTATAGTAGAAAAGGTTGTGTGATAGAGACCAGCATGAAGATTATAATCCAACACGTAATACTTGAGTTACTGCGTGGAAATCTCCCAATTTTATTTATTTATGCTGCTGCATGGAGATTTGTAGATTGCTGGAGATTTTTTTTCTTTGATGCGTGGAAAGGAGATTGTTAAATTTGTTTCTTGTAAAAGCCTGAATGCATGTCTCTTTGACCAGCGTGGGAAAAGTCTCTTTGATAAGCATGGGAGAAGTGTACATGGCTCTACAGCATGCCAGGAAGATTCCTACGTGAATAATGCCATAGGCTGCGTCAAAAGAAACAAAAAAAAAAAGTATTTGTCTTCTAAACCACATGCAAACAAGCCTAGAGAGTGAACATACGTACCACCAACAGAAAAGGCATTATTTCTTTTTTCCTAGACATGGTAGAGAAAACCTCTATGTGGAAAGATTGAGAGGAATTCTTAAAAAAAGGGCAAATCTCTTTCCTTCTAAGTGTATCCTGGAACGACCAACATAAAAGGTATTAATTTTATTTTTTTAAACATTCATTGCTCACACATGGAGACTGTTCCCTGGACGTGTTTTATTAGAGCTCCATGGCAATTGGACATGAGATAAATTATTAAAAAAAAAATCTTTTTTTTATGTTGTCATGCGTTTCAACAATACGTGGAGCCAAGAAAAGGCTAAAGATTTCATTATTGGACGTTAGATGAGCAACAACGTGGTGCGATGAAATGATTGCATAGTAAAAAGGTACCATTAATTGCACGGAACAGATGCCTCCAACCAAGGCAACATGGAGTCTCTCAAAGCCATGCCAAATGACTAGTGTGAATGAAACGATAAACAATGTTGAAAGCCGCAACATCAACTCGCAAGTCGAAGAATGTCATCCCGAAGCTTCAAAGCTCGGGTTCTACTTTGTACTCCTTGGTGAGCTACACAACACCAGAAACCTTGTCTTTGACGAACTGGTTCGAAAAGGAATGTTGGAGTATTTCCTCTTCGACATCAGCTATCAAGCCAAGTGAGTTTGTGAAGAACTAGAAGCCGGTATGACACCGATTGTGAAGACAAAGAAGAACACCCCACAAAGTGTCGCCGTCTCTCAACATGCGAGTATCGACAACATCTACGAGATGGTTCTTCTCATTGGTGAGTAAATTTTTAATATCTCTTGAAATCAATAAATAAATAAATAAAAGTGATTTTATTTTATTACAATGTCTGCACTAAAACTTCTACTCTTGGATGCTCAGTTACTTAAAAGGCCAAGTTTTGCACCCTGGAAAACAAATATGCAAATGATCCTTCAATTTGAAGGGTTATGGGGCATCGTCATAGGGCGATGTGACAGTTCCCACTACCCCTGATGAAATTATAAAATATGAGATGGCTAGTGCCAAAGCATTGATGTTAATCATGCTGATGTATCTTTGATGATGTGCAAATGCATGTTCAGGATGCAGAGAAACCGCAAGAATCATGGGATAAAATTGCAATCATCTTTGAGGTGAATAATCGACTAATATTCTCCATCTTTAGTCGAAGCTGCTCACCCAATCTATGGGGTTAGATGAGAAATTTGAGGGGTTCTTACATTGGGTGGTGAGCTACGAATGGAGTTACTAGCACTCGGTGAAAAGGTAGAAGAAAAATTCTAGTACTAATCACCTTGAGGGCACTCTTTTCTCAGTTATGAGTGTTCGTTATGCCACTAAATGTATCCAAATAGAAAGTGATGTTCGAAGAACTCGTGGACTTGTTGCAGTAGGAGGAGGCCATAAATTTAGTCCAAACATGAGTCCCACGACAAAGCCCTTTTCTGAAAGCGGCATCATGGCCAAAAGTATCGAAAAGGGCCCCTAGAAAAGCAAACACAAGCACATCAGCATCAAGGGCAGCAAGCTCAAAATCCCAAGAGGTTGTGGAAAATATGCAAAACCAATACTCATGACATTGATCATTGTTGGTACAATAGCTTGAAACAAGGGTCTTCGAGTCAAACAAGCACATTAGGGTGTGAAGATTTCCAAACTTCCAAACAACATCCACGGCAACGAAAGCAGAAGGGACATTACGCGGTTCAACATGATGATGTATCTGATGATGAGTCATTAGAAGGAGCTAATTATAGTAAGAACCTCATACTAGTGTATCAGACTTCACAACCCATGAAGAGAGTCGGTTGATAGATTCGGGTGCTAGTAAGCATATTTCAGGTGACAAGAAACTCTTTGATTCAGTAAACAAACAACCCTTTAGAGATCAGGTTCGGATAACAAATGACAAAGACTACGTTGCAGAAGGAATTGTCTAACTCATCATACCTCTAGTACCATGAAAATGTACGCTTACAAAGGTACTATATGTTCCTAGAATGACTACCAACCTCTTATCAATAAGTCATCTTCTGAATCATCATCTACAGGAAGAATTTCTTTTTCAAAATGGCATCAAATCATGCTTGATCTCAAGACAATGTACGGTTATTTCTAGAGCATTTCTAAAACATAAGTTATTTGATTTAGATATTGTCTCATCTTCTACATTATCTTTATCTTCCTCAACAGTAGAATCTACTACCCTCTTGCATTTTAGATATGGTCACTTGTTGGTTAGTTCATTGCATTAGATGAGTTCAAAATAAATGGTACATTGACTTCCCAAATTTTCCAGTTCCTTGCCTATTTTCCTTGGCTATCTTACATGAAAACAACACAGGGATCCGTTTAAAGAGAGCACATTCCATGCCAAGAAACATCTAGAGGTATTTCATACCGATATGAACTGACCATTGTCTGCTTCATTTTCAGGATATAGGTACTTCCAATTGTTTGTGGATGACCACTCTTGAAAGATGTGGGTGTTTTTCCTGAAGAAAAAGAGTGAGGCTCTTCACAATTTTCATAATTTCTATCAATGTGTTGTGAAACAGACCGAACAACCACTTCTTCTACTCTACTTAGATCGAGGGGGGAAATTCCCATCAAAGAAGTTCTTGGCCTTCATGAAACAACAAGGCATTAAGCAGAACCCGTTGCTCACTACATACCCTAACAAAATGACATTGTGGAGCAACGCAATCACACAGTGATGGATATGATTCATTGTATGCTATCAATAGCAAAGCTGGAGGATCGATATTGGGCCAAAGTAGTACAGACAATTTTTTATCTTCTAAACAGGGCACCAACAAATATTCTACAAAATAATACGCCAGATAACATATGGAGTGGTAGAAATACCTTAATTTCGCATTTACGAGTATTTGGTTGCACAACATACATGCATGTCCCAGCTCATAAGAGAAAAAGAGTCCATCTGAAAACACTCCCATGCATCCTATTGGGCTATAGCACTACCAAGAAGGCATATCAACTCATGGATCCTGAGAAAAAAAAAATATACGAGATTCGATATTTTCTTTGTGATGAGTCATCCTTTGACTCAGCAGTGACAATAGAAGAACCATAACCAACCACCTCTCACTGACTACTCTCTGAATTATATGATCAGCTAGAGGTGACTACTTAGAGTAAATATGTGTTGTAAGGGGAGCTATATGTTGACCTTGGAGAACTAAAGAATTTCACTCCACATCCATCCTCACATCAACAAAATAGTTCTTCACAAAAGTAGACACCTTCTTATCCGAAGTGGGCATAAAGCACCATAAAAGACTCTCATTTGTAACAACTCCTAGATAATTCATCTGGAGTAAGAACAAGGAGTCAAACAAGAAATGAGGTAAATTTTGCACTCACGAGTTCAATGATTAATAGCTATGAGCTTGATGATGTTCGTGAAGCACTTAGTCAACCTAAGTGGAAAGAATCCATGAATGCAAAATATGAATCACTCATGTGAAATTGAACATGGGAACTTATCGATCTACCTACATGAAAGAAATCCATAGGCTGAAAATGGGTTTTCAAGAAAAAATATAAGGGAGATGGATCCATCGAAAAACATAAAGCATGACTTTTAGCAAAAGGGTATGCTCAAAAAGAGGGAATTTACTATGAAGAAACCTTTGCACCCCTCGTAAAGATCAAGACCGTAAGATTTCTTTGCACACTAGCAGCACGTAAATGACAGATAATTCAACGAGATGGACGTTAAGAGTTATTTCCTAAATGTTGATCTAAAAAAATAAGTGTACATGACCCAACTGAAGAAGTTTTTGATAAAGAGCATTCTAAGAAGGTATGTCATCTTATCAAATCACCGTATGGACTAAAAAAAGATCGAAGGGCATGGTATATAAGATAGATGATCACCTTTTGCAGAATGGGTTCACTCATAGCCCCTTAGATTCAAATTTGTATATTAAGAAGGTAGGAAAAGAGATTTTCATTCTTGATGTGTATGTAGATGATCTTGTGATCACTAAGTAGTTCAAAATCTTAGCTTGATATTGTGAAGAATGATCTCCAAAGAACCTTCGACATGAAAGATTTGTGGCTACTACATTACTATCTTGACTTGGAGATATGGAAAAAGGAGCATCACATTTCTATATCCTAGATAAAGTATGGAAAGACACTCTTGGAAAAGTACACTATGTCCAACTGTAAACCTAAATCCACTCCCATGGAAAAAGGCTTTCAACTTTCAATATTCCAGGACTCACCTCAAGTAGATGCTACTCTCTATAGGAAATTTGTTGGAGGGCTCATCTATTTGACATATACCAAACCATATTTATGTTATGTTGTCATCTATCTTTCAAGATTCATGCAGGAACCAAAGAAATGTCATTGGACTGCAGCATATCATGTATTGAGATATGTTCGAGGAAAAACTAATTATGGTCTTGAATATAAGAAGAATGATCAATTATTCTTATAGGGATATGTCGACTTGGACCATGCCGGATCTATTGATGACAGGAAGTCAACCATAGGATACATATTTCATCTTAGATCTAGATGTATCTTGTGGATAAGTAAAAAGTGGAATATTGTTTTTATTTCATCCATAGAGGCAAAATATTGTGTCACACGAGGAGATGTGTGTGAAGTGATATGGTTACGTCACATTTTGGATGACATGGGAATTCCTGAAAAATAGTCACCTATTCTCTATTGTGATAATCAGAGTGTGTTGAAGATCGTGCAAAATGATGTCTTTCATGAATGAACAAAGTATTTGAAATTGATTGCCATCTCATTTGAGAGCACGTCTTGAACGATAACATTCAGCTCAATTCTGTCCTACTGAAGCACAAGTAGCTAATATTCTCACCAAATCCTGGAAAAGTGAAATTTGAACTTTTTAGGGATTATATTTATAAGAATAATGCAATAAGGGTGGGGGATTTTTGCATATGTTATGTAGCAAGTATTTTATATAATTAGGCTGAGATGATTAGATAGTAGCACATTTTTCTTGCACATTTTGCAACCTCTCCTTTGTTTTTAGGGAATGTAGCTATTTTTCCTTCTTATAAATATTGTACATGCTTCTGAATAAATATATTGAGAGATAAATATCATATCTCTATTTTTTCTCCTCAATTATCTTCTCACACTTATGGTATGTAGGTGCTAATGTTGGAGTGAAAAGGGTTTAAGACACTAGTTATATGTCCTTTTTGTCTTTCTAGAATAGGATAGTATTTGGGTTTTGAGGGCATCATCTTGATTTTATAATTTATTTTGATTTAAGAAAAAAAATCTTGGTTCGATCAGGCCATCGTGTTAGTTATTTTAGGTTTTTAATCCAAAAATAAGTTGGTCATGGTATGAAAATGTTAAGGACAGTTATTAACATTTTTATTTCCTTTGGATTATTTCTCATACTAAAGAATTTTGGTGATATATACAGTTGCATAAGTTTTTTTTTTTTTAATTTGATGGTGTGTTTTTGACAATTGGTGGGTATTTATATATATAAATTCCTTGATGGCTTATGATAGATATTGTAATAGAGTGTTAATGACAATTGAGGTATTTATATTTCTAGATACTTTGTTGTTTATAATGGAAATTTTAGTTAGTTTAATGGTTGTGGGTGTCTCATGCAAATGCATATTTAGGGGTGGATTTGATTTTGGTAACACGTGTTCTTAAAAAGGATCTTGTGATGAGAAGTGGTAACATATATATTATTTTTTTACATAAAATGAAAATATAAATTTATTAAGGGAGTTTACGAATCTATAGTGCTATCAAGCTTGGATGGATATTTTTAATAAAAAATTTCTTATAGGCTTGGAAAGTTATAAGCCTTTCTATTGTCCCATTATTTCTTTTTTTATCATGTAACTTGGCTTCTTGGAAATTTCCGTTGAGGCAATTGTTAGTCATCATTTCTCTCTTATTATTACCTTTATGGAGTCACTTTTGGCTAAGAAAATTTAGATTATTCATTTGAAAATCAGAGTTTAAACTCATATGATTACCTAATGAAATTCCCCTTTGCTCGAGTGTTATTTCTAACTTTTAAGGGCATGAACCCTTCTTGAGTGATTATGAAACTATTGTTGCTTTGAGGCAATGATCGAAACGAGTATATATTTGACTTCTCTTATAAATTAATATAGATTGATGGTTGTGTATTAGATTCAATCATACAATCTATATGATTCCATGATTAACATTCTAATACACTCAAAATTATGTGTTTAAATTTTTAAACCATGGATCCTCTTGGATTGATTGTTCTACTTTTGTCATTATAGAGATCAAGAATCGTAGCCGGTTCTTGGGGTATCTCTTTGAGATTTTTAGATTCTTAGTTGTGTATTAGATTTAAATCATATAATATATAGGATTACATGTTCAAAATCCCAATACACTGGTCTTTGTTTTCTATCTCATAAGGCTATATTCCTACTTGTTGGGTCAAAGCATATAACTGTGTCCCACTTTTTTGTAGTTTTTGTACTTTCAGCAAACTATGTCTGACAACCAAAACATGACCAAACACATATAAAATGACCAAACATGCATTTTTAAGAGGCTATAAATACCAAGGTGCAGGGCATCCAGAATTTACCTGATTTTTTAAATTTTTATAGTATTTTTTAATTATTTATTTACTAGTCAGATTTTAAAATATTTATGGCCACAAAGTGGGACACACTTGTATGCTTTGACCCCTGTTATTAGTGCAAAATCACAGCACCCTTGAATGTCTACAACCTATTGGGTTAAGACTCTCAGTGTGATAGCATAACATGGAGAATCTCTCAAAGTGTGGGATAATGAAATCGAGAGAGCTCTCCGGATGAAGGTCTGTTCCTATTCCTTTGTTCAGGTGCACACAATTAAATTACAAAGGATCTACTCTAAAACCTACTCTATCTTTCCAAGGAGACAGGGTTAAGAAGATGTGAGAAAATTAAACCTAAGCTAACATGGTGATGCACAAAAGGACTGTTAAACACCTATTTTGCATTTTAACACAGACCATAGAAATGCAATACAACCACCATGCACATATAACCAAACTAGAATGAGAGATCAAAATACAACAATGAACACATGGGAAGGTTAAGAATCATTCACACACATATATTATTTCTCCAGAGTTGATACAGTACATTACAAAGAGCTAAGGAAAAAAATTGTATTACAACTTGAATCGGAGGTTTGGAAAACTCCACAAATTCACTTGCAGACAAGGGAAGAAGGGAGGGTGCAAAGAAAATGTCCAACCCTTTACAATGAGCCAAGCTCTTACCTTTATAAATGTAGTGAAGAGAGAGGAGAGAAGAAGCGGAAACCTAATTTGGAGCTCAGTACTAGCCATCAATGCCCCTACAAATTCGCACACAATTTGTTGAGTCTCCACTTTATGTATGTCATTTGGAACAATGAAGAAGGAAGAACGGTGGATCAAATCAAATTTGATCTATTTGTTGAAGCAAACAGATCACATATTAATGTAATGAAGACATTTTCCCAATACTCACCCACTTAACCTCGTTGAAATTAAAATTTTAGGTTTCCATGGCTTAGACGAGGTCAGGATCTTTCTAATGGTGCCAAAATTGTTGAATTTTGAGCACTGGATCAAAATATATGCCCATTTAAATGTTTGAGTTGGATCCGTACAAAAATGGTGAAATTGTTTTTAGGAGAATGAGTTCGCGGACTCGAAATTCACTTTGCACCTTTTGCACAAAAATAAAAAATTCAAAACATGCCTCGCAATTCACTTTTTCCAAAAAGACATCGCCAGGCCTGCCATCCACATTTTGCATTTAGGAAAGAAGTCCTCCCTAGGCACGCATCTGGTAAAAAACAAATTCCTTCTAAGGCTTTCCTCCCCATATGTAATTTAGACCGACATGTGGCTTCTTTTCGCATCGATGGAGCTATGGGTTATTTCTACACTTTACGCCTCCTAGGGTCAAAAATTTCAAACTATCCCCGGTGATCCGCCTTCCCGCCTTGACTTGAGACATGGTCATATGTAGAGCTCACACACATTTGGGGAACACCTTTGCATTTTTTTTTTAAGTTGATTTATTTCTTTGTGTTTTGGCTAAGTCCCTTTTGTTTGGCGGGGCCATACGTCTGACCCGGGACATGTGGAGGGCTAGTGCGCAGTTGGGACCTACTTCCCTATTCTACCTTTTGAATTTGCATGGAGATGACATGTGGAGGCCTCCGCCTTCCCTTCAGAACTTAGTCGATTTAAGACGTCGGCTCTGTTTCCTTTTTGACTTTTAGACACATGGAAGCTCAGTGCTAGTTTGAGACTGGCCCTTGGTTTGCCCCTTTAGAAGTTGCACCATTGAGGCATGTGGAGGCCTCCGTTGACTCTGCCCCATCTTGACTTTTCAAATGTCGACTCTGTCCCTTTTAAGACCTGATACTGGTCCTATTCTTTAAAGGTTGAATATGATGTTTACACTTAGCGACCTTGAACTTTCCTTGCTGTTCTAGAAATGATCCCCTCGAAACCTGATTTTAGTTGCTATGTATTTGTTATATTTTAAAATTAGCAACTATCATGGTGACCATGGGTCTCCCTGTTGTAAATTTTGAAGTTCCTGGCGCATTCACTAGGAGGCGCATCGAATTGTATAACGACACAAACCTAGAGAAAAAAAACTTGTGCCAAAGCACTTAGGGAAATAAAACCTATGTTACAATAAGACAATGTACATACGCACTTGGAGAAATTGAAAGCCTATGCTAATATTTACAAGGGTGAGGAATTTTTCCATTTAGTAGCAGTGTTTGAGGTAGATCCCATTGACTAGAATCTACAATTCTTCACCATCCAACTTAGCCAGTTGGAAAGCATTGCTTCCTGTAGATCTTATGACCATGTAGGGGCCAATCCAAATGGCATCAAACTTGGAATGCTTTCTGGTTTTTCCTGATCTGCATTCCACTTTAGAACTAAGTCCCCCTCTTAAAAGGTCCTTGTTCTTGATTTCTTATCAAAGCTCTTCTTGATCAATGCTTCATCTTTCTACATGATCTGTATTGCATGTTCTCTTGCCTCTCCTACTTCCATTAGCTCTATATACCTGATTTTCATAGTATCAAACTCAGCTACTTCCAAGTTTCATGAGTTCCAAAGCTGGAAACTCCAATGATATGGGAAATAATGCCTCTTTTTCGTATACAAGCTTGTATGGGGAGTTGTTTGTGGACCATTTGGATGTGATCCTATGTGCCCATAGAGCTGTTTTGATCTTTATGTGCCAAGTTCTCTGATTTTCATCAAGATTCCTTCTGATAATTCTTAGTAAGTTCTTGTTTGTGGACTCTTCTTTGCCATTACCTTGAGTGTAATAGTTTGATGAAGTGTTGAGGTATACACCATTTTTGACAGCCCATTCAGTGATCCTTCTACTAAGGAATGCCAATGCATTATCTGATATAATAGTGGCAGGGACCCCAAACCTGGTGGTTATTCCTTCATAGAAATCTAAGATGTTGGATTGATTTGCCTCCTTAAGTATCACTTCTTCAGTCCACTTAGTGAAATAGTCTGTTGCTGTAAGTATCCACTTGTGGCCCTGGCTTGAATTTGGGTTAAACACGATGAAGTCTAGTCCCCACTGCATGAATGGTTGATTCATTGAAATTGGACAAAGGGGCAGGGGAACTAACTTATCCTGCCCTATGAAGAATGCACACTTCTTGGACTTCTTGATCCATGAGTTGCAATCACTAAACAACGTAGGCAAGTAATAAGCAAATTTCATGATTTTGAGAGTTGTTACCCGAGGAGAAATGTGGCCTCCTACTTCTCCAACATGGAACACTATTGATATCCTTCTTGAACAAGATACCACTGATAAGCACATATGGGATGGATTGTAGTTTGAAGTATATCCTCTTTGATTTTTTCCATTCCAGAGGGGAAAAACCTATTTGGAGATAATGCACCAAGGCTTGGGTTCAACATGGAACAGGTGCATCATTAGTTGGCTACTCTTGATCATTTTGTAGTAACAGGATAGCCTCTTTTTCATCCATTGACTTGGCTTGTTGCTTGGAAGTGAGATACTCACACATACCCTTGCCACAAATGAACTTGATCACTTTGATTTTAATATCATACTCCATTACACGAGTGATCCAGCCTACCCTCTTCTCATTTAAGTTCTTGTTTAGGAGGAAATCCTCGACACCAACATGAGATACTAGTAGTTGAATCTTGTTATTCGAGACCAATTGTATGAACTTCTTCAAACTCATAATGATAGAAAGGATATGCTTTTCAATGAAATAATACTTTACCTCGTAATCCTACAAGATGTAACTAAAGAAGGCTATGTGTTGTTCCGAACCTTCTTTGTTAAGTTGAATCAAGATCGCTGAGATTATGTCTGACCCTCCAAAAGCATACAACATGAAGTCCTTTGAAAATTATGGGTTAATAAGAATTGGGTCTTGTGATATTGTTAACTTGATGGCCTTAAAACTCTCTTTTCCTTCTGTTTTCCATTTAAATGCAAGACTCTTCTTTAACATAATTGTTAAAGGCTTCACAAGAGTGGAAAAATCAGGCACAAATCTGTGAACAAAGTTTATTCTCCCCAAGAATATTTGGAGAGACTTCTTATGTTGTGGAAATGGAAGTGTTCAAATGGCTTCAACCCTTTTAGGATCAATTGTTAACCCTTCTCTTGAGACAATGTGACCCAACAACTTTCCCTCTATGCCAAAAACACACACTTATTCGGGTTCAATTACACTCTTAACCTTCTAAACCTCTAAAATACTTGTCTGAGGTGGAAGAGATGGTCTACAAGATTCTTTGAGAAAATGTTGATATCATATAGATACACCAGAACTATATTATTGATCAAGCCTTTGAACGCCATATCCATAGCTTGCTGAAATGTTGCTCCAGGATTTGACAGTCAGAATGACATCTTCTTATAAGCATATGTACCCCATTTGGTGGTGAAGTTTGTCTTGAATTGATCATCCTCTTTCACCATTATCTGATTATAGCCTAAGTATCCATCCACCAATAAAAAACTCTCAGATCCAGCTATAACCTACAAGATTTTCTCCATCAATGGAAGTGGGTAGTGATCTTTGAGTGATGCTCTTTTTAGATCATGGAAATATACACAAAACCTAATTTCTCCATTTATTTTCCTCACAGGAACCAATTTTGTAACCTAACTTGAATGCTTGATAGGGAAGATGATGCTAGCCTCAATTAGCTTTTTCAACTCTTTTCTCATCAGAGGTCCAATATGAGGGTTTACTGGTCTTTGCTTCTATTTGAATGGCTTATATCCCGGATCTAGCTGGATAGTGTGTTGTGCCAACCTTGGGTTGAAACATCTTAAATCCTTGTATGTCCATGAAAAGACATGGTAAATCTTAACAAATTTAAACAAATTCATATTTTTCTTATTGAGTACTTACCTTGCCAATTCATAACGTTTTGACTTCTTCTATGGAAATGGACTCTGAATCTTCACCCTTTACTTGGATATATTGACTCCAAAGTTACAAGACCCTTTGGTAAATGTTGCATTCTAAGTTTCACAACTTGGTCACCATAACGTTGTTCCAACTTGTCTTGGTTTCTAGAAGAGAACTTAACTTCTTCTTGTAGAAAGTTGACAATTTTTTTATCATTCTTCGAAGAGTTGCAAACTTGTGTTGTTATCTGGGGTATCTGGTCTTATAACCACTTTAATATGGGGCTGGGATTTTTCACTCTTGATACTCTCTACTACATCAAATGTCACCCCGATTGCTGCCAATCTATCATGTTGCTTCATTCTTCTTCCTTGGGATGGAATTGATGCCAAATGATTTGAAATATTTGATAATATCCCATACCCGATTCTTATAGTTCTTTAACAGATCATTCTTGGCAGCATTTTGTCCCTGAACTTGATTCCCAACCACCTCACTATCACCAAACACTTAAAATTTTTAATCCCTCTTTTCTTTCCCAATGCAGTCCATGGATCAAGGCCTCATACTCTGTTGTGTTATTTGAGCAAGAAAATTAGAAATGGAAGGCTGAGTAATATTTCGTACCTTGAGGTGAAACAATCATAGCTCCTCCTCCGGCTCCTTGTCTACTTCTTGAGCCATCAAAGAATAACTACCATACCTCATTATCATCCTTGTGGTTTGGCTTAGTGATGTTAGGAAGAGGATGATTATCCTCATGAAAATAGTAGACTCCTAGCTCAAATTCCTCCATTTCCTTGTAAGGATCAAAATCATGCCTCTTGTTCACCCACTTATTAAGGGTCAAGTCTAGAATACACCCAACCTTGGTATTTGCCTCATAAGTGCTTAGGAGGTCTTCCGATCAAAATTTGAACAATTTGCATTGATTGGGTTGGGTACATGAGGCTCAATATGGTAATCCGCAATGGGCTCAGATCTGATCATAGCCTTGGCTCCATACCTTGTTCTAAAAATCATGTGTGACCAATCAAAGACAAATAGCCTCCAATTTTAGCGGTGAAGTCTCTTGACAAACACAATGCAAAATGTGGTGGCAAGTCTATGACTGATATGTTTTTTGCAATACGATCACATTGAGGCATACATGTAATGTGAGGGTCAAATCCTTGATGACTCCAACCATTGTTACCAGTTGTCCCATCTAGTTGCACTACACCCTTAGAGATGACTTTGTATTGAAGACCCAGCTAATTGATTATTTGCTTTGGCATTACTGAGCTACTTGCTCCCGAATCAATCATGTAATTATGCACTAGCTTGTCTCCAATGATCAATGAGACATAGAAGGGAGGAGGATTTAGATTCTTACCTTGTTGTCCTCCATGGTTTCCTTTAGGCTGAGTTGCATTGGTAAGCACTTTCTCTTATTGATTAGAGGGCTGATTTGAAGTTGACCAATTGGCCATAGCAGCCTGCAATAGGTCTCTCTGTCTAGGATAGCCAATGACTCCCACATTGAGATGTTTACATTTGTTTTCTTCATTTGTTCAATGATGTTAAATGGGAATGAGCTATATTTTTTACCCCTTTCCTTGCACCTTTCTTACACATGGGTCATTACAACCGGTGCCTGAGCGGGTCTGGAAGGTGGCTTGGGATAACTCTGCACATTGGGAGTTACACTTTGTGGGGAAACAGAGGGTTGTGGACCATTTGAATTGGAGGATTTCCCCTCTCCAATATTCCTCTTCTTGGACTATGTATTTTCTACCACACTATGAGGAGGTGCTTGATTCATACCACAAAAATATTCATCCTGCCAATTGACAAGCATGGTCTCACTTAGAGGTGCCTCTTTTTGGGTTTCTTGCTGCTGATTTTCCTCTTGACTGGGCTCTTGGGACACACCAATGGTCTGTACCATCAAGGCCTGGTTTAGCACACCATTGAAACACATTGACTTGTTATGGGGCTGACTACATGGGAAACACCAATCATATTCTTGTGCCATGTTGTTTTGTGTAGGAACCAAGGCCCTCGATGTTGAATCTACATTTGGATCATATGGTCGAAAGGCCTACAACTTGAGGTTGTCCTTGGTTTTTATTTTGATTTGCAGCCTAAGCTAGTGGTCTATTTTGTTGGTATGGGGCCTAGCTTGATACTAAGTTTGAGGTTGATATGGCCTAGAACTCTGAGCTTGTTTCCTCTTGATAGTCACTAGCTCATTCCCTAGGTTCTGCAATTGTTTCATAACCTCTTGTAGCTCTTTTGAAGTGTTAGAGGATGAGGTGGAAGCTTCAGCTGAACTCTGATTCCTTAGAGTAGGTATGGGAGCTAATGTGGGTGTTTGACTAGTGCTTGGAGCTCCTAGTTTTGGATATAGAGGCATAGGTGGCCTAGGTGCAAGTTTACCATCCTGAATTAAACAATTTTCAGCTCTAATGGAAATGTTATAGGCTATAGGTAAGGTTACACCTCCCATGGATTGAATCATTAAGGAAATATAAGAATTTAAATCTCTAAGGAAGTATAGAAAATAACCTTTGTATGTTGGTCTTACGGCCTCCAGAATCCTATCCCATGTCCTTTGAAATATGAAGTTGAAATCGGTCAACTACTCATTAGGAGCCCTCTTGATTATTGTCTAGTTGTTCCAACAAGGATAGATTATCTCCCTTCTCTCCAAATTGATTGTGAAGAGCTCTACATAGATGGTCCCAATTCTAAATAGAGCCTGTTATTAGACTCCTGAACCATTGTGAAGCTTTACCCTTGAGTGAAGAGGCTAACAATTTGACTGTAATGTCCATCTCCGCAATTTCATGAATGGTGCATACATTTGTAATGTCTTGAATGTGGTCACTAGGAGTAGTCTGGTTCTCTCCAGTGAAATATGGAATGCTCTTCAATGCTATGACTGGGACTAGATTTTGTGCATTGAGAGTGAGTGGGATGCTACCAGTGAAATTGACATAGGGGTTGGGTGGTTGTGCCATTATGATTGGCCTAAGAACCCTTGTTGATTGGATGAAAGGCTACAGGGGAGGTGTCGAAAAGGTTCTATTTGGTGGAGATGGAGACCTTTGAGCTCTTCTCCCCCTTCTCCCTCTATCTGGGGACAAGTGTAGATAGACAAACAATCCTTCTTCTCTAGTTCTTGATCTGGTATGAATCCTTCTCATGAATTTGCCAAGCCTAGGCTTTTAACCAGTGGATCTTCCTCTTTTGGAGTCACTAAATGTGTAATTTTAGAGCTTCTTAAAAGCTGAAAACTTACAACAAGTGCACATCAATCTTGTTGTAGAAAAAAATGAAGACCTCTTGGTCCCACCGGGTGTGCCAAAATTGTTAGTGCAAAATCACAGCACCCCTGAAATGTCTATAACCTATTGGGTTGAGACTCTCAGTGTGATAGCATAACATGGAGCATCTCTCAAAGTGTGGGACTTTGAAATCGAGAGAGCTCTGGATGAAGGCCGGTTCCTATTCCTCTGTTCAGGTGCACACAAATTAAATTGTAGAGGATCTACTCTAAAACCTACTCTATCTTGCTAAGGAGACAGGGTTGAGAAGATGCGAGAAAAATAAACCTAAGCTAACAAGGTGATGCACCAAAGGAATGTTAAACACCTATTTTGCATTTTAACATAGACCATAGAAATGTAATACAACCACCATGCACATATAACCAAACTATAATGAGAGATAAAAAGACAACAATGAACACATGAGAGGGTTGAGAATCATCCACAGACATATATTATTGCTCCAGAGTTGATATAGTACATTACAGTAGCTAAGAGGCAAAAAATTATATTACAACTTGAATGGGAGGTTTGGAAAACTCCACAAATTCACTTACAGACAAGGGAAGAAGGGAGGGTGCAAAACAAAAATGTCCAACCCTTTACAATGAGCCAAGCTCTTACCTTTATAGATGTAGTGAAGAGAAGAGGAGAGAAGAGGTAGGAAACCTGATTTGGAGCTCAGCTACCGACCATCAATGCCCCTGCAAATCCCCACAATCTATTGATTCCGCTGCTTTATGTCTATTCGAGAATGTGAAGAAGAAGGAAGAATGGCGGATCAAATCAAATTTGATCTAGTTGTTAAAGCAATCAGATCACATATTAATGGCATGAAGACATTTTCCCAATTCTCACCCACCTAACCTTGTCAAAATTAAAATTTCAGGTTTCCATAGATGAGGTCGAGACCTTTCTAATGGTGCCAAATTTGTTGAATTTTGAGCATTGGATTGAAAGATATGTCCATTTGAATGTTTGAGTCAAATCCGTACAAAAATTTTGAAAACTAATTTAGCAGAATGGGTCCATGGACCCAAAATTCACTTGCACATTTTGCACAAAAATACAAAAATGCAAAAAACATCCCACAATTCACTTTTACCAAAAAACCATCCTCGGACCGACGGTCCACATTTTCCATTTGGACGAGAATTCTCTCCCAAGCATTTGTCCTCTGGAAAAAAAAAATCCTTCCTTCCAATGCCCTCCTCACATGTAATTTAGGCACGACATGGGCTTCTCTAGGCGTTCGTAAGCGGAGGTGCGGCTTATTTTTACACTTTAGACCTCCTCGGGCAAAAAAGTTCAAATTGCCCCCTATGAACCACCTTCCCACCTTGACTTGAGACATGGCCATTTGAAGTTTCACCGAAGAGAGACGTGGCTCCTCTATGGCTTTTCTCTATTTGAAGTTTCACCGAAGAGACACGTGGCTCCATTGTGGATTTTCTCTATTTCTTTGTGTTTTGGCTAAGTCTCTTTTGTTTGGTGGGGGCATATGTCTGACCCAGGACACGTGGAGGGTTGTGGTGAATTTGGGACCTACTTCCCGATTCTACCTTTTGAACTTGCACGGAGATGACATGTGGAGGCCTCCGTCGTCCCTTCCATACTTAGTTGATTTAAGTGGTTGGCTATGTTTCCTTTTTCACTTTTGGACATGTGGAAGCTCAGTGCTAGTTTGAGACTGGCCCTTGGGCTGCCCCTTTTGAATTTGCATCATTGAGGCACATGGAGGCATCTGCTGACACTACCTAATCTTGACTTTTCAACTGTCGACGAAGTCCCTTTTTGGACTTGGGACACATGGAAGGCTAGCGCTTTTCTGGGAGACTTGCTTTTACATCTACCTTTGAAAATGTGCCTAAGAGACATGTGGCACCTTCTACGAGTCTACGATACTTAGCTGATTCAAGATGATTCTTTTCTCAAACCCTGACTACGTGGTGGGATTACACATGTTTGAGTCTCCACTCTTTGGATTTATCTTTGAAGTTGCGTTGAGTCGACACATGGCACCTTCCGTTGACTTGAAGACTTTTCAACAACTAGTGTGACTTTTGGGGGCTCTGGACATGTGGAGGCTTGGCACTTGTTTGCACACTACCTTTTGGGATTGATCCTTAGAGACACACTAATGAGACACTCTTATACATCGTCGATTTGGGCCCATTGCCATTTGACTTCTGTTGGACTCTGACCATGTGGAGAGCTGGCACTAGTTCGATTTTCTACCTTGGGCTCTTAATTTTGAAATTGTGTTGAGCTGACATGTGGTTCTTTCCGCTCATTTAGATTTTTCAACACCAAGATCTGTCCCTTTTCTGGCATGGGACACCTGGAAGCTTTGCGCTTGTTTAGAGAACCACCCTTGGCTTCGACCCTTGAAGGTGTGCCATTGAGACACTTGGCAGCTTCTGTTGTCTCTTCCATACATAGCTAATAAAGGCCTGCTCTGAATCGTTTGTGAATCCTGAAGAATTTCATCCTTTCCCCATTTATCTCCTGAGACCCTATCACCTCCTTGACGTTGTTTTCCTCCTTTGAGCCTCTGGTTTCTCCATTTCTGAGTCCGCCTACAACCTGATTGTTAGATTCAAAATGTGGTCTTGTACGATGGAACGGATATTTAGATTTCTTCCTGTGCAGGTTCGGGTTTGGCTAGTTTTGCCAGGGGAGCAAAATTGGGATAACACTTGTTTAGGTGTTAAAAGTTTTTTGATTTCGGGACACTGATAGTATCTGCAGCTTATGACTTCCTACTTAGACAACATGGTGAAGATTTTGATTTTTCTTAAAAAAATTAGTAAGTGGTTAGCATGTGGATCCATTTCTAGAAATAGAAGGTTTCCTTTCATGAGGATGTTAAATAGTAGCATATTGTTGTTATGTGTATTCTTATCATGCTCAATTCTCATGAAGTAGATGGCTTTTATGAGTAAAATAAGGAAGGATTGGTAGAAGTTGCATCAGTTTTGATTATGAAGTTCTTTTTTACAAATTCTTACAGTGTTGTAGATCTTGGATTGGTGTTATAAATAATTTTGGAGGCTCATTGCCTTGGTTTTTTGTATTTTTGGAGTAAGGTTGTCATAACCAACTGTAACAAAACTTGTAAATATTATTGTGAAAGATATGAATTTGATCACCACATGTTTACGAGTATTTTTATCGTGTTTTTTTATCATCTTAAAAGATAGATTAGCATTTCTTGAATAAATTTGTTTACTTTCCTTTTCGCAACTCTAAGTTCAAAAGGATATTTTTCCATTATTGGTTTGTGTGCCATGTTGGATATAGTTGAACTAATCATGTTAAGTCTTCACTAGAATAATGGTAAAAAATTTAGTAATATTTATGTGTGAAACCCCTTGTAGGTCATGGTAGTAATGTAGTTCTAGGTATATTTAAATGGGTTGACAATACTTTTAAAATTTAATCAAAAGATAAATAAATAGAATAATAAAAATAGTGAAGTTTTGATCTTGTAGATAAAATCAAGAGCCTTTAAGTAGAAAAATAAATGAAAGAAACTATCTAATTGTGTAAAAGGAATCTATCCTTACTACCATTAAGCTACTAATAAAACGTATCATTATTGTTGTGAGACGATAAATGATCCTAAATTTTAATCAATGTTTAGATTTTGGGAAAATAATTAGGTCTTAATAAGTAGGGGTGATTGATCCAGAAACCATTAAATCTAACACATCTGTTTTGAAACCCAATTTGTATTCTTTTTTCAAACTTAATCAAGAGAAGCCTTAATGAAGCTTTTACCCAATCCTGATAAATTATTAAGCCTAAATAAAAGAATGGTTAATAACTAAAGGTCATGAAAATGAATTCAATTTGACCTTCTTCCAATAACTTTTGTTAAAGTACTTTACAACCATCTTGTAAGCATTGTTAAACATTGATCCTTAGACAAAGAAGATTATAGTTCAAAGCCTAAATGGTACTCCACCTCAATTAGAGCTTACACTTGTGCAATGGAGGTTTGGAACGAGATTTTGTAGCTTGTGTTTGATTAAATAGCCTTGTGGGGGTTTGGTTTATGCCCCCCCCCCGCACTGTAAATATAAGAATGAATTAAACAAATAATTGTCATATTAATGATGATCCTCATTCGGCAAGTTTTATCCTAAGATAAATATTCTATAAGATAAAAGAAAGGAATGTATATTTTTAAGAATAATTATATGGATCATAACCTGAATCTCATAGAATGTATGTTAGAAATTGAAATACATTTTTTGTAAAATAACTAACCACAAAGGAATTTTCACCATGGGATGCCCTAGCGTAAATGTGTCTTGTGCTTGTACTATTATTGTGTGTATTGTCGAAAAGGGAAGTGAATTTTTGTGATGGGGGTCATATGTTCCTTTGTACCTAGGTGGTCAATGTGTGTCAAGATTTTCAAGATTTGGTTGTATCCATTGTGATCACTGTAGTGTCATTTAATCTTCAAGCAAGTCAAAGAATTATTATTATCTCTTAATTATTGAATGTGATATACCTTCTTTTTGTGTGTGTGAAAGGAATGTTATTTCTGCTTATGGAGTGTTGGAACCTTTTTGCAATTGTCATGTGTAGTTGTGTTGATGTGTTGTATGACCAGGATGGTATATAGTGAATTGGATTATATAATGATGTCATCATTGTGTTGTGAAGAAACTTGTATATAACCATGGTGTATTGCAATTGACAATATGTTGTAAGTGTTCTAATAATAAGTAAAAAATCATGTAATATGTAATGGTTCATGTTGTTATTAAGGGGCATATGGTTAACGTATGCTCCCTATTGTGTAGTGCATGCACTTTGGGTGTTATTTGTGGTAATGTGATGCATTGTAAACCATGAATGTAATGTATGTTATTTACCCTGTATTGGTACAATGCGTAAAATGTTATGGTTAATTTTCGTGAACTACCATGGTATTAGTGATGTAGTTACGTGTTTTGTTATGAACCGTATGCTAACCGATCCTAAGGGAAATTAGTAAAAAGTGTATGTGTGGAGTGAGGGAATGAGTACCATGGGCCAGTATCTTGAGCTGACCTTAGGCTCAGTAGATGACAACCTGTGCTCCTCTTTCTCTCTCTCCTTGTGGTTATCGTATGGATTCAACCTAAGTGAAGCTACGACTATGTTTATCCTTATCGAAGTGGTGGGAGGATGATTCAGATAGAGATGATGACATTTGTATTATTGATATGTTATTTTACGAGTTGAGGCCTTGATGTCCTAAGCTCCAGCAACACATTGAGTACCCCTTTGGTGGTTGTATAAGGCCACATAGTTATCGTAATGTGCTACTTATATATATTTATAAATTAAACTTTTTCTTTTATTTTTGTAAGGACCAACAATTTTCTTGATTGATATGTTTTTATCTTTTAGGTATTTCCTTGTTTGTGGTACTAACATGCGTATTTTTCTATAACTATGGTTATTTGGCCATTTGTTTTTCTTGGATTTAGATCTTCTTTCAAATTTTAAATTTTACATCCTAGCCCAAGGATTGTATTTTTCCACTTGGCATTTGAATTAGATTGCTATGTTGGTTGTATTATCGTAATGTGTAGAATAGGGTCATGGGATGTACCATGGAATGGCTGAGCCTATGGACCCACTCATCATTGTATGAGGGTATGCCCCAAGGAGTTACACATAACTAGTGGGTTGTCGAGCCATGAGTTATTATGTCACTTGGGTTAGGGGTGTTTGGACTCTACGTGCCTAGAGCCATAGGTTGACCGACCTCTTTGGGGAGAAAAAAGGAAATTCTATTTATATATTAATGCTTGAGGGAGACATAAGAGACTTTAGAGAGGAATAAGATATGTTTGTTTTTGCAGTTGATGCTTCGGGAGGTATGATGAGTTGTGTGTGATGTATTCGGAGTGGTATTGTCCTGTATCTGTACTCATGTAAGTTTGCTATGTTTTATGGTATTTTGGATATGTCTTTGTTCCCTTCTTGACACTTTGTACCTACAGCTATTTCACTGAGTCGTGTGAAATTTTCTTCTTCGAAATTGTGGCAATTTCAGGTTGTTATAGTACACTTATGTCTGAGTATTTTTATGTTGGTCATCTATGTGCGATAATAATGTAGCCAAATTATAACAAAATTTATATTCTACAAATAACATGAGCTCCAAAAGAAAATAAATCTCCACCTTCGTTATTGAATAATGAATTACAATGTTTCTTAAATGAAAATAACTCCCAACTCGAGTTGCCAAACAAACTCTAGTAACTTGACTAAATCTACTCTAGGTGGCGGAAATTACTATTTTTTAGTTTACTAGTTTATTCTTAGTAACATGCTTATTCTTAGTAAGTTTGCATGCATTCCTAAATTAGAGGAATTTCCAACTTTCTAACTCATAATGCAACTAATAGACTAAAATTAACTAATGCCCAAAAATAGGAAAAAACTGAACTACAACTTAAATCCTAATTTTTGGCCTCAAGATGGCAGATTTAGGGCCCGAAAATGTGAAAATTTCCCCTAATTGGTAGGGCTTGTTTCCTCTGCATTTGTCTCATCGAAACATGTGGTTTAAAAAAAAATGGACTCAAACGGACACCGGAGCTCAAGTTATGACCTTGTCAAGTTCTGCTAATTTTAATTTTGGCGCATCATTCTCCCTGCTTGAAAAAAATGCAGCTCCTGCAAGTTGTCTTCTTCAAACTGCTTCCATTTATCTACATCCAACTTCTTAATCTCCCACTACTATGACCCAAGTATTATCCTCTTGTTCCATTCCTTTCCAATGTACCAAATATTTGTTGTATTTCCCATGTCGTGTGTCCATTGTTTTCTTATCTAGAATCTGATCCACTTCTTCTTTCTTCTTCACCGGAACCTGCTGCCTCCAATCTACTACTTCATCAATAACATCCCCTTCTGCACCATCCCCATGAAAATAATACAAATCTAAAACATTAAACACTGGAGAAATATCAAAATTCCCTGGCAATTCTACCTCATAAGCATTATCATTTATTTTTTCATGATTTTGCAAGGACCAATCTTCTTGTACTTCAACTTGTTATAGGTTCCTTTTGGAAACCTTTCCTTCCACAGATATACCATAACCAACTCACCAACTATAAATACATTTCTCCATCTCTATGCACATCTGTTATTTCCTTATACTTATCATTACTATTCTGCAGCTTCTTCCGCACTTCTTCCTGCAATTGTTGTATATGTTTCGGCAAATGCTTCTGCATCATCACTGACTCTGCCATCAATTGGTAGTTATACCAAATCTAACACCCCATTTGGATTACTCCCATACACAATTGAAAATGGAGACTTTCTATGGATCTATTTATGGAACTATTATATGCAAACTCAACTTGTGGTAATGCTAAGTCCCATTGTTTTGGCTTTTCCCCAACGATGCACCTTAATAGGTTTCCCAAACTTTGATTTACCACCTCTATTTTCCCATCATTCTGAGGATGATAGGAACTGCTTGAACTGTAGTTGAGTTCCCAATTTCTTCCATAAAGTCTGCAGAAGTGACTTAAGAACCTTGTGTCCTATCCGAAGTAATGGTTTTTGGAACACCATGCAAATGAACAACTTCTCTTGAAAAAAAAATCTCTACGCCTATCGCATCACTTTTTTTTTTAGGAAATAAAATGAACCATCTTAGAAAACCTATCAACAACCACAAAAATTGAGTCATTACCTCGTTGTGTTTTTGGTAATCCCAAAACAAAATCCATACTTAGATCTGTCCACGACCCTTTAGGAACAAGAAACGGCATATACAACCCTGTATTATGTGCATGGCCTTTCGAGACTTGGAAAATTTGACATCTCTCCACATATCTTACCACATCTCTTTTCAGCTTTGGCCAATAGTATTTTTCTCTCTACCAAGGCTATCATCTTATCTTTACCAAAATGCCCAGCCAATCCTCTGCTATGCAACTCTTTCACTATATTCTCTCTCATAGACCCAACTAGAATACATAGTTGGCGTCCCTTGAATAGGTAGCCATCCTATAAAATGTACTCATCCAAGACATCTCCTGCATTTTTTGACAATGGACAAATTAACCTTTCAACAATATCCTTGAAATCATAATCAAGAAGAATACAAACCCTTTATTGCTTCAAAACCCACCACCTCATTTTCCATAGTGGTAAACAAAGTCACATGCCTACTCAATGCATCTACAACTTGATTCTATTTTCCTGATTTATGTTTTAGAGAAAAAGTATAACCCTACAAAAATGATACCCACTTTGCATGCCTACTATTCAACTTCTTTTGGGTATTCACATACTTCAGGGCTATGTGGTCTATAAATAACACAAACTCCTTAGGCACTAAGTAATGCCTCTAATGCCTTAATGCTTGTACAATTGCATAAAATTCCACATCATAAGTAGAGTAGTTCTTTCTTACCTCATTCAGTTTCTCACTAAAGAAAGCTATTGGATTTCCACCTTGACTTAGAACAACACCAATACCCACATGTGAGGCATCACAATCAACCTCAAACACTTTATCAAAATCTGGTAGTGCCAAAATGGGTGCCTCTGTCACCTTCTTCTTCAAGAACTGAAAACTATCCTCAACTGCCTTTGTCCACAAAAACTCCCTTCCTTTTGTGCAATCTGTTATAGGTGCTACAATATTGCTGAAATTTTTAATAAATTTTCTGTAAAATGTTGTTAGACCATGAAATCTTCTTACCTCTATTATACTCCATGGAGTAGGCCATTTAATAATTGCCTTTATCTTTTTGAGTCCATCTGTACCCCATCTGCTGAAATAATAAAGCCCAAGAATACCAAACTCTCTTGCATAAATGTGCACTTCTTCATATTTTCATAGAGTTTCTCTTTCCTTAACACTTCAAATACCACCCTTAGATGCCTCAAATGTTCTTCTTTAGTTTTACTAAAGATCAAGATATCATCAAAATAAACCACAACAAACTTACCATTATACTCCCATAGCACGGTGTTCATCAATCTCATAAAAGTACTAGGTGCATTGGATAACCCGAATGGCATCACCAACCACTCATATAATCCATTTCCTATCTTGAATGTTGTTTTCCACTCATCTCCTTCTCTGATCCGAATCTGATGATAACCACTTGAAGATCAATCTTGGTGAAATACCTAGATCTAGCAAGCACATCCATCATATCATCAAGGTGAGGTATTGGGAACCTATACTTGATTGTAATTTTATTGATTGCTCTGCTATCCATGCACATTCTCCATGTTCCATCCTTCTTTGGTGTTAATAAAGTTGGGTTGCACATGGACTCATGCTCTCCCTTATGACCCCCTTTCTCACGAGCTCTGCCACTTGCCTATTCAACTCTGCATGCAATGTTGGGCTCATCCTATAAGCCGCTTGATTTGGGAGTGAAGACCTGGAATCAAATCAATATGGTGTTGAATATCTCTTTTGGGTGGTAATCCATCTGGTAGCTCATCAGGAATAACATAAAAAAATTCTTCTATTAATTATGTTGTTTTCTATTGGTATTTGTGCACTTATAGGTTCATCCTTATTTGTGACTAGTGCATAACAAAAACTAGTTGCCTTTTCCTCCTTCACAAATTCCTTTGCAGAAAGCATATTTTCAGCCTTCCCCTCTTCCTTAAGAGGTAGAAAAACTATTTTTGTGCCATCCTTCCAGAAAGTATAAGTATTCTTTCCCCATCATGAATAACTTTTCTATCAAATTGCCATGGTCTTCCTAGTAGCATATGACATGCATCCATAGGAATAACATCACACCAAATCTCATCCTTATAATTGTTCCCAATAGAAAAACTTATTAAACATCTCTTATCAACAGTAACTTCATTACCCTTCTTAAACCATGCAATATGGTAAGGGTTAGGATTCTTCTCACAATGCAGACCCAATTTATCGACCATCTCATTTGAAACCATGTTCTCACAACTACCACCATCAATAATAACATTACATACCTTTCCTCCTGAAGTGCATCTTGTTCTAAAAATATTTGTACGTAGCCATGCATCCCCCTTGATCTCCTTTCTTGGAGCAATCATCATCCTCTTGATCATCAGATTTTCTCCAACATCTAGTGGAATTTCTAGGTCATGTTCATCTTCTACTTGTTCAGCTTCAACAAGATTTACTCTTGGAGCATCTCCTTTCCTCTTGTCATGTGTATAAGAATGTGGGCATTCAAAAGCCCGATGCCCTTCTTCACCACATATGTAACAAAAAATGGTCTTCGTGGAGCCTCCCATCCTCTATCACCAACATATCCTCTGCCCCTAGAAAATCCTCTACCTCTTTGTTGATTCTGGAAATCTTGTCTCGTATCCTCTTGATTTTCCAATCCATGAGATGATTCTCCCTACCTTGGCTGAAACCATCTCATCCCGAAAGGAAGATGAGGCCCCCTATTCATTCAGGTGATCTCCTAAAACTTTTTCAATGATTTTTTTTTTCCTCGGCCTTTAAGGCTAATTGATAGGCATCCTCCATGCTCTTAATCCTATGCATACTTATCTCATCTTGAATAGAAAATTTTAATCCATTTACATACCTTGCAGCCATTTGTTCCTTAGTTTCTTCATGCTCTACATGAATGGACAACTTGTAGAACTCATATGTGTATTCTTGCACTGTTTGTAAGTTCTATCTGAGATTCTGAAACCTCTATAAAGGGTTTGTGCATAATCCATAGGGAGAAATTTATCTTTCATCTTCTTCTCCATCTTACTCCACATCCTAATTATTTCTTTCCCCTTTCTTGACCACTCTTTCTATAGGTGATCCCACCATAACATAGCATGACCTTTCAATTTCGTGCATGCAAATTTTACCTTCTTTTCTTCTGACATAGCCTTCCACTCAAAAAAATTTCCCCATGCTAGTCAACCAGTCTATCAGCTCTAGTTTTAGACTACCACCATACTCTAAAACATCAACTCTTATCCCATCATTCTTTCCTTCTAATGCTCGAAGCATCCTTTCTTCAAAATCTAATGGTGGTGCTTGTGTTTCCTCCTCTTCACAAACTTCTTCTTCATCTGTGTCATCTCCACCTTGATTTCCTCTCTTTGGGTTATCATTGCAGCAAAGCAACAACTTGCCTCTGTAGATCTTGCATATTTCTATTCATCTGGGAAATACCACCCTCTCTTCCTCTTCTCTTCTTGCCATTTTTTAAAAAAAAAAAGACTTGAACCCAGCTCTACGATACAAGATAATGTAGCCAAATTTAACAAAACAAACTTGATAACTGCAAATAATATGAACTCCAAAAGAAAATAGATCTCCTTCTTCATTATTGAATAATGAATTACAATGTTTCCTAAATAGGAAAACAACTCCCAACTCGAGTTTCCAAGAAAACTCTAACTAACTTTGACTAAATCTACTCTAGGTGGTGGAAATTACTATTTTTAATAGTTTACTAGAACTTGTTATTCTTAGTAAGTTCGCATGCTTATTCATATGGGCACAGAAATTGCCACGCATCTTCTACATTCCTAAATTAGAGGAATTTCCAACTTTCTAACTCATAATGCAACTAATAGACTAAAATTAACTAATGCCCAAAAATAGGAAAAAAAAATTGAACTACAACTTAAATCCTAATTTTTGGCCTCAAGATGGCAGATTTAGGGCCCAAAAATGTGCCAAAAACTTGCTCCCGAAACTCAAAGTACTAAATGAGCTCAAGTATTGTCAAGTTTGCTAATTCGCTCATCTCATCGAAACATGTGGTAGTATGTCAAAAAAAAATGGACTCAAGCGGTTCCTATGAAACCTACAAGAATGAACAACCTAAAATTTTATAGGAAAAATAAACAGGAAAAGAGATTACTTAAATGATGAAGTTAATGGGGAAACTTTTTTGCATGCACCCAACTACTGTCATTCTCTATGGCCATTTACTCAACCGCTTGGCATGGAATTTTCGGTTTCCTTGTGCGTGATTTATTTTTGTTCTTGTTGGTAAGTGGTGGTCTATTGTCACTTTACACAATAGTTCCTTGCCGGATAAACTTGTTTTAGTCCTCTAGCTTTGGATTTCCTTGTTTAGCTATTGTTTATTCTTGTGCAAGCGGGGTGCGTGGAAGAATTTATGGCCACCTACAATATCTTTTTGTATTTTTTTTGGTGCATTGTTTGGCATACGTTTGGTGGGAATTAATTACAAATTTTTTTCTTTCCACCTGCATACTTATCATTTTATTTAGTCATACCTTGGGCTCACGATTGGTTGAGTAGAAAACACAAAAACCTATATGTTTTGTGACGTGACTATTTTGGTGAGGATTATTGACTAGGGTATGTGGAAAGAATCTTCGAAACTTTCAGCCAAAGGCATCTGGAAAGATTTGAACCTTATCCTTATCACCTTCTCCTTATTTGTTCAAACATATCCTAGTATGCAGTGGGGACGCTCAACAAGCAAAGGAGGAGAAGATGTGTTGTTGTACAATATCTGTAAGGTGTGTTGCAACTAGTGGAAGCATATATGACAGGCATGATAATATACACATTTCCACAATATGCTAAGATCTAGTAATCTCTTGAAATGAATGTTGTCTTTTCCTGATTTGGCTTTTCAAGTAAGGATTTTTTTGTATTTTAATTTTGGTAATTTGTTACCTTATTGTTTGCTCTTTACTTATTGTCTTGTGTTGGGTTTCTTATTTTTTGTGGACGTGAATAGTCCAAGAATCTCTTTTGGGTAATTGATGTCTTGAAGACCTCTGTTTGGATCAGTCCCCTAGCCAGAAACCTTCCCATTTTACCTTAAAAATCCCCTTGTTATAATTGAAAATTTTTACTAGATATAATGGTGGGCGGCTTGAGTTTACTGTGTTTTCTTTCTATGAGAAATATTTGGATTGGGTTGTGCATTCAGCCCCTGTAATGGGTTAGGTAAGAAAAATTATTTAGCTATGTGGATTCAATTTGTGCATTTGTAATTGGGTTTAATACACATAAGCTTGATTTAACATTGTATATGGGTGTCGATCTGAGATTTTTGTAACTTTGAATACCCTATTTATAGAATGTATCCACATGAAGTATATTGGGATACTAAATATAATTAATTCCTTCTTGGGAAGGTTCGTTGAACCATATGCTTTTGTTTTGGTTGAATACTTAAGTATTTCAGATCTATGTTTTGAACCCCCTTTTTGAGGTGTAAGATTTATTATGCATATATATATATATATATATATATATATATATATATATATATATATATATATATATTGTCTTCTTTTGGTAATAAATCCTAGTTCCTCATCACGCAGAATCTAGATTCGTGAGAATTTCTTTAGTATTTTGGTGTGCATGTGTATAGTTCTAATAAAACACCATATGATCAAAAGCCCTTAGCTTTTCCAGGAAGATGTGCTCATTCATTTGGTCAAGGCTTAGAATATCTGGATTTGATTATGTTTTTAGGGTTACGAGATGTTGGTATTAATGCTGGAGTTAAAGGGGTTTAAGACACTAATTATATGACCTTTTAGTCATTCTCGAACAACATAGTATTTGGGTTTTGAGGGCATTGTCTCGATTTTCTAAGTTATTTTGATTTAAGAAACAAAATCCTGGTTCGATCAGCCCATCATGTTAGTTATTTTGGGCTTTTGATCCAAAATTAAGTTGGTCATGGTATGAAAATGTTGAAGATAGGCATTAACATTTTTATGTCCTTTGGCTTATTTCTCATACGGAAGCCTTTTGGTGGTATATACAGTTGCATAACTTGTTTTTTTTTAATTTGTTGGTTTGTTTTTTACAATTGGTGGGTATTTAAATATATAACTACCTTAATGGCTTATGATATAAATTGTAAGAGATTGTTAATGATAATTGAGGTATTTATATTTATGGATACTTTGTTCTTTATGATGGAAATTGTAGTTAGTTTAATGTTTGTGGGTGTCTCATGTAAATCCATAGTTAGGGGTGGATTTGATTTTGGTAAAAGTGTTCTTGAAAAGGATCTTGTGATGAGAAGTGGTAACCCATCTTATTTTTTTATATAAAATTAATATATAAATTTATTAAGAGATTTTACAAATCTTTAGTGCTACAAAGCTTGGAAGGATGTTTTTAATACTAACTTGCGTATAAGCTTGGGTAGTTATAAGGGTTGTCGTTGTCCTGTTCTATTTTTTATTACGTAACTTGGCTTCATGGAAATTTCCATTTGGGAATTTATTATTCATATTTTATCTCTTATTATTACCTTTTTGGAGTCAGTTTTGGCTAAGAAAATTTAGATTTTTTGTTTGAATATCAACTTTTCAACTTATATGATTACCTAATTGATGTGCCCAAATTAGCAGGAACTTGACAAGGTCATAAATTGAGCTTCAGGTGTCTGTTTGAGTCCTTTTTTTTTTTTGAAACCACATGTTTCGATGAGACGAATGGAGCAGAAATCGTCCCTATCTGTTAGGGCAAGTTTCGGCACATTTTCGGGCCCTAAATCCGCCATCCTGAGGCCGAAAATTAGGATTTAGGTTATAGTTCATTTTTTCCCTATTTTTGGGCATTATTTAATTTTAGTCTATTAGTTGCATTATGAGTTAGAAAGTTGGCAATTCCTCTAATTTAGGAATGTAGAAGATGCATGGAAATTTTCGTGTCTGCATTTAATAATAAGCATGCGAACTTACTAAGAATAAAAGGTTCTAGTAAACTGATAAAAATAGTAATTTCCGCCACCTAGAGTAGAATTAGTCAAGTTAGTTAGAGTTTTCATGGAAAATTAATATGGGAGTTATTTTCTTATTTAGGAAACATTGTAATTCATTATTCGATAACAAATAAGGAGATCTATTTTCTTTTGGAGTTCATATTATTTGCAGTATATTAGTGGAGTCACTTTTGTCTAAGAAAATTTAGATTTTTGGTTTGAATATCAAACTTTCAACTCATATGATTACCTAATGAAACTTCTCTTATGCTTGAGTGTTGTTTCTAACTTTTAAGGGCATGACCCACTCTTGAGTGATTGTGAAACTATTATCTCTTTGAGGCAATGATCGAAACTAGTATATATTTGAATTCTCTTTATAAATTAATTTATATTGATGGTTGTGTATTATATTTAGTCATACATTCTATGTGATATCATGATTGAAATTCTAATATAATTTACATTCTGTGTTTAACTTTTTAAACCATGGATCCTCCTAGATTGATTATTCAACTTTCGTCGTTATAGAGATCAAGAATCGTAGTCGGTACTTGGGGTATCTCTTTGATATTTTTAGATTGTTAGTTGTGTATTAGATTTCAATCATATAATCTATATGATTACATGATTGAAATCCCAATACACTCATATTTTTATTTCTAAACCATAAGGTTATGGTACTACTTGTTCGGGTGTTAAACGTTTGTTGCTTTCGGGACATTGATATTATCTGCAACTTATGACTTTCTACTTAGAAAACATGGTGAAGATTTTAATTGTTCTTAAAAATTTAAGTAAGTTGTTAGATCATGGATCCATTTATAGAAATAAAAGGTTTCCTTTCATGAGGTTGTTAAATAGTAGCATATTGTTGTTATGTGTAGTCTTATCATCTTCAGTTCTCATGAACTGAGTGATGTTAATAATTGTACAAATGGATTTTGTGAGTACAAAAAGGAAGGATTGGTAGAATTTGCATCAATTTTGATTATGAAGTTCTCTTCTATGAATGCTTAATGTGTTGTAGATTTTGGATTGGTTTTGTAGAGAGGTTTGGAGGCTCATTGCCTTGGTTTTATGTATTTATGGAGTAAGGTTGTCATAACCAACTGTAACAAAACATGTAAATATTATTGTGAAAGATATAAATTTGATCACCACATGGTTATGAGTATTTTTATTACTTTTTTTAGCATCTTGAAAGATAGTTTAGCATTGCTTGACCAAATTTTTTTACTTTCTTGCTCCGAAGTCTAAGTTCAATAGAATATTTTTCTATCATGGGTTTGTGTACCATGTCGATAGAGTTGAAGTAACCATGTTTAGTCTTCACTAGAGTAATGGTAAATGTTTCAGTTATATTTTTGTGTGGTAACCCCTTCTAGGTCATGGTATCAATGCAATTCTAGGTATATTTAAGTGGGTTGGCAATCCTTTTAAAAGTTAATCAAAAGATAAATAAATAGACAAAAAAAAAACAGTGAAGTTGTGATCTTCTAAATAAAATCAAGATCCTTTAAGTGGAAAAAATGAAAAGAAACTATCTAATTGTGTAAAAGGAATATACCCTTACTACCCTTAAGCTACTAATAAACTTATCAGTATTGTTGTGAGACGTGAAATGATCTTAAAGTGTAATCAATGTTTAGCTTTTCGGAAAATAATTAGGTCTTAATAAGTAGGGGTGATTGATCCAAAAACCATTAAATATAACACATTTGTTTTGAAACCCAATTTTTATTCTTTTTTCGAACTTAATCAAGAGAATCCTTAATGAAGCTTTTACCCAATCTTGATAAATTGTTAAGGCTAAATAAAATATTGGTTAAAAACTAATGAGGTCATGACGATGAATTCAATTTGACCTTCTTCCTCTAACTTTTTTCAAAGTACTTTGCAACCATCTTGTAAGCGTTTTTAAACATTGATCCTTGAATAAACAAAATTACAGCTCTGAACCTGAATGGTATTCCACCACAATTGGAGCTTATGTAGTGCCCACTTCCCTTTGACACTTTTGATATTGATTGTGATACTGTTGACTATATTATGGACATTATTATAGTTTTGATTTAGTATGATAATTAAATGTTAGAGCATGGATTATTGTTGACTTTGATTCATATATGATGTATGATGATTGTTTGAGATGTTTTATATAGATGATGATATATGTTGTTTGACATGGTTATATAATGGATGTTGTTCGGACTTGTGATATTTGGATATATTGAGTAGATCGAGAAAATTTAATTTAAAATTGATGATTATATAATTGTTGATGAAATTGTAAGTGATATTCTTGATTTTCTTGGTGTTGTTGTGATTCATTATATATTGATGATTTTGAAATTATATTATATTATTTTGGACTCTATGATATGACCACAAGGCCGAAGGAGGTAATTGTGTTTTGCAGGTTAAAATATGACAACAAACATCAAGGGATTGGAGACCAACCACATTGGAATTCTAGATGAGTTTAACAAGGTCACCATGGCAACATGTTTTGTGTGTGTGTGTTGTATTTGTTAGGGATTCCCATGGGGGGATTACCTTTGAATGTGACAAAGGGGTTATGTGTATTTTATTAATGTGGTTACTTTTTATTATTGTTTTCAATTGTTTATTTTGTGATGCATTTACCACTTTCATTATTCTTTTAATTGTGGAGAATTAATGTGAGTAATCATATTGTTAAAATAAATTAATTAATCAAATTTGGGATACAAGAAAGTAATTATAGAGTTTTTAGCCATGTATTAAATGTTTTAAGAATGTGTAAGTTTACTTCTAAGTGTGAAACACTCCTCCTTGGAAATTCGAATTTGTCCTTGGAGGCTGATTTTGGAGGCTTGTGGAACAAGTAAAACTTGTCCCATACCTCTTAATTTTATTTACCAACCATGCCTATGGTTGGAGAGTTGAATTTAGACCTTATTTATGTATTTTGATATGACTATTTGTAAGTTTTAATTTCACTCTTCTTATATTTTATTAAATTCAGTCCTTATGGGGTGTAGGCTTTTTGGAGTGTGTAAGTTTATTGTCATATTATTCACCCACCTCTTTATTGTGCATTGCAGAATGAATTTGAATTTTGTGTTGGGTTTGAGGATGTGTGATATGGCATCCTACATAGATCCACCTCATCCTCTTCTCTTCCCTCTTCTATAAAATTAGAACTCCTTGATTTGTTTTGGGTTATTGAAGTTTTGCTTATTTCTTTTTAGGGAATTCTTTTGTTGTTTTGGAGATCTTTCTTTTGGAGTAGATTAGAGACCATTGCATGCTTGTTGGATTTTTATATTGGACTATATTTTGGCATTGGAAAGCTTGTTGTTCTTGGAACAAACTCCATCATGGAGAGGTAGGAGCTTGACTCTTCGAAAATGCTCATTTCTTTTGTATGCATGTATGAAATGGTAATTGTTTTTTGTGTGTTTGTTGGTTGGTTTGGTAGACTTCCTAGGAATGGTGTAGGAGAAGGCTATGGGGAATCCATGTGGGGGACCATAAGGGAATGATAGTGGCATCAGAATTATTATGGAGGGAGTTGGGATAGGGTTTCCACGTTGGAAAAGAAATAGCTTGCATTTCTTACTTTGTGGGGGGCATATGGAGGGATTATGGGGAGCATAAGGATATGTGAGATGATATATATTGGCAGGTTGTTACAGGTGGTTACCCATTTCCCATTGGGAGGCATAAAAAAATTCCCCCATAGTTCCTTGTTCCTTTGTCTTGTTTGATGGAGCCTTAGTCTCATTTGTATATTTTGATGTAGTTGTAAATTACACTCTCTTTTGAACTGTGTTTAAAATGTGATAATATACATGTGTATTTGTGGAAGCCTGTTGTTACCATGAGTTCAATCACACCTTCTATTGCATTGTGGTTGGGGCTCAGGGGCCAATGAAGAAGGATGGCTTCTCCTTTTCATTGGATGTCTTGATTGAGTAGAGAGTCTTGCCTTTCCCCTGCCTTGTTGTGATCCAAAAGGAGAAAACTTATGTTGTTGTTCAAGTAGAGGAGAAAGACAGGTTTAATGAGTCTCTTGTGAAATGAAATCTCATTATAACCCTTCCCACTTTGAATTGGATGATCTGTATTTTATTTGTAATGGAAGGATACTTTGTATTGAGTTATGAAATTTGTAAACTCGAAATGTGAATGATATAGATACTTTGTTCTATTCATTTGAAAGAAAGAAATTGAAATTTTTTATTTGCATTCAAGAAATTGAAGAATGTAAAGTTGTATTTTTTAAATCAATAAAATATTACACTACCTTTATCAATTTACATTGTTGTATTTGATCATCAAATTGTGATTTGAAATCTCTATTTGGAAAATTGAAATGAGGAATGCGTATGAAGGAAATATATGTAACTCTGTTCTTTTGAAATATGTTAACATTGGAAATCAGACTTTGTATTTTGTCTCTTACATGGTTTGATTAAATCACTTAAATGTATTATACTGGAATGGAAATGAATCTCCATACTTAGAAGGTGAAAATGATAAATAAATCCTTTAGAAATTGATCTTTGTTTTGTATTTCATCCTGAAAAATAATTTATCTAAAATGAACAGTTTGAACTTGTAAGCAATAAATAACATTAAAACATTGAAATATAACATGTCATGATATAAATGAACTAAATTAGTCTAAAACACTTAAGGAAAAATCCTTCAAACATTGTAAAATTGGGCCCAAACATTTCACAGTTGTTTTGCTGTCTGAAGTTGTAAAAATTCGAATTGGAAATCAATCAAGAAAAATAAATTTCCAAATGCATCCTAAACTTATTCTAAGAACAATCCCCCATGTATATTTAACATATTGAGAGAGGAAGAAGATCTAATTGAATAAAATTTATAAGTTAAAATTTACTAGTTTGCTTTAAAAAATCCTGCATGCCGTTTTCTAAAAATTTACCCCATAAACTTTATCAAAACCAAAAATTAATAAGCTCTATGCAAAGAGGACATCGAGAGATTTCCAGAAAGTCCTCGTTTTCCCAAAACTGAGCTCTCTATCAAAAGTTATGGCCTTCTGAAGTTTTCTTCACTTGGCGGAAATTTTTGGGAAAATTTTCCTTAGCAGGCCTGCGGCCCGAATTTTTCCCTAGGGACTTAGGAAAATATTTGGGAAAATTTTCAAAAGTTTCTCCACCGCCCCACCAATCCATAGATAATCAGAGGTTGCCACGTGTCACCATGAGGTGTCAGCGGATGGGCGGATCCCCTTTTTAACTTAGCACTTTCGGAAAATTTTTGGGAAAATTTTCCAACTTTTCCCCACCGCTCCACTATCCCATAGCCAATTAGAAGCTGCCATGTGGCCTCACGAGGAAATGGAAGAGGCATAACACCTTTTTCAACCTTAACGCTTTTAAAAAATTCTTGGAAAATTTTCTTGGTTTCCTCCGCCTCCCCACCCGCCTGCGGCTAATAGGATGATGACACTTGGCGTCATCTGGGAGCAAAAAAGGCATGGGGAAATTTTTTCCCCTTGTGTTTTGTGACTGAAAAGGCTTAATGCCTTAAATCTCTCTGATGGCCCGACTTTCCCCTAGAGCTTTCTCAAGCCGACACGTGTCCTATTCGCACCCGTGGGCGCGCAGAGACAAATCGCGCTTTTGCCTCGAAAAGGGAAAAAAAAAAAAAAATCTTCCTAAACTCTTCCTTGCTCCATCGACCTGCGCAAGGGAAAATTTTCACCCTTGGGCCCGCAGGCCGGCCCTTGGTGAAAATTTTCACCCCAAGGCCTACCGGCCCATAACTTGACTTTTATGAGGAGTTAGGAGGACTTATTTATATCATTGGAAAGGTGAGGAAATTTCCTATCCAATGGAAGTGATTTAGGAAAATTTTGAATGCGTTAAGTATGAGAAAAATCAAGTTGAAACTTTAAGCCTATTAGAGAGTGGGTGTGGTGAGGAGTTTTCCTTTTGAACCTAAGTGAAACTTATAACCCTAAATTTTGGACCTTATGACCTCTAATAATTATTAATAAAATGAAAATATACTCTATTAGATTTGAATTGTTCCTGAACCTGTTAGGACAAGTGTTGCCTTGTAACATGGTTGTAGATTCTTTTAATAAAAATAAGTTATTCCATACTTTTCCTAACTAATCCTAGGTTGTTCTTGGGTCTCAAGTGGGTTGTTTTAACAGACGTTATAGCTTACGCTTGTCTCTTTGCGCAATGGAGGTTTGGAACAAGATTTTTTAGGTTGTGTTTGATTAAATAGCCTTGTGGGGGTTTGGTTTACCGCCACCCCCGCCTTCCCCCCCCCCCCCGCCCACCATAAATCTAATAACGAATTAAACAAATAATTGGCATATTAATGATGATCCTCATTCGGAAAGTTTTATCCTAAGCTAAATGTTCTCTAGAATAAAAGAAAGGAATCTATCTTTTTAAGAAGAATTGTATGGATCATAACCTGAATCTCCTAGAACGTAACTTAAAAATTGAAAGATGTTTTTAGTAAAATAAGTAACCACACAGGATTTTCACAGTGGGATGCCCTAACCGTAAATGTGCTTGTACTATTATGTCATGTCTTGTCGGAAATGAAAGTGAATTGTTCGTGACGGGTGTCGTATGTTCCTTTGTGCCTAGGTGGTCAATCTTGTGTCAAGCTTTTTGAGAGTTGGTTGTAGCCATTGTGATCACCTATAGTGTCATTTAATCTTCAAACAAGTCAAAAAATTATTATTATCCGCTAATTTTCGTGTTGTCTGTGTGTGTGTGTAAGTGGGCGTTACAAGGTACATAGGTTTGGATCGAATTGGAACATTTCATATGACTCAAAGTAAATAACTGCATTTGGATATATTCTCTCATTGATTGTGCCGCGATAGTAAAATCAAGATACAAATTAACCGCCACAGCCCACTCCTGTAATTTTTAATATCACCCATTAGAAGTTAGATGAAATTACAAATTCTCAGTCAAAGAACACGGATATCTATCAACATAGTCATCCTTACTACATATTATGCCAGAATATAAAAGTAGCTTTTCGACCACTAAAGAAAGATAGCCAGCTTTTAAGGCAACAAACACCACCGAAAATTAAAAAATAAAATAGAACTGTCATCCAGGTAGGGAAGAGCTTATTTAGCCAGTGTTATGTCGATAAATTACTGCGAATCTTTAAATGGTGGGCTGTTTACCACTTTTCCATACATCTGACCGTAAACAACAGCAATTTAGATAACTTTTTGCTAAAAAAACGATATGGGAAAACGATCATAAACCTGCAGAGATCATTTTGGTAGGTTAATGGTGTAATCCATTAAGGACGATCTGCAGCTTTCATTATCCATGTCTTGAGTACAGTTTGAAGCATACTCTCTTCGCTGCAGTAACCATATAAGATAAATGATGATAAAAAAGGAAGAAATGAAAGCCATGGATTATATATGAGCTTGTAAATTACCTTATAAGAAGATTTAGTTGGCAGCAACGCTCTGAGACTTGCATACAGGAAGTTCAAATTCCTCTCTCTTCTTCGCTTCATAATAACGCGGTTGATAATTCTTCTGTAAACACACAATTTTAAGGGTTTTTTTGGATGGCAGAGGCAAACCCTTGTACGAATATCCTTCATTTTGCTGATATATTGTTATAAATAAATTGCAAGTCCTGCGTCTCCCAGTGAATTAAAAGGATGCATACAGACGTGGGAGAGTCACGAGAGTCACGAGAGTAAGTACGTCATTTTCGGAATCCCACCTGGTATCTCAATGACATCCACAATGGGTGTACGAGTTCTCTTTCAAAATGTGGGGACTTCGTAATAATTAAGAGTTAACATGACGAGACACAAACTTTCAGTGATGTAATCCGAAAACAACTTCACGAGAAATAATTTCCTTATTAATATTTTTTAATTTGTTTTTAATAAATTGATTGTGTCACGGTTCGAGGAGTAAACAGCGATGTAAATTCTGTGATTAGAATGTAGATTCTCTTCTTCGTCATCTCTACATATTAGAATTTTAGTGATTAGTTACTAAATTATTTTATTATTATCTCCATAAAATATACTAACGATCATACACAAAGGTACAATGGGTAAGGGAAATGGTAATATGGAGCCAATAGAATGGGCTAAATAAAAATTTGAGGTAAATGATAGGAGTGTTTTGAATTGCATGAAAACAAGATAATGCGGGATAGAATCATTGTGCTTACCCATGTGCAGTCGAGCCACAACAACATTTGTTACTCCCTTCACTATTTCATCGCCCTATTTACTTTCTTAAATGCATGGTTTTATAAACTAGCAATCGTATGTGTTTCACGCAATGTGAATGCCGAACAGTATATGTTATTTGTTTTAGAGGTATAATTATTACTTTTATAGTTGATGTTGATAAGGGGTGTGATTGATTTCGTAAGTGTAGAAATATAGACGGGCCACTTAATTTTAAGGTTGTTTCTACATTTCAAACTTGTTAAAAATTCGTACATGCATACATTTGATACCATTTTCGATAGTTAATTTATTTTATAGTTGATGTTGTATGTGTACATTTAACTTTTTACATTGATAATGCAAATTCATACATTTAAAAGTACACGAATATCATATTTCACAACATCAAATAAATGTAGATCTATTTCACAACATCACATAATGAGACATGTATACATTTGCAATTTTTATATCACAAATGGTAGCCTTTAGTGGGCAATTATAGTTTCAATAAACATGATTACATTTGATACCCCTTGAACAACAATGTTGCTTTGAATAGAAGAAGTGTTGAGTATAGTAGTAGTGGAGGTGTTATCAAAGTAGAGGGTAGTATTTACGATGGGTTGAGTGATAGTAGTCTTGCTTCCTCCTTTCTTCTTGCTCCAAGTGTTGGTACGTGTGCCATATTTGGGTATCTCTCAAATGTAAAAGCAAGTCAAATACGTAGATTTGCAAGCAAGGGAACTCTAGAGAAAGTTGTGAATGTCAGACCTTGCCTTTCAATGGTTCCATTGTCGACGGTTGCTTTGTACAAAGTAAGTCCCTCCGACTTGTGGATAGTTAATCCCCAAGCGATTTTAATCGAAAATTGTCTTCGATTCCCTCTCGAAATAGGGGGTATGGGAATATGTAACGCGTTGGAGGGATCCCAACATTGGTCATTGTATCTATGAAATTTGACAACAATAAATAAAGGTAATGTTTTTGGTTGCATTGATGCGTTGTAGACAATGTCAATGATTGTTCCTCTGGCACCATTGACGAGGCTTTCATCAACCCATAGATTTGTAATAAAGCATGATTTTTTTTGTTTGCATAGAAAAACTTTGTGCTCCAACTGATCATCATGAGGATTTCCTAGTCACATCCACCTGTTACTTTCAACAGTGGATTGGGCGATCGAAATGTTCAATGCCTACAATATTTGTAGGTTATGAGATTCCACTTGATCATTTTTTGCAAAAAAATGTGGTTCATCCTTAAAATTATTGAGCTCTTGGTGAGTTAGGTGTGTGTCGTGTGAGAGATTTAGAGTTCTCAATCCTCAATTAGAGGGGTTTAATATCGCATGTGGAGCAGTAAATTCACAAATGAAACCATGCATTGGTTGTTCCTTGCTGCCAAAATATTGTTTACAATGTAATGTAAGTCTGAAATCTCTTCCAAAGGGTTGCTCCATAGGAATTACTTGCATAAAGAGGACTGTCCAAAACCGGTGGTAATTGGCGGAGGTCACCCAAGAGGAGGACTGATTTGTTCCAAAATTCATATGTTCTTAAGTGTGGGAAAGCTTCGTGGAGCCCATTGTTAATTTTTCTTAGTGACTTTGGACTGATGATACTCATTTCATCAATAAGAACATATTCCATATGTTTCAGCGGCTCTTGAAATGACGCTAATGCACTACGTTTAAGGGGTTTCAATTCTTTGATTGGAATACGCATGGCTGCATGGATTGTAGATGCAAAGATGTTGAAAGCTGAAACATAGGTAGAGGTGAGCACAAGTAGAGGTGAGGGAGATGTGCTTGGTGTTGTGAATTAATTCCAGATTTTATTTATCAGAAATGATTTTCTTTGTGCCAGTCGTTCCTTGAATTATCAATCTTAGTGGAGGTAGAAGGGTTTTTTTTTTGAATGGTGTAGTATGGTATCAAGAGCTAGTTTTTGTTCTAGAGAAAAAGGAAATGTGGAAGATGGTGGTGTGGCTTGTATGCTAGTGTTAATTGTGTCTACCTTTTCTCTCTTGATGAATGATGAACTAGTTATCTAGAAATCATGCAGAATGCCATGTATGTTCTAATTATTTTGTATGTCAAAATCTCATTTCCGCAACATTTCAAGACTATCAAGACCCACAAGAGGTTCATCTAGAGAAAATAATATTTTCCTTACCTCCAAAGAAAGAGAATCACAAATATCCTCCAAAAAAATTGTTGAGCTCTTGTTGAGTTAGGAGTGTGTCTATGTCAGACATTAGGAGTTCCCAATCCTCAATTAGAAGGGTTGAATCTTGCATGTGGAGCAGTAAATTATAGAATGAAACTTGTGCATTGGTTTTTCCTTGTTGCCAAAATATTGTTTGCAATGTAATGGAAGTCTTAAATCCCTTCCAAAGGGTAGCTCTATAGGAATTACTTACATAAAGAGGACTATCCAAACCCGGTGGTAATTGGCCAAGGTTGCCGAGGAGGATGACGGATTTGTTCCCAAATTTAGATGTTCTTGAGTGTGGGAAAACTTCGCGGAGCCTATTTTCAATTTTTCTTAGTAACTTTGGGCAAATGAAACTCATTTCATCAATAAGAACATATACGATATGTTTCAGGAACTCTTGATATTAAAATAATGCACTACCTTCAAGGGGTTTCAATTCTTTGATTGGTACACGCAAGGCTGTGTGGATTGTGGATACAGAGATGTTGAAAGCTGAAACATCGGTAGGGGCGACCACAAGTAGAGGTGAGGGAGATGTGCTTGGTGTTGTGAATGTATTCCATATTTTATTTATCAGAAATGATTTTCCTGTGCCATTCGTTCCTTGAATTATCAATCTTAGTGGAGGTAGAAGGGTTTTGTTTGTTGAATTGTGTAGTATGGTATCAAGAGCTATTTTTTTTCTAGAGAAAACAAAAGTGTGGAAGATGGTGGTGTGGCTTGTATGCCAGTGTTAATCATGTCTACCTTTTCTCTCTCGATGAATGATGAACCAATTATCTAGAAATCATGCGGAATCCCATGTATGTTCCAATTATTATGTATGTAAAAATATCATTTCCCAAACATTTAAAGACTTTCAAGACCCACAAGAGGTTCATCTAAAGACAATACTCTTTTCTTTACCTCCAAAGAAAGAGAATCACAAATATCCTGTAAAAACATTGTTGAGCTCTTGTTGAGTTAGGTGTGTGTCTGTGTCAGACATTAAGAGTTCCCAATCCTCAATTAGAATGGTTGAATCTCGCATGTGGAGCAGTAAATTCTAGAATGAAACATGTGCATTGGTTTTTCCTTGTTGCCAAAATATTGTTTGCAATGTAATGGAAGTCTTAAATCCCTTCCAAAGGGTTGCTCTATAGGAATTACTTGCATAAAGAGGATTGTCTAAAACCAGTGGTAATTGGCCGAGGTCGCCGAGGAGGATGACTGATTTGTTCCCAAATTCAAATGTTCTTGAGTGTGGGAAAGCTTTGCAGAGCCTATTGTTAATTTTTCTTAGTAACTTTGGGCAAATGAAACTCATTTCATTAATAAGAACATATTTTATGTGTTTCAGGGACTCTTGAAATGACAATAATGCACTACCTTCAAGGGGTTTCAATTCTTTGATTGGAATATGCAAGGCTATGTGGATTGTGGATATGGAGATGTTGAAAGCTGAAACACCGGTAGGGGCAAGCACAAGTAGAGGTGAGGGAGATGTGCTTGGTGTTGTGAATGTATTCTAGATTTATTTATCAAAAATGATTTTCCTGTGCCATTCGTTCCTTGAATTATCAATCTTAGTGGAGGTAGAAGGTTTTTTTTTGTTGAATGGTGTAGTATGGTATCAAGAGATATTTGTTATTATGGAGACAAAGGAAGTGTGGAAGATGGTGGTGTGGCCTACATGCTAGTGTTAATTGTGTCTATCTTTTCCCTCTTGATGAATGATGAACCGATTATCTGGAAATCATGCGGAATGCCATGTATGTTCCAATTATTGTGTATGTCAAAATCTCATTTCCTCAACATTTCAAGATGGTCAATACCCACCTAAATTTTGTCTAGAGACAACACTCTTTTCTTTACGGCCAAAGAAAGAGAATCACAAATATCCTGTAATAAAATGAAATAGGAAGTTACTAACACTAAATGTATCTGTGAATTTAAAAGGAGGGACTCCTCGATTAATAGTATTCTATATTTTCAATTTCATTCTCAAGTATAATTAAAAAAACCAAAAATATTATAAAGAGTTATTAAAAATTTTATATTAGTAGAGGCCATACATAAGAAGATAGTAAAATTTATTTTTTATTATGGTTTAAAAGAAATTGCACAAAGGTTTCTCTACAAAAAAATATTTCCCCATTTAGTTTTTGAGATTTAGTTTACATCCATAAACTTGAAATTCACCTAATTAACACAATATCATCTCGAAAATAAGAATAGCAAAACATAACCAGCCATATCTATTTTTTATTCTTTCTAATTTACCCAAATAATGTAAATATTTATAGTGAGTACCCTTGAATTTATGTTTTACTCTTTGGCTTTCCTATTGTACTGGAGTTCTGTGCTAAATTCGGAACAAAAAAATGAAGATATTTTTCATAATGAGGGCATCGACCCTACTCATTTCACTAATGAAGTCACTCTATTCTTCATTGTTGAGCTCTTCTCTTTTGTATTAACTTGTCTTGGAACTTAAATTTTTGTCTCTGAATCCTATTAATATGAAAACTAATAGGAGATGACATTGTTGATCATCTTGTGATATAGATAGGAACGCTACAGCTAAGACTCGCCATCTCAACCACTGTTCCTCCAACCAGCTTACCTCCAAGTCAAGGTAATTATTCTTTGTTAACTTTACAAACTATTTTCAAAAATTAGATTTAAAAATCTGTTATCCCCCAATTTGATCCCCTGTCATGTTAAAGATTGGGTACAAATTATAATTTGAAAACTTATGAGAATAGTCTCTTGAACAATTAAACATAGTTCAAGGTGACAAAAACCTAAAATTATTAAGGATTCGAGCATAATTATTTACATAAGTGCACAAAATTTCTCTAAACCAAGTGAAAAAATATTTAAGAAAATATTAGCTAGATATTCATAAAAAATTCACATAATGTATTAGGAAGTCAAAATAACATGTATTTATACTAAATCTTATGTTTTCCATAGAATTAGCCTACTTAAAAAATATTTTCCATTCCTTCAAATTTTCGATTTCTATTTTAAGAAGAGAAATGGCATGAACATCTCCACTATCTGCCTTCACAAACCTTACATGTGATGAGGTAATTCAAATAAAAAGCTATTGTAACCAATGTTACGAAATTGGGCAAGGAAGCTTTGGAAGAGTGTATCAGGGTAATTTGAAAGATAAAGATGTGTCTATAAAGAAACTAAAAGGTAGAGTCAAAGAAACAAATAAATTAGTTGAAAATGAAGTCAATACAATGTTGGGCACCAGTGTTGAGAATGGACCTTAGGGAGGAAAAGTGTAGTATCTGAAATGTGGGGTCCTCCCACTGAATCAATTACGTGTTGCAGCAATTTATTGTAACTTGGTGAGCTTGCAATTTCTACAAGAACAGAGCCCAAAAACTAGTTGAATGCCAACCCAATGGTTTACAACTTTGTACAATTCAAGAGAATGGAAAAAAAATCTCCCTTCAGATTGTTATTTCCAAACATCAATTGTTGTAAGCAGCCCAAAATTCCCAATTTGTGGGTTACTATTCTTCTTAATTGGTTGTCTTCTATTTGAAGAAAATCAAGTGCCGAAATATTTCCTATAGATTTTGGGACACTTTCGTTTAGCTGATTGATGGACAGGTCCATCAGTCGCAATTTGGCTAGCTTATGGCCTACATCCACTGGAATTGTCCCCACAAACTTGTTGTGATACAATTTTAATTATTTCAATTATGTACATTTCATGAGAGAATATAGAATGGATCCTCCTAGGTTATTATTATCTAGTGACAGTTCTCGTAATTGGGAAAGTGAACCCAATTCTTGTGGAATATAGCCATACAAGTTAGAAGATATATTTAACTCCTCCATGAAAGAACAATTTCCTATCGCCTTGGGAATACCACCTATAAGGATATTGTTCTTCAACTTGAGCTCTCTCAGTTTCCATAATTGACCAATCTCTTCTGGGATACTGCCATTGAGTTTGTTTGAATTTAGAAGCAGATTTTCTAATCTGGTCAATGTTGTTAATATCTCATATGGAATTCATCCCTCAAGAATATTATTAGACAATGAAAAGAGATGCAATTTTGTGCAGTTATTCAGAGAATTGGGATTTTTTCTAGAAAGCATGTCATTTTTTAGATTGAGCATTATTAAACGCTTGAGAGCACCTAGTAAATAGAAATAATAAGATAAGCTAATTATTCCCTATAAAATATAAATAATTGACATAAGCTAATTCACGTCCATATTTGTTGTATAACCAATTTCATCAACTGTATCAGGCCCGTAAATTAGCGATTTGTTTGTTTATGATTTGATTATCGTAATTTTCATTTACTTATTTAATTTTAAACTAGGGATATTTGGGATGGAAACACAACATTTCTTATAGGCAATCATTCGGATCACAGGAGAGAGTATTGTTGATCAGATATGTGGTTGAATGTATCATGAAAAATTCAGAAGCATCTTTACATATGAAACACCAATTTTCCAACCAGTGCTTATTGAAACATGCTCTTGCAATGTTGATAATACAGCTCAAATTCATGTCTCTTAATTACATGCTCTAGCAATGTTGATAATACAACTTAGATTCATGTATGTCAATTAAACGAATACACTACAGATACAGTATGGCACCAGACCAATGCATGCAAAAAAAATTTGTTTTAAACAACAAAGATTAAACCCTAATAGTATCATCCAAAAATTCTTAAAGGAACTGTGTAAAGGCATCTAGAGCATAACTTACCAATCTAGAAGAAGTGTCTAAAACATCAATATGACTTCTCGTGCTTCCACTATTGTTTTCTTTTATTTCTTGTGTCTGTATATTCTCTACGTCACTCTAAATTCCTGAATCTCCTTTTTATCTCCCTTTTTCTGTGTGCATATACTTTCTTTTCTACCTCCCCTAAGCCTTATACAACGCAATTATTATCGATCTATTATTGATCTCCTAATTAAAAACAAAATCTAAAATTGTTAATTTTTATTATTAGAAACAAATTCAGCTAAAAGCTAAAATTGTTGTTAATTAAAAACAAAAGCTAAAATTGTTAATTATTAGAAACAAAATTATTAAAAATAAAAGCTAAAATTGTTCATTAAAAACAAAAGCTAAAATTTTTAATTATTAGAAACAAAATTATTAAAAATAGTAGAGAAAATTTATAATAGGGAGGAAAAGCACAAACGTCAGAGAAAATTTAAAATAGGGAGGAAAAGCACAAACGTCAAGACGGTCGTCAAACCGTCAAATTTAACACATTTGTAGAAATGTTCATAGGGGCCTTTCCCATAGGGGGAATGCCTTCAACATAATAATAGTGTGTTTACTTTTTAGTATTCTATTTTTCCTCTTTCTATTATTGTTATAGTGGCACGAAGGACATTATTTTTCCATGGATGAAGTATGCAAAACAACAAGATACTTTCATTGTACTAATTTGGCATAGGCAAAATTTGAGACATGAGAAGAACAAGACAAAGGATTGTAGTCAAGAAGCATGTAATAATTCCCGTGGGTAGAGAAGGGATTCGATCCATTCAAGGGTATCAGCGTAGCTGAACGTATACCCTCACTATGCTTTTTGGATCCCCTTCAAATCGACAATGTGTTTTTCCTCATGCAATGAGTAGGAGGATTCGAGAGAAATATAGTTGAGGAACCTGATTAAGGGTGTGGACATGCACATGTGTGATGGAAACATTACATTGGATGTGTTGACATTTTCTTGTCTCTTTACAACATGAATAAGCTAGACAATAATGACATAATATTTGTTCTCATGATAATACTGTTAGTACCTGAATTTAATCTCCTTCAAAGGACAAGAAACATAATGGATCTGATAGGATGCCAAGAGGTAGATAGATAGTTATGTATGTCGTTTTGTAGCCAGGGAATTAGTCTATCTGACTTTTTAGCACTCACGCTTTAAAAAGGAGTGGGTAGCACCTTAAGAGGATTTGATCTATCCTCACTATTTTAGGTTATGCCTTTCAACCAAGCTAAGACAATTGTTTTGTAGCCTATTGTTTATGGAGAAGATGGTGATATCCTTCCTAATGAAGTTTTTAAGGATACTTTCAACAAAATATGATCAATGCAACAAAATCTAACTCTCACAAGTTTCACTCTAGATAGTGGAGATATTCTCTAGACAAGGTTCAGGCTACTAAAAACATTTGGAATCCTGATTGCTTCTGCATGTTTTGGTAGTAAAATATATGCATTTTGTATACACACATGAAAAATAGGGGTAGGATGGGTAGGATTGGTTGGTTTTGAATAAATTTTGGTAGGAGGTGAGGTAGAATGAACCTGATTTGCTAAATCTCTGAGATCTAGATTACAAAATGGAAATTCTGGACAACATAATACTTCAGAATAGCTAAAATATTCCTTTAACTAGAATATATACTCAAATGGAGGCCCAAATTTACAGTTTTTCACACAATCTATGATATTTTAACATGAAGGCTCAAGTTAGAAGACTCAATAAAGCATCAAGATCTAAGATCACTCTACGCCTGAGGTACACCCAAAGGCTTACAAACAATCCATGTCAAAAATGAAAGAAAAGTGATTTTAAACCATTTATTTCACTCCCAAATGAAATTTCTTCTAAGAAACGAGATCATAGATACCACTAAACTGTCACAAGGATTGAGACCTGTGTGATTAAGATAGATTTTGATACAAGATTGCAACAGGAACAAGAAAACTATTTGCAGACATTCAGGAATGAAACAAACACATTTTTCTCGAGACCAACCCAAAATAACTCAAGTTTGATTAAATTTATCAGCAGGGGAATGTTTCTAGAATAATCTCAAATCTTTTCTATGGTTGTACACTTGCAACCACTTTCACATGATCAAACTTAATACAAAAGAGATATACAGGCTTCTTAGATGGCTTCTCAAGAGACATACTTTGTCAAATTTTCCTCTTGGGAATTTTCTTCAACCTCTAACACTCCAACCATTTACATGATAAATTTTTTCCATTTATAAAATTTACAACAGATCCTTTTCTCCCCCAAAAATCCAGACATTGAGTGCCACCAGTGCTTGTCATGATCATGATTGTGATTCCCAGAATCAGATTCGTAAAAATTTGTTAGGTTCTCATGGGGTAGATCCCTTCAAAAATCTCAGCATTCAACTCCTTCATCTATTAGAACACTCCTCCTTCAATCTTTCCAACCACTTCTACCCCTAATCTATCAAATCTTGTTCCTTGTGTGCTCATGAGAAGAAAAATGGAAAACTAGATCTAGCCCGATAGTAAGACCATTTTAATGGCAAAAGATGTTTCCACCACCAAACTTAGATATTAAAATTAACTCCCCTCTCTATTTAGCATGTAGAGAATACCAAGAAATCATGAAAACTCACACTTCCAGGAGTGTTTCAATAAAAATGGGGAAAAATCAAATTCAAACTCACAATTGCCATTGATCTTTACTTTGAATTTGGGCCATCCACGTGGAAGATTCAATTTTAAAAACAAGCTCGGGGTTTCCTTTGACTTTTTACAACCTTTTGAAAAAATGGAAAAAAATTCCATTTTTCTTCGCACCTCCACCCTTGGGAAATGAGCCTAACACGTGTCCTAAGGTGGGTCCCAATGGAACCACAACCAAATTATACTATTTCACCTTTTTGGAAAAGGTAAAATTTTCAATTTTTCCTCGTAGCTCCGCCCTTGGGAAATGCACCTAACACATGTCCAAATGTGGGTCCCAATATAACCATGCTTCTTTTTTCACTTTTATCTTTTTTCTCCCAAAAGGAAATTTTTCCAAATTTCCCCAAAGAGTGCGCACCTCCATCATTGATTGGAGCAAGCTTTGACTTTTCCTTATTAGGCTTGCAGAGCCATTTTGAGATTTTATTCCTTTTGATGACAAGAGGAAAAAAATCCAATTTTCCTCCAATAGTTTGCTTCCCCACCTCTTTGACTTTTCAAACTACCATGTGTCATAATGGCGCATCTTGAGATCATCCCGAAAAGTTGAGACCTTGAACAAGCGTGAGCTCGCCACATGTCGTTATGGCGTAACTTCAAAAACCTTAAGGATTCTAGAATGATTTGGTAGGGGCACGCTTCCATTTTAGAATTTTATTCCATTTTATAAAAGGTTCAAAACATCCAACTTACCTTTGAAGGCCCGCATCTCTGCCTCTAGCTTTGCCATGTGTCCTCCTATGCGGTCAAAGTGAGACTTTTCCCTACCTCTTAAATTTTCTCCAATCATATCCTGGTAGGGTTGCGGGGTGGGTTAAAACTTTTTCCCAAAGTATCCAAAAGAAAAAGTTCAAAGATAGCCCTTTCATGCCCTATCCAATTAGAAGAAGCCACGTAAGCACCAAAAGAACCAATCAGATTTGAGCAGGGCTACGAGACCAAATTTACCTTTTTGCGTAAAGAGAAATAAGTAATAAGTTAAAGCATTTTCTCACCATCCCTTGACCAACCAAAAGAAGCCACAAGACTGCTAAACACTGAGGAATTAATTTGATAGGAAAGAGACACCTCTTAGACTGTCAGAATATAGAAAATCAACATTCATGCCCAAAACCCTATTTTTTCGCTAAGGATGAGAAGTTTTGAAATACAACCAAGTGAATCATGGTTCCGAGCATCTTTCAACCATGGGTTTAGATTTTCAAAGGCATAAAAATGTAAATTAATCATTCTCAAGCTTCCATGGTCGGGGAAAGATAGGAAAAATGGAAAATCCTGGGGATTTTGAAGAAATTGGGGAAAAAATAGGGAAAACTCGGAGACTCCTTTATGGAGGGACATGACAATGGACTCTACAAACAATTTGAAGCATTTCAAATGAAGGTAGAAGCTTTCAAAACACCCAGATCGAGAGACAAAACATTTCAGAACACGCAGATTAGAGGAAAATAATGGCAAATGGGGAAAACAAATATGAGCACTAGCAAATACAACCCCGTGTTCCCTCAACAACTTGGACCTTCCACCTTAGACAATGGAAGACTAGGATTAATGTGAGATTCATTGTGATAGGGGTAAAAACATTGTTGTCAAGATCTATTTTTTACTTACTAATATAATATTCTAGTCAAGGTCCTCCAAGCTCAAAGTATGGGATTTGAGAGTGCAGTGTTTTAAGGACTTTCAAGATAAGATGATGAGGTGGTTTCTTCCTAAGTGCAGCCATACATTTCATTTGTAGTGTATCGAAAAAGGGATCTCTTCCCACAAAACTTGTCTTGTGTGGCAAAAGATCAATCTGCATGCAGAATAATCCAAAGCCCGCATACACCAATGGATCACGTCAAAATTTGTAGATCAAAGTTTTGAAATATTACTACATTATTTCCTTCAACATACATAACATGATTTTTTTATCTACACATTTTTAAAACATTAAGACTAAGTATAAAATTCACTTAGTTCCCAATCATTTAAAATCATAGAGAAATTAAATATGGAGTTAGGTTTACTTCTGCCATTCATTTGAGTTGTAAGAAGCTCTACCACCTCCTACACATCCACTTACATCACTCTCATGTTGTATTTAAATTTGTAATACCTTTTCTTATATCCACCTCTTCAATGTTAGATTTAATGTCCTACATTTTCATAAACTTTAATTAAATTATTAGATAAAATCTTTACCAAATTCATATTGGATTCAAAGAGTACAAACCCTTAGTATGTGCGGTATGATATCTCTCTTCCTTTCTTGTCTATCTTCATTTATTACACTAATAAAGTATTCTAAAGTAATATGAATGGTCATATGTGGTTGTATTGTTGCTAGTTTTATTTATTAAACATTATGACATCTATTCTCCTTTAAAAATAAAATAAAATATATATATTTGGTTAGGTCACCTAGGGAGAAAACCCTAGCCCATTGTGGCATCACCAACCTACACCGGTCGTGGAACCATCTAAGGATGGAATTTTTAAGCTCTCGGCTAGCCCATGGATTAAACCACATTATTGTGGTGCCCTATCACAAGAGTATCCAAACTATCATTAGTAGGCCGACTTAACATGGAGCCGAGATTTGAACCTTGGACCTCCCAATTACTAAGAGACTCAAGAACCATTATACCACTACCCATTCTATATATATGTGTGTGTGTGTGTGCAAATATAAATTACGAAGGATGTCCCATCTATTGAGAGTTATGAATTGTCTAAACTCTATGAATATGTGTTGCTTCTCTAAATCACATTCCACTATATTGCAAACAAATAATGAAAATGATATGAAGTTAGCATTACATCATCTCTCCACAACTTCTCCTCCCTCCTTATTGTCACCACATACCCTATCTCAATAATATTTTTCAAAATCATTATAGCTTAATCCTTACACCCCTTTGTATAGGACATTTTCCTAGGTCAATTTTAACAAGTAGTTAAATCCTCATATTTTTTTGTAGATATACAAATCGAAAACCATAATATTATTTAGTAGTTATCGGTTGTAACATGGACTCTTATGGTGATGTGGTAAGTGATATTACTTTTCCATTAAAAAAAAAAAAAGTGGGCAAGGAGGTTTAACTCGCATTCCATTATTACAGAATTTGTTAGAAAAAGAGTAATTTTTCCCCCAGAAAAAAAAAGTAGTTTATTTTATACATGTTTTTATTTTTGAGTTTAGTTTTAGATATTCTTAAGTTTAGGAAAAGATAATAAATAAAATAAATCAAAAAATTTGTATTGCACAAAATCATGTGCTTTTTAGCTCTATTTTTATGAGTTGAGTGTTTTATTGTTAGATGAAAGCATCTATTTATCAGAGGAAATTGTAAGTTTTTTCATATCAAACACATTCAAAGAGATTGTATTGAGCTGAAGCTCTGGAACTAGAAGAAGAAATATATGCACAAAAGTGCTGATCTGAGTTTGTAATAATATGTTTTATTTGCAATTCTTTATTTTATTTTTGTTAGTTGTTATTTTATGTGCCTAATTTCTACAAATTGGTATCAAAGCGTGAGTTTTTTTAGTAGGTTTTTAATTGACAAGTGACAATAGGTTATGGATTTGATATCCGATTTGCAGAAACCACAATTTACAAAAAATAATTACGAGTATTGGTCATTAACCATAAAGGCACTATTTAGATCCTAGGATGTGTGGGAAATTGTAGAGAATGGGTACACAAAGCCTACAAATGCAGCATCATATAACGCACTCTCATAGGAAGAGAGACATTTGAAGGAATTAAGAAAGAAATATGGAAAAGTGCTTTTCTTCATTCATCAAGCCATGCATGAAAGCATCCTACCCAGAGTGACAACAACTAGTAAAGTATAAATTGTGTGGGAGACTCTCCAAGTTGCATATCAAGGTAAAGAGAAAGTAAAAACCACCAAACTACAGTTACTTCGTAGATACTTTGAAAATATGTCAATGAAAGATTCAGATTCTGTAGAATCATTTTTACTTTTGTAGTTGGTTTAGTCAATCAAGTCAAATCTCACGGTGAAACTATTGAGGATAGAAGGATTAATGAAAAATTGATTAGAATTTTTCCTACAAAATTTGATCCTTTAGTAGTTGCTATTGAAGAAACTAAGGATCTAAATAATTTTTCAATTGATGAGTTGCATGCATCACTAATAAATCATGAAAAGAGGTTGAATAGATCACATGCAGTTGTAGATCAATATTTTTCATCATAGGTATCAGGAAATCATGGAAGAGGAAGAGGAAATTTCAGCCCTAGAGGCAGAGGAAGAAGTTCATCTAGAGGACGCAGCAGTTGTTCCATCAAACTCAAGTGGAAGAGGACATAGTCAAGAGCACAATCATAATCATTGTTCAGGTTTGAGACAGGATAAATTGCATGTGCAATATCACTATTGCAAGAAAAAGTAGTATGATCAGAACAAGAAGAATCAAAATCAGGTTGGAAGCTCTACTCCAAAATCCATGTTTATTTCATGCACAAATATTGCCAAATCATCTCCTATTGAGTGTAATCTATCCCAAAAGAGTCTTAGTGATGTATGGTATTTGGATTCCGGATGCAATAATCACATGTTAGGTAACTTATATTTATTTTATAATTTGGATGAGTCAGTAAAGACAAAAGTTACCCTTGGGAATAATAATATAGTGACTGTAAAAGGAAAATGAACAATCAACATTATAACAAAAAATGGGAAGAAAAAGATTATGTAGGATGTTTATTATGTTGTAGGTTTGAAGCACAATCTTATGAGCATTGGTCAATTGAGCTCCAAGTACACATGTAATTGTTAAAGTTAAGATGACAAGAAATATAATGTTTCCTTTGAATATTATACTACCCACATTTGGAGATCATACTACAGATCAGTCCGAAGCTGAGGAGATTGAATCAACTTTTCAGTCAGTTGAAAAAGATGGATCGTGGCTATGAAATCTCAGGTTTTGTCACTTAAAATTTGGTGGTTTGAATTTATTACATAGGAAAAATATTGTGTAAGGTTTACCTTTGATTTAGAAACCATATATATTTTGTGAAGGTTGTATTTTGGGGAAGTAACACAAAGAGTCCTTCCCAGTTGGAAAAACAAGAACAAGTGAACCACTTGAAATTGTTCGCTCAAACTTATGTGGACCAATGCAAACAAATTCTGTTGGAGTTTGCTCATATTTTGTGACATTCATTGATGACTATATAAGGAAGACATGGGTGTATTTTTTGAGAAAAAAATAAAATGCTTTTAATATATTTCAGCAGTTCAAGTCTTTAGTGGAAACGAAAAGTGGGTACTACATCAAATTTTTCAGGATAGATAGAGGAGGTGAGTATATTTCGAATGTTTTTCTAATAATTTGCAAATATCATAGTATACACAAACAGTTTACTTCCAAGTATACACCATAGTAGAACAATGTGGTAGAGAGAAAGAATATAACCATAATGGAGATGGAAAGAAGTATCATGGAGATGGAAAAAAGTATGATGATGGAAAAGCATATTTCAAATGATTATTGGGTAGAAACAGTAACAACTGTTGTTTACATCATAAACAGATGTCTAATGAATTTTTTTGAAACATGGTTCCTCAACAATCTTGGACTAAGAGGAAACAAAGTGTTTCTCACTTTAGAGTTTTTGGTTGTGTAGCATACGCACATGTGCCTGATGAGCTAAGGAATAAGTTAGACAACAATGGAGAAAAATGCATATTTGTTGGATATTTAGAGAATACAAAATCTTACAAGGTGTTCAATCCAATTACCAGAAAGGTCATAATCAATAGAGATGTATAGTTTGTTTTAAATGTGGCATGGGATGGAAGTATTGAGAAAATAGTCAGTGTAGTAGTAGTTATTCCTCATGATTATATAAAATATGAAAGCATACAACAACAAGGTATTGTATATTCTTTAAATGTTAGACATGCACAACAAGTTGTAGCACAAGCTACATCTTTATCTACATCTAGGACATCTTCAAGATTTTTAGTCATCTTCAACCATGCAACAGACTCCACAAAGAACACCAAAAATTACTCCTTCAATACAAAAATGTCCATCATCAGATAGCCCTTTGTAGCGGAAAACAAGGAGTCTTAGTGAGATTTATTATGTGGATACAACTAATTCTTTTTCATTTTTTGCATTTTTTTCTCAAGCTGCAGATCCAGTATAGTCTGAAGAGGTGATAGACAACGTAGTTTGGGTTCAAACCATGAATGATGAGATAGGTGCCATAGAGAAGAATCAAACATGGGAATTGGTAGATATTCTAGAAGGAAAGGACATGATAGGAGTGAAGTCGTTCTATAAGACCAAATATATTGTTCATGGTAAATTACTTAAACATAAAGCAAGGTTCATTCCCATAGGTTTTTCACAGCAATATGGAGTATATTACAATGAGACATTTTCATGTGTAGTATTTTTGGACACACTAAGAATGGTTTTAGCAATTGCAACTCATAATAAATGGATTATTTATCATATGGATGTAAAATCAACATTCTTGAATGGTTTTTCTTGAAGAAGAAGTTTTTGTGAATCATCCAAAATGTTATGAGATTGAAGGTCATGAACAAAAGGTATATAGGTTAAAAACATCACTCTATGGTCTCAAGAAAGCACCTAGACTTGGTACAACAAGATTTATTCTTATTTGATACATAATGGTTTCAGTAGGAGTAGTAGTGAGCCTACCTTATACATCAAGATCAATGAGCAAGGAAAAATTTATATTTTTTGTTTATATGTGGATGATTTAATCATCACTAAAAATATATCTATAGATTCATTCAAATCAGCTATGAAGAAATTAAGGGGGCGTTAGAAAAAGAGTAATTTTTCCCCTAGAAAAGAAAATTTAAGTAATTTGTTTTTTACATGCTTTTATTTTTTGAGTTTAGTTTTAGATGTTCTTAATTTTAGGAAAATCTAATAAAGAAAATAAATCAAAATATTTGTGTTATAGAAAAGCATGCATTCTTTAGCTCTATTTTTATCAGTTTAGTGTTTTATTGCTAGATGAAGCCATCTATTTATTACAGGCAATTGTTAGTGTTTTCATATCAAATCCATTCATAGAGATTTTATTGAGCCAAAGCTATGGAACTAGAAGAATAAATATATGCACAAATGTGTTGATCTGATTTTACAATAATATGTTTTATTTGCAATTGTTTATATTTATTTTATAAGTTTTTATTTTATGTTCCTAATTTCTACATAATTGTACAATATATAGAATTATAAAATCTTCTGATCTTGAGGATTAGCTTCAATTTACATGTACATTGACTAATTTAATAGGTGGATAAATATTATAATGGAATGGGTTGGAGTGGTGGATAAAAGTTTTAGTAAGGTGTATTAAAAAGTGAAATGAAATCTTCGGTATCCTCTTCAAGGAAAGCTATTAAGTGAGGTTTTATGAAGTAGAGTTGGTGACCATATCATTTTGTATGAATTTTAAACAACATTATTATGTGAAGAGAACTCTGTGTATTCAGTGGATCCATTGTCTTCCAAAGAGTAAATTATGTTTAATTTTGTTTCCTATGACTAAAAAAATGGTGGGAAGAATTTTCTTATCCCAACATTGATATTTACTGTAGTATGCCATAATTGTTCTGCACATTATAGGTGAATCTTCATGTGTTTGTATCACAATGGGTACATTAATAAATAATTTAACCTATTAAATATCAGAAGGTGATATTACATTTTCATTTTGAAAATAGATATTATCAAAGTTCATTTTAATGGGTTGTTGTCAAAATTACATATAACGGTGTCAAATAGTTTCAATCCCGAGATATGCTAAATAAAGTGTGAGGCTAGGATTGTGCCCTAGTGAATTTCACATAATGGAATCCCTTAATCCTTGATTTATTAGTATAAGAATTTTGTTACCCTAACCTATGCAATTCTTCACGGATTTAATAAAAATATATTCTTTTTATCTATTTATATAAAATTTTAAATTACATGTATAAATATGGATTTTGGTCAATTATATGTAATGATTGTAATTTATCTTCTTGAAAAGAGATGTTTTATTTCACTAGTCTTTTGAATTATCCAAAACAGAATCAAATCATGTGTGATACTAATTATCCTCTTCATAAAACCTCTTTCAAATGCATGATATAAAATGTCTTTATGATGTATTAAGTGTTATAGAAATTATAGGATGGAAATGGGAGGATATGTGATTTTTAGTTGATTCCAAAGGTTATATTATTTGGTATAATATATCAATGTTGATAAAAGTATGTGAAGGATAATTGCATTACCTTTATAAGGGTTTCCTCCATTAGATACATGTTTTATGGGAGGACTACCTCATGGTTACAAGTTTGTTGTGCTCAATAAACATGGTTTGTATGTATTGAATGAATATGATCCAATGTGCATAATAATGAAAGACTTGAGGGCTTGCGATGAGATCACTTCTAAGGTTAATAATATCAATATTTCATATTTAGTATGGGACCCATAAACAATGATTTCATAATAATTATCATCCATGGTACAATAAATGACCCAAAATATAATTAATAAATTTAAAAATCTTTAAATAAGTTATGATATAAATATAGGGAACTTATGGGAGAAAAATCTATTCAAAAACAACAATAAGGAGGTTTCAAAAATCTTTCCCCTGAGTGGAAACAAGAGATACCATGGCTGAAATTACCAGACTTAGTGATCCAAAGAGCATAGGGAAGATTCAACTTTGCAATAATGGGAGAATTTTCTTGAATACCGCCAAATATTGACCATGTTAGAAGCTGGACCAAGAATAAGTGGAAGATTATTGGGCAGGTAAATACCTTATCCCTGTCAAACATAAGCTTCCTATTTGTCTTCTCTATTGAAGAATATCTTATAAAATTTATGCAGGATGGACCTTGGTTTTATGGAATAACCACTCTCACCATGGTTAGATGGAAACAAGGATCGAAAAAACACATTCCAACTATATGCCATGTTTGGATAAGGCTTTGAGGACTTCCCTTGGAGTTTGGGGAAGTAGATGTGTTGGTATAAATTGCTAAAGAAATTGGGGATTCGATTTTTCTAGACCCCCAAAAAATAGCTAGGACCAAATTCATTACAAGTAAGGATGTGCATAAAATTTCATTTGGTTCTTCTCCTCTAGAGATCATTAACCTAGAAACCAAAGATGGGATATGGATACAAAAAATCATATATGAATATTCACCAATTTACTATAAAAAATGTGGAAGAGTAGGGTATGGTGGAAACAGATGTAATGGTAAGACGAATTTCCAATTGCCAACTTGTTACGATTGGATTGAGACAATTCTAGTGCCCCAAACCCTTGGCATCAACCTAGAAAATATATCATAGGTTAGTGAAAGGAAGGGAAAGTAGACAACTAAATGAAAAATTCTTGTTGACATGAACAGAGAACCTTATGTAGTAAGCCACATCAGAAATCAAGTAGCCCAAAACATGGATCGATTTTTTGAACCATTCAAAATTGCTAACTTGGATTTTAGAAAGAAACCACTAACAATAAGAGACATTAATGGTGGGGGAATCCTAACCAATTCAAATTTGAATAGATAGGGTGTATTAAATGTTTCCACTGCTAATCCTTCAAAAAAAACTCCACTTCCTATGACTGACATTGAAAAGGATTGGGTGTTTGTGGATAAGATTGATTCTCCTATTGCTTAAAAGATATTGCATCATGACTCATAAAAATAAAAGGTAGTGAGCCCTTCTATCTTGGGTACCTTCATGGGGAAGGGTGATTCAAATGAGAGTGCAAATACTAACTTTGAGGTGTTAATAGTGGAGTCAGTACTAATCAAACTTAAATGGAAACATAAGGAAATGAATGAAGTGATGGATCAAGTGGGGTCCATTTGTAATTTAAATAGTATTACTAAGGAAGTGAGAGCCCTCATGAAGAACGGTAATATAATATAATTTTTTACTGATTCTTTAGGTAAGGTGGACATTATTGCTTCGTTTGAGGAAGATGGCTAATGAACAAAGGTTAAAAATATAATGCCTCGCACCAATCATCTTGCCATTCCTCAGAGTCATGTTAAGATTTTCTAGGATCAAGTTTGGGTTTTATATGCTTTTCTCGGTTCCAGACCACACTTGAACTGGTCCTCCCATGCTTTTTGGTTTTTGAAGGTTTCTCATGGTTTTCCTTGTGTGTAGCTATTGTGTAGCTGTGTCTTATTGTATTTGGGATTCTTAAAGGCATAATTTTCTGTCTTTGTGATTCTTTGGTCATACTAACTTCTAGGCATTTTCTTTGTGTTTTGGTATTTATGTTATTTTGTATTTTCAACATCTTTTTCATTCGAGGTATGGTCCCCTCCAAAAAAGCATTTACCAATAATACTTTTTTTAATCATTTAACTAATATTTTAATAAATATAAACCATAGGGATGAAGGAAAAAGACCTAGAATATATTTAATTATATATAAATTCCTTCACTAAAATGTAATCATCAAAATAATTTCATAAGAAAAGATAGGTTCATTTATAAATTTTTTGTATTAAAGGTAAATAGTTTCGAAGGGGCCATACCATGGAGTACAATAAAAAATGATCAACAACCAAGATACGCATGAGAGTACAAATTGGTTTTTCGATATGTATGGGCCACACCCCAACAAAAATCCAAAAATCCAGATAAAACTATAAGAGTACTAAGGCATGGGCCAACTAGCTACAAATATCCTGACAACAGAAAAACAACAACTCGAAACAACACAACAACAGCAGCACAGAGAACACAGAGGAAAAAAAGGCAATAATTCATAGTTTTTATACAACTTAAGTGCTACCCTAAGTGCCTTATATAGATTCATGGCTTCCTTCATATTTGAGTCGAGATTGGTATCTATAAATAACTTCTTAGTGATCCTCCCATTATTCCAAGCTGATGGAAGAATCCCACTAACACGAAAAAATTTGGTTAGTATGAACCTAGAGGAGATCAAGAATTTCTTTGTGAATGGCCAATTGATTGTTATATTTTTCTTCAAGTACTCTGACTTGACTAGAGAGTGAGTTTACTTCCTCTTAAAGGCTGGTAATGGAGGTAGGGTCTGTGGTCTTACTACCAGTCTTAAGGAGAAAGTCTACATTATCTTTAATAGATTTCAAATCATTAACCTTTTGTTTAAATTTCTCAAGAATAGGAGTGACCTGAGCACTAGGAATAACATGGTTGATCTCTAGAAGGATTTCTTCACCAATTATCTCCTTATTTTTATTGTTTCTTCTAAGAATCCACTTAGGTAGAGGTTTAGAAACAAGGTCACGAAAGAGTGGATTCTTAGATCTAATATAGGGCTCGTTGGGGAGGTGGAGGAGCTAAAGGAGGGCCTAGGTCATTTTCCACTACATCAAGGATAAATTGATGGATAAGGAAGATGACTCCTTGATGCAGTGGTACAACTCTCTTATTACCTTTAATTTCTACAACAATTTTTTCAAAATAATTTAGAATGTAATAGGGAAAACGACCCTTTGTTTCTTACCTATAGTGATTAAGAAGAACTAAATGGTGCAGAGGAAGAGCGGAGAATCTTCCTTCAATTGTTATGTATCGAACCATCATGTATGAAAATTCATTAAAAGTTTCTAGAATAGAGGAGCAGATGATGCATTCATTTTTTATCTTGATTTTTGTCCATCTTCCAAGAAACACCTTTCCTAAACATCCAGGTAAAACTTATTGTGAAAGAAATTATTGCCCTTCATACTCAAGCTCGTGATGAATGGGATAAAGTGCTCTAAAATGCTGAAGTCTCTACTCTTGAACTTGATTTTTATGTCCTTCCAATTTGTTACAAATTGTAGATAGATATGCTCATTATGGCCCCTTATTCCTTGTATGAAGTATGTGAAACCTCCAATATTGTGGGTTTCCCAAAGTTGAATGTTGTCTTACCATTGGGCATCAAAAACTAGTTCAACTCTGCAAAGTGCAATTTCATACTGATGGCAGCAATAAGTAAGTCTTCTAGTAGAAATCCAACAACTAATTTGTTTCCCTAGTAGAACCCGATGTATTACTCAAAACATGTTTCTTATTACAAGTTCCCTTAGTATTCGAGGTGTGGAGTAAATAAATATGAATAAATTAGATTTGTTTCAAGCACCAAGGAGGGGAATTCCATATGTGTAAAATTTGTCCCTTAAGAATTAATGAAGGGTTGGGAGGTAGCTTCATTAATGATGATGGAGTGAGCCTCACACGGGAGGTCCTTGTTATCATGCCACTCACTATAGTTATTCATGTGAAAACCTGCATTAGAAAGCGCATCTACGACACCATTTCGCTCCATATACCAATGTTGAATAATAATATTAAGACCATTGGAAATCTTATTAGCTTCATTAATGAAATTACTAATGGTCATATTGGGTGTTTGGATTCTAGAGATTTTGTTAGTGATATTCATAGAATCCTCTGCCACAATGATGATTTTTTACCTTGATAATCCTAGCTATTCTGATTCCCTAGAGAATGGCTCAGGCCTTAGTAAAGTGATTGGATTTTTTACCCATGCGGCATGCATAATCAAATATTAGTTGACCCTATTGGTTTCTGATGAGACCTCCTCCACCTATTTCCCCTTGGTTACCTTTTGAAGCACCATTTCATTTCAACTTATACTAACCATCTTTTGGGGGAATCTACTGAACAAGAGATCTGTCAATGTTGGGTAAGGAAATTGATATCTACTAAACATTAATATCCCATGCCTTTAAGGATATCTCCTCTTCTTTAGGCTAATTTGATTTTTTGGGGGGTATAAACTTCATGATGTTTTCTTTTTCCACAACTATAATTTCACTCTAAATGTTTTTGGTACTTTGGCTAGTATCCCTAAAGATAAAGGAGTTGTAAGCCTTCCAAATTGTCCAAATAGTATGACAGAAGATGAAACTCAAAAACCTTGAAAGGAAAGCATGTTTCAAAAGTGTTTACTTCTAAATCAACACGTGTATGATGTCATCTAGGAAAGACCAAACAATACCAAGCCTATTAAAAATAAGCTTCCAAAAGCACCAACTATCGAGCAATACAAAAGGAGATGATGGATAGTTTCATTATCATTTTTACAGTGGTAACATCTATTTGGCATTATGTATCTCCTTTTTATAAGTTTATAAATGGTTAGGTTGCCCTTATTAGAACCATCCACATGAATTGGTTTATTTTTGGGGTGATTTATGTGAACCAGTTCTTGCTCCAAAAAACGTTAGAAGTACGTTCATTAACATATAATTGATAACCTAATCTCAATGTGTAGTTTCCATCAAAGTAATGATAGCATATAAAATCATCCTTGTCCTATAATTGACTGATATTGATATGCCTGAAAATGTTTTGTAGGTCCAAAAGAAGATCCATTTGATCTAGAAGAACAAACTTAAGATCTCTTCAATGCAGTTTTCCTTGGTGTTCTAAATATATCCGTTGACCTATTTTCCCAAACCTAATTTTTAACTTATCCCATTGCCCATTGTTTTTCATATTACTAAAATCAGCGCATATATCTTTCCAAAAACTATGTTTCCACCATTACGAAGAATCCATTTTATAACCCGATTCAAGGTATTTTCTTATCTTATCCAGATTGTTTCGAAATTTTGAGACATTGGGATGAGCATCATTGTTGAAGATATCTTGAACATTAACCTGATTTAGATATTTGGATTTAATAAGGTCTTCCCATTAATATTCCTCCTTGATTAATCTACATCCCAATTTATAGTCCTGATTTTTTTATTCCAATGCTTCCTATTTTTTTGCTAGTGCAAGCCTTATCCTAGGCTACCAGGTGAAATCTGTTTTTATCATGTACCTTTCCAAATTTTTTTTTGAATTCTCTCAATTTTCTTGCAATGGCCACATGAATTAAAAATAGAGACATGAGATAAATTGGAAGGGTTTGAAGCATGATTTTTATATGAAAACATTTTCCCGCACTAGAAAGAGTAGCTCCCTTTGAACCAGTAAGCTTTCTTTAAAACTTGAGAAGAAAAGCATTCAAAACATTTAAGGGTACCTTGTTTGTACCAAGAGGAAGACCAAGGTAAGTAATAGGCAGAGATTTGATATCACACCCCAAAATTTGAGTAGTTTTCCTTTATCTTGTAGGTGGAGTGTTAAATAAGTAAATAGAGATTTCATCAAAATTAATTTGTTTTCCAGAGGCCTCTTCAAAGACCTGAAGGATATGCTTCATCATCCTGGTTTCATGGAAAGAAGAAAGAAGAAGGATAATAGTGTCATCTTTAAACTATGATGAGAGACCGTAATCTCCAGAGATGTAGGCTTAAAGCCATGTAAAAAATGTAGTGAAATAACTCTTGTTATGGTGTGGCTAAGAAAATCTGCCATGATAATGAAAAGAATGGGAGTAATATTATCACCTTGGTGGGTGCCTCGACTTCTTGGAATAAAATCCACTAGACTACCATTAAAAATTATAAGGAATGTGAAGGAAGAGATACAAGTGTAAATGATTTTTATCAAGTGGACATCAAAACAAAATTTCTCCATTACTTTATCAAGGAAGATCCATGAAACCTGTCAAAGGATTTGTTCATATCTAACTTTAATATCATGCCCATTTTCTTACATTTTCCCATTGAATGTATGTTTTCATCAACCATAACAACTCCATCCTGAATAATCCTTACTTTCACAAATCCACCTTGTTGGCTGGAAATGATGTGACGGAATAACCTTTGAATTTTAGAAGTAAGAATTTTAGTAAATATCTTACATAGGATGATAGTAAGACTTATAGGCCTGAATAGTTTGATTCTTTGGCCCTAATATTTTTAGGAAAAATAAAGATAAAAGTATTGTAAATTTATTTCAGAAGCCTACATATCCTAAAGAATTCATTGGATTATTTGAATAGATCATCAACAGAGATATCTAAGAATTTTTTTATAGAAATAAGAAGAAAATTTGTCAAGCTTTGGGGATTTTTTTCCTCCATAGAAAATAATGCCTTTAGAAGCTCTTCACACAGTAGTTGGTTTGCTGAGAATGAAAAATTATTCAGGCTTCACAATATTATTACGAATATAATCTAAAAGAGTATTTGTTGCTTCATTTGAAAAGGAGGGAGAATCATTTAATATATTCTTGTAAAGCTTAACTACTTCCTCTTTAATACAATTTCGATTAGAAGTGATATCGATGTTCAGCAGTGTGACTTCTAAAATCCTATTGCAGACCCTATTTTTGAGAGTTGTCATATGAATAAATTTAGTGCTCTTATCTCCTTCTTTAAGCCACACTGCTCTAGATTTTTGTCTCTAGAAATATTATTCACTTGCACAGATAGTGTGGAAATTCACCAAAAGATATTTTTCATTAGCATAGTCCTCTTGATTCATACCAATTTTGAAACTCTCCTTTCCAATGCTTCAATATCCTCTTTGATCTATTTTTAATGAGAAGATATTTCAAAAAATTGTATTGTTCCAAGTCCTGACTTTCTTTTTATGCTTTTGAATTTTTGCACAAATGTGAATTGGGTTGTCCCTTCTACTTATAGGTGCCACCATTCCTTAATTTTGTCATGAATATTTGTATGATCCAACCACATTTTCTCAAATTTTAATGAGGTTTGAGCAGGTATCTCATTATTCAAAATGTTTAGAACTATGGGCATATGATAAAAAAAATTCTTTGAAGGGAGGAAAGATGAAAATCTTGACTTAAAATCTAGTCGTATGAGATGAGCACTTTTTCAAGATGAAATTGAATAAGGTTGTCTGCAAGTCTCTTATTTTACCAAGTATATGGATTTCCATGAAGTTCTAATTAAAAAAATTGGAGTGAGAAATAAAGTCAACTAAATCATCCATTCTATTATATGATCAGTAGTGCCACATTTTTCTCTCTAATGGAAAGAGGTATATTAAAATCACCCACGAGAAGTCATTTCCATATGGAAAAAATATTTTGGAAACTTTGAATATCCTTCTAGAGTTATATTTTACCATGCAATGTATTAGGGGCATAGATGAGAGAAAAAATCCAGCCATACTTGTTGTCAAGAGTGTGAAAAGTAAGAGCAAGGTGGGAATGAGATGAAAGAATGGTTTTACCCATTATCTTGTTTAGTTCCCAAAAGATAACCATGCCTCCTAAGGATCCTTTTCAATCAATAGCCACCCAATCAGTCTCTTTACAAAGTTTTCTACAACAAAACTTTAATTCTTCAGTACTCATTTGGTTTCTTGAATTGCCATAACAGTGGGATTATAGGTCTTCCTTAAATCTTTAAGAGCACAGTGTTTTCCACTTCCATTAAGGCCTCTGATATTACATGAAACAATATTAATTTAAATATGTGGGGGAAATAATGAACCAGATGGTCCAAAGAGGACTGAATACCATCTTTTAGTGCTTTATTGATCTTTGTTTTCCTTTGATCATTTTTAATGGGCCTACCCTTTGTAGTGTTCACCCCTATGTTTGCTTTCCTTATTCCAGATGCCTTGTTTTTTGATAGGCTCATTTATAAATTATTGGTAAAATAGTTTATTTTTAAATGGACTCAAGCCTTTTATAAATATCATCGTAGATTATGTGTACACAGTTAAATAAAGCATTAAAGTTTACAATAAAAAACAAGTTAAACGTAGAAATGACTAGATCATAACAACTCCTAAAAATAGAATGGCTAGACCAGAGATAAACATAGTGGAATAACCCCCACCGTTCCCCCATCCCACACCTCGTCTTGCCCCTCCCCCTAAACAAAGAGCAATAAGAAGGAGCATTTATCTGCTACTTCAATGAACTATTTTCTAGTGCAAGGTAACATAAATTAGATTGATTGTTCATATTATTTTTCTTCCATTTCATTTTCTTGCAAAAATTCTTCAATATTTCCTCCTCTTGGGAGAGGGATAAAAATAATCAAATATGAATCGAGAGGGTAACCATAATATGCTTTGAAATCCTCCTGAACTCCAACATGGCTTATCACAGCTAAACATTTGTGTTTCACATATTCTAAAGCCAATGAAAATTAACCATAAACCTCATGAACTATATCGTCCACATTAGCGATATCTTCTTCTTCATTTTCATTTTCAAAATCTTTCCATCATATCCATTCTATTGAAAATTTCATTGCAGGATGTGGAAACTATAGCCCATGTGTCTAAAGAAAAATTTCTTCTGAAATAGGCATGTTGTTTTCTTAAAATTTCAATATGAATATTCCCTATGTACACCAGGTTTGTCTCATATTTATATCCATGTTATCATTAACCATAATTCAACATTGAATGCGGGGGTTGAAATTATCTCCAACACTCCCCCTTAATCTCAACACACTACCATTCTTCTTAGAACTCTATATTCCATATCCATAGCTATTGGTACCTTTTTCAGAAGTTCTATTCTTCACTTAATCTTCACATAGCACCCAAAAACATTATTAGATATTCAAATGCATATTTTCCCAATGGATTAGTAAAGATATCAGCACATTGATCTTGTGATCTAACAAACTCTAAACATATTTCCTGGTATTTACCATCCCTCTTATAAAATGATAACTAGTGTCTATGTGCTTTCTCCTTTTATGAAAAACATGATTTTTAGATAAATTAATGGCTAAGTTAATATCCTAATAAATCTATGTGGATTATTATTTTTCATGCATCAACTTAGCTAGCACTCTCCTCATCAATAGGGCTTGACATGCCACACCTGTTGCTGCCACATACTCTGATTCTGCTGAAGAAAAGGTCATAGTGGTCTATTTCTTTGAAGCCCAAGATACTACCCTTGTTCAAAAATGAAAATAATAACCAGCGGTAATTTTCCTATCATCAACACTACCATGACAATCGTTATCCATGTATCTAATGATATTAAACTCATCCACATTTGAATAACAAATTCCATAGTTCGTTTTTCCACAAACATACCTAAGTATTATTTTTCCAACTTGAAAATGATAGTCTTTTGGAGACTACATGAACATCAAAATAAGTCTCACACCATACATAATGTCAGGCCTTTTAGGCGTCAAATACATAAGACCACCAACTAGTCTTTTAAGTAATCTAGGATCAACAAATGAACCACTATCTTCCTTTCTCAACTTCAGCCCAGTAACAACTCAAGATATTAAATATTTTCAATAGATCACTTACATATTTTGATTGAGAAATAAAAATACCTTTAGGTGGTTGCTTAACTTATATTCCCAAGAGTATTTCATGAGACCAAGGTCAGTCATTTCAAACTCTTTCATCACAGTTTCCTTAAAAGAATTTATGGAAAGGTCTCATGTGAAAATAAAATCATCTAAATAAAGATACAAAATCAGCATCTTACTTTTCTCATCAATTTTGATAAAAAATTATACTCACTTCCGCACCTACTGAATCCATTCTTAATTAGATAAGAATTAATTCGGATGTACCATGCTCTAGGAGCTTATTTGAGTCCATAGAATGCATTTTTCAGCTTGTATATATTTTCTTCATGACCTGAAATTTCATATCCTTCTGGCTGCTATACATAAATGTATTCAAGATAACCATTTAACAATGCTAATCTTACATCGATTTTAAAAACATGTAACTTGTTTTGATCTGCAATGGCCAAAACCATTCTTACCATATCAAACGTGCTACAAAAATAAACGTTTCATTGTAATCAATACCAAGTTGTTAAGTGAAACGTCTAGCAACAAGTATTGCCTTATGCTTCAACACTTTACCATCCATGTCATGTTTAGTTTTGTATATCCATTTCACACTTATGACATCGCTTCCTTGGGGACGATCCACTAAATCCCAAGTGTTATTCTTCTCAATAGCTTGAATCTCTTCATCCATGGATTCTTCCCACACTTCATCTTTTATTACTTCACCAAAATATTTTGATCAACAACTTCTGAAAATAAATCGAAAAAAAAGAGATTTTTTTTGAAATTTTAACATTAATATCATATTCATAAATATATCTTAAACTCCTTATTTTTCGGTCTAATAAACATTCCATTGTAGGTTATGATGAACTTATGCTATCAACTAATTTTGGTGGATTGATTTCAAAAGGAATTTTTATCCCAAATTCATCCATCAAGGTGAATTGTATAACTTACATGATTCTTGCTCAAGTAGGTTGAAATGTTTCGTGGGCAAAATTCAGGTTTTGAATCTCCCTTTGGCTCTTTTCTAACCCCTCCATCCAATGAAAAAATTCAAGGAGTTAGACAAAATTGAGAAAATCCAAAAATTGGCTTCAGATAGTTTATTGCAGGTAAGTAGGTTTTTAGTAGCCCATCCCACATAGGTATGTGCAAGACATCTGCGACCTACATGGCTGAAATAGCTTATTTACAAAGAAATTGGCAAAATCAAGTTTTGGAGCCGGGCCGCATACATGTACGCGGGCAGGCATTCGTGACCTGAAAACTTGAACTGACCGCATTCCTTTGTTGTGCGGGGAAATCAGACATTTTTTTTCCTATGTAGTCCATGGGACATTGAGACACGCAGGACCCATAGAGCCAAAATGGATGATTTACATGCAAATAAGAAAAGTCATGTTTTTTGGGCCCAGACCACACAGGTACGCTCGGGACATATGGGCCCTAAATAGCCAAAAAGGATGTAGTCCAAGAGTAAGTCAGCTAAGTTAGGTCAAAGTGGCCTAGGCTGAACAGTTGGGACTCGAAAATCTGATTTTTTTGATTTGAAAGGCCACAGTCAAAGGGTGATGCGGCAAAAGTGGAGGACAACGACCCTCATGGATCGGTCAATGCACGGACATCTACGACATCAAAACCTGATTTTTTCGTGGAAGGAGGCTTTTGTGTGGATCAAAGGTTTTTTTTTTACGACAACTAGGACACCAAGACCTGAAATAGCCGATATGCCCGCATGTAAAGGAAAATTCAATGTATGACCCTCCCAAACTTCAAATAGCCATAACTTTTGACCCCAAGCTCTGATTTTAACCAAATTGGAATTTTTGGAATGAGAATGACGTCCTCTATGCCACAGATTTCTTATTTTTAATGAGGATAGCTATATAAAAATAAAGGAAATATATTCATCTCTAGTGAAGTAAATGTTCAGTCTCGTTAAATGACAAAAATGTCTGGTAGACCTAAAATAGCTTCCCACACTCATAAGGCCATAACTTTTGTATTTCTAAAAAAAAACACACAAAATTGGTTCCGTTGGAATCATGGTTGTGATCCTGATGCAAAAAAATCAAGAAATTCATAATTTGTTGAGAAATTGATGGTGATTTTGTAGAAAACGTGCCCATGTTTAGAATAGTGTTTTATTTGGTGGTTGGGATGCATTCAATGGAACATGGGCTAACATTTCTCCCTACTCCAAGTCATGGGACAGTATGGGGAGCCTTTTTCAAGAAATAGAAGAGTATTTCACTTCATTTACTACATATTGCAAGTGGTTGAAGGATAGATTTTAGGATTTTAATTTCCCCCTCTCTCTCCTCTCAAAATTCTATAAATTAGAGTGTTGGGATCATTGTAAAGGGAGATAGTTTTTAAGTAGAAAAAATCTGTCAAAATTGCTTTGTGAATCCAATGTTATGCAAGCCCTTGTATTCGAATCCTTACATTGTGATCTAGACCCTTATCTTGTAATCGCTTGAACTTTGCATACTTATGAAGCAATAGATGCAAGTTTGTGGATGTATCTTCCCCTGTTGTATTTGTTTGCATTCCTCTTTCCCTTTCGATCTCATTGCATTTATATTGTGTCTATCTTATGATTTTATAGGGATCCATTATCATTATGTGTGCATGAAATATTGTTTTGAATGTAGTTTCTAGATTGTGGAGAATTGTTATCACCCCTTTTAGTTTGCATTTTTGCTTCTACTTTTCACATATTGGGAAACTACTCTCACACTTTCCTTTTCTAGTGTATCACCTCTTTAGTGTAGGATTTGTTTTCATGTACTCTCTCTCCCTGGTCCCTTGAAAATTTATATTAGCATACATTTTTTTCCTACAATAGAGTAGATTGTGGAAGGTAGTTTAGCATCAAGAACTATCTTTCTCTGCAGGTTTATCTCAAGAAGCAAGTCCAACAACTTGGAGATAGTACCCATGTTATCCAATCACACTATGATCTCAAGCACACACACACTTGTGTAAACCATAAGGTGTTGTGATTCAGAGATAACAAGAATAAAGGCTGGTATTCTGGTTAATTTTGTTTCCCATGTCTAAAATTATGATTTTTTGAAGATCTCATTGTCATAGAAGGAGGTGTAGCTTGTGGTACAACTTGTGGTGCACGTTCGGGAGTGGAAGAAGGTATTAGTTGAGGAATACCTTACATCACTAACACTTCATCAACCATATCATCATGTAAATCATCTACTTCTATACTTTTTTTTTTTCTTCACTTCCATCCCATGGTTCACTATCAACAAATTATACATCTCTGCTGATTATAAATTTTCCATTACTTGGATTTAACAACTTACAAGCTTTTGTATCTTTTGGATACCCAACAAAGATACAATCGTCACCTCTATTATCAAACTTCCTTCTAAGCTCTTTAGGAAAATGTGTATATGCAATACAACCGAATAATATGAAGTATACAACACTATGCATTCTACCACTCCAAGGTTCTTCAGGAATCATATTCCTTACACTTCTAGTGGGACATCTATTTGAAATATAAATAACAGTTGTTATTACTTCGGACCAATACTCATTTGTTAAATGATTTGACTTAAACATACTCCTTTCCATTTCCATAATGGTTTTATTTTTCCTTTCATCCACACTGTTTTGTTGAGGTGTGTAATAGGATCTAAACTATTTGTGAATACCATGTTCTATGCAAAAATTTAGGAAAACATTATAAATATACTCACCACCTCTATCACTTCTTAATACCTTCATGTAGTAACTGTTGTTGCAGAATCACAACACCCCTGAAATCAGTAACTTGATGGGTTAAGATCCTCAGTGTGACTGCACAACATGGAGCATCTCTCAAAGTGTGGGACTTTTCGAGTCGAGAGAGCTCTCCGGATGAAAGTTGAATCCTATTCCTCTGTTCAAGTGCACATGTTCAGATTATAGAGGGTCTATCCTAAATCCTATTCTAATTTTCCAAGGAGATAGAGTTAAGGGGATGCAAGAATTAAAACCTAATCTAACTAGAGGTGATGCACCAAAGGAATGCTAAACATTTGCATTTCCTTTAAACACAAACCATTAAAATGTGAAACAATATCCATGCACATATGACCAAGATTACAATGAGGGATCAGGAAGAAGAAAATAAACATAAGAGAGGGTTGAAATCATCCATGGACTTATTCTATTGCTCCAAGAATTGATACAATACATTACAACAACCAAGAGGTAGAAATTACATTACAATTTGGATGGAGGGGTTCGAGACTCCACGAATTTACCTGCAGAGCAGAGAAAAGGGAGGGTGCAAAGCAAGAATGTCCAACCTCTTGAAATTTTCCCTCTTGTATAATATATAGGAAGAATGAGAGAGAGAAAAGGAGGGAAAAAATCCAACCCTATTCTAACCACCCTTGAAGGAGCATTGAATTCCCCTGCCATAATGATGGGTCTCGCTGCAACACCCATGCCCCCATTTGTATTCCTTACTAGGAAAGAAGGGAACTCCATTCTTCATCATGGTGGCAAGTGGGAGACTTGACAGCCTCAAAAATTATGCGTCAAGACATTAATGGAAGAAGATGGGTAGCAGGTGCCAAGAGCTCTCTAAAACATCCCCTCTTGCTCGATTTGAGCTTTTGATCTAAAGATATGGATACTTGAAGGTACTTCGAGTCTAGATTCTGTTTAGGCATATCCACATGATGGCCCTACGCATCTCAAGGTTTTACCCCCTCCTATATACTCTTGAAGTTATGCCAAAGAGACACATGGCGGCTTCCACGGGCCTAACCTATTTCCTTTGTATTCTTCCTAAGCCCCCCATTGGTAGAGACATTATACTTGACCTGAAATACGTGGAGAGCTGATGCATTTTTGGGGATCACTCTTAGATTCTACCTTTAATTGCACGAATGAGGCATGTGGAGGCCTCCGGTAGTCCTTTAATTTTCAACAGCCAGCTCTACCTTTTGAATCCTGGGACACATAGAGGGTTGGCACTAGTCTGGGAATGGCCTTTGGGCCGTGCCTTTTGAATTTGCACCATTGGGCCACATGGAACCTTCTACTAGCATATTTTGTTTCTTTATGTTTTGGCTAAGTCCCTTTTGCTTGGCAGGGCCATATTTCTTACCTTGGACACATGGAAGCTCATCACACATTTAGAAACCCACTTGGGATTTTCCTTTTGAAGTTGCGTTGTGCTAACATGTGGCTCCTTCTACTAGCCTACCTCTATTTAGAATTTTTAATGACCACTTCTACCTTTTAAGGCTCTGGACACATGGCGATCTTGTGCTTATTAGGTGGTTGCCTTTAGATTTTCTTTTTTGAAATTGCACCGATGAGGCACATGGAGGCTTTTGCTCACCTTTTGTACTTAGCTGATTCAATCCTGCTCCCTTTTTTTACTCCTGTTGGACCCTAGATATTTGAAAGATCCAACTCATTTAAGTCTATGCTTTAGGTCACCTCTTCAAAAATTTTCCGAGTTGACATGTGGCTCTTTCCGCTGCCCTAATACTTTTTAACTACCAACTTTGTCTCCTTTTCACACTTGGGACACATGGAGGATTGGAACTTGTTTGAGACTCTACCTTTGGATCCTTCCTTTGAAGTTGTACCGATGAGGCACATAGATCCTTTGCACTCATTTGGCGACCACCTTTTTTTCTTGGCCTTTCAAGTTACACCGTTAAGGCACGTGGCAGCTTCTGCTGACTTTCTTATACTTAGATGATTTTGGCCCGAGTGAATACCACCTTTCTCCATTGTTGTCTTATGCACGTATGGTCTCTTTTAGTTGTTTTCTCCTTTGCCAACCCTGCCCCTTAATTGTCAAATTTTCCCTCCCATTAATTTGGGACCAATTACGAGCTCGCAGGACTTAACCGACCCTCCTAATTTTCTTCTGTGTAGGGGCGCATTTGATTATTTTTGACTAAGGGGAAAAATTGGTCAACAATAACCACTTTGCTTCTCCATAAGATCCTTGAACTACTGAAAGAATCCAAAAGCATATAATTTATGTCTCATAAAATACACATATAGCTTCCTTGTATAATCATGAATGAATGTCATAAAATATGAATAAACTTAAATAGAAGTTGTTTGTATGGGTCCACATAAATATGAGTGTACTATCTGAGGAGGTGCAACTGCTCTTGCTGATTTTCCAACTGGGAAAGAATCTCTATGATGCTTCCCAAAATGTAACCTTCACATACTCTTTCTAGTTTTTGAAGCAATGGAAAACCTTTTAGCATATTAGTCTTGTGTAATAAATTCAAACCTCAAAAATTCAAATGTCCAAAAATGAGATGCAAAATCCATGAGTCATCATTCACAAGTAGTTGAAAATTTGGTTGTAATCCTTGAGTGCATAACTCTTGAATAGTGTGGGACTCTGTATTAGTGCAGACCTCACTTGCAATAGCATAGACATAATTTACATTGGTGTAGGACTCAATGCAAGACTCATTTAGCTTGGTGCACAACTCACTTGTTGGAGCGCAAGACTCATTTAGCTTGGTGCACAACTCACTTGTTAGAGCGCAAGACTCATAAACATGATTTTTCTTAGCGTATGAATATCTTTCTCTAGCGTAGGAATTAACAACGGAATGATTTTTCTTGGTGTAGGACTTGGCTACGAATTGAACTACTGATTTTAATACAAATAAATCTAATCATCTCTTTTTACTATTTGTAGCCTCAAGTGAAACATTATTTTGTTTCTCATATTAACTTTTGTAATCAAATGAGTGTTAGGAACCTTGTTCACAATCACACACTTAATATCTTTAGTGTAAACCCAGAATCCTTTCTATATAAACTATCAAGTACTCGTTAAATTGTGCTTTAAACCAACAACATAAAAAATATCATTAAAGACCGTTTTCTCCTCCTTCGTGGATAGAATGTTAATAATCCCCTTTCCCATTACATTAAGTTGATTATTATTCCCAAGAGTAACATTACTCTTTACTTATTCATCCAAATTAGAAAATAACTCTCAATTTCTAGTCATGTGATTGTTGCAACCTAAATATAAATACCAAATATCACATGTAGAATTTCTTAAACTATATTACATTTAAGCGATGTCAATTTAACATAAATCACTTCACAAACTTTGTGCATGCAATAAACATAGAAGTATTTGTAGAAATGTTAGGTAAAATTTAGTTTTCCTTGGTTAATTATGCATTTACCTTAGTTAATTATTAATTAATGGTAATTTGTTATTAATAATTTATTATTTATAATTGGGAATAGTATTCATACATTTATCTTGTCTTTATTATATTTGTTATATGGCTATACTACTCAAAACCATATATTTGCAATTTATATGTGGACAAGATTATTTACTGTTGCATTATTGCAACATATCATTTCTTTGCATGTAGTTGTACATTTCCTATAAGATTTGTAGCACTCCATTGTAATGGTTGATTTATTTCACATCTATATAGGCTTCCATCCATTTTTTGGGAAATTACATTTGAAACCAGAGTGAGAATCTGGACCTGTGAGTAGAGAAGGTGTCGAAAGAGAGATCAGAAGAGATAGTGGATATTGGAGGAGCATTTGTAGCAATTGAGAGCTTGTGCAACCTTTTGTAACTTCCCAACCCCATCCCTACCTCCCCACAACATCCTGTTCATTCCAGGTGTTTGGAACGCAAATTTATTTTTGCATTGGTTCACCTTGCACTAGGAAAAAAATTTCATCAGATTTTTTTTAAAAATAAAAATTTCCCCAACGAGCGGTTTTACCTCTAATATTACAGGTGCCTTTAGTCTCTACTAATACTAGTAGGATGCTATAATTGGAGGTTTCTATGCTATTTTTAGACATCGATTCAACATTGGGCGTGTTGCTCTGTTTGTGAACCAAGTTGCATTGTTTAGCATCCATCGAACTATGCAAAACTTAACTGAGCTAGGAGTTTTTTTTTGCATTGAAAGCGGTAGAGTTGAGGACAATCCCTCCTCTCTTACTGTGCATTGAGAAAACTATGCCTCCCATCTATTGGTGCTCAGAATTGTCTCACCCCATTTTTGCCCTTGAATATTTATTAATTCATGACCTCTGTCATTTTATCCTTCCCTATTTTGTGTTTCACTAGTTCTTATTTCCATTTTAATCTACTCCTGGGTCGAAGATCATGTGTGGGTTCATATTTATCTCACGGTTCCTTTATTCGTCTAGAAAATCTATGTATTTTGAGTTTCCCGTGGTCCATTCCTTCAAAACTCATGTTTTCCCATTTCCTCCATTTTCCACAGTAAAGATCTTATGTCCCTACCATTTTTGCCCTAAATACTCGAGGAGAAATGAGTTGATGTGTCCCTAAGGATTGTGTTTGAGCCCTGCAACAGTTTATATTATTTGTCTTTGAAGAAAACATCATTTTCTAGCTCAAATGGATGTTTCTCTGTGTTTTACGGTTTGACAGGTGTTTCTCCTATCAAATTTTCATCATTCAGTTGACAGGGAAATTTGGCACCTCTTGGTTGGATGCGGGTCAACTTAATACTTCAAAAATTCTATAAAAAGCCTCAACTTTAAAATGTGTCCACGTGGAGGAATGACGCTCGTTTGAGAATCAAATTTTTGGTTTGGATTTGAAGTAGCACAGAGAGGACGCATGGAGGGCTGGTAGGAAAGAGACACGCGGATAATTCCACTAGGTTTCCCATACTTACACAAATTTCAAAAGGTTTTTGGGAATTCTAGGACACGTTTAGGAATGACGCTCATTTGAAGATCTGCTTTTAGGCTTTGCCTTGTAGTAGCACCGGGAGGACACATGGAGGCTTCCACTACTTGGGCCAGGCTTAGATAAATTTTATGCAAATGGATATAGTTTGGCGGAATAGGGACAAGTGGCTAGCCTGCGCTCATTCAGGATCTTCAACTTGGGCACCATCTAAGAGAAGTGCCATGTGGACACGTGGGGCACTCCGCTCACTTTTCATTTTATTTAGACTTTTCATCAACCAAAATGAGACTACCTCAAAGCTTGACAAGTTGTGCCTTTCACTGAGCTTCAAGTCTTTGAACAAATTTTTCCAAAGAGAAGGACATGTGACCCCGCGCTAATTCAAGGTAATAAATTTTGGGACCGCCTCAAGGTCGATCATGGTCACACATAACAATTTGAAAATTCACAAGGGGCAGGGAAGCGGACCATCAGAGGTGACTTAAACTCTACACCTCTTTTCTTTATAAAGGTTAAAACATCACCATGGTCCGTAAGCCTGATGGGAAATAGTCAATGTTTTTCCCTAGTCAACGACGAAGGTGCAGATCCACGAAGGAAAATTGGAAAAATAAAAAATTGATAAAAAGACTTAAAAATAAAAGGGGAATCGTAGTTCTAATGGGACCCACATTGGGACACATGTCAAAAGTATTTCTCAATGGCAGAACTACGAGGAAAACTTGGAAAGTTTTCCTTTTACCAAAAGAGAGTCAAATGGCAGAATTTATCCACGTTTCCTTTGGTACCCACCTGAGGACACGTGTCGGGCCAATTTTCAAAAGCAGAGGTGCGGAGCAAAATGGGAAATTTTTCCATTTTTTCAAAAGGGTCAGAAAAGGTCAAAGGAATCCACTGATCCTGTTTTTAATCTTCCACATGGACGACACACATTAAAAATAAAAGATCAACGGCTACTGAGTGTCTAAATTTGATTTTCCCCCAATTTTTTTAAAAACTCCTGGGAGTGTGGTCTTCATGATTTCTTGCTATTTCCTAGACGCAAAATAGAGGAGCAAGTTAATTTTGATATCTAAAGTTTGGTGGGGGAGATCTAGAGATGATTTTAACCATTAAAATGGTCTGACTCTCAAGCCCAATCTGGTTTTCCATTTTTCTTCTCCTGAGCATGCAAGGGGTCAGATTTGATTGATATGGGGAGAAATAGTTGGTGAATGGATGGAGACATTTTTTTCCCAATAAATGGGTTGAATGCGGGAAGAAATCGAAGACATTTTCCCTCAAGCACCTGGAGAGTTTTACAGATTTAATTCTATGAATCAAGAAAGAATCATGACAAGCACTAGTGCATTTAAACTTTTTGTTTTTTTAGAGGAAGGGGCTCTATTGGAAATGCTATAAAGGGCACAAATTCATCTTGCAAATGGTTGGGAGTTTTTGGAAAATATCAGGAGTTATTCTCTCTAATAGAAAGAGCTTAACAGAGCCCATCCATTTTGAGAAGTCGTCTAGAGAAGCCTGTATATCTCTCTTTGTGTTAAATTTGATTGTGTTAAGGTGGTTGCAATTGTACAGCCATTTACAAGATTTGAGATTGTTTTGGAAACTTTCTCTTGCTGATAAATTTAATCAAACTTTGAGTTATTCGATGTCAATCTTGAGTAAAGTGTATTTATTTCATTTTTGAATGCATACGGTTAGATTTTCTTGTTTCTATTGCAATCTTGTACCAAAATATAGTCCAATCACATAGGTATCATTCCTTTTGATAGTTTAGTGGCATCTGTAATTTCATTTTTTAGAAGATCCTTCATCTGGGAATGGTATAAATGGTTTAAAATCACTTTTCTTTCATTTTGTTGATAGATATTATCTGTAATCCTTTGGGTGTACCTCAGGCATGACTTGGTTTAAATCTTGGTGCTTTATTGGGTCCTCTAACTTGAGCATTTATGACAGAATCCCACAGGTTGTGTGAAAGAGTGTTGATCTGGGCCTCCATTAAAGCACATATTCTATTTGAGGAAACAATTTAACTTTTTGTGGCATTTTGTTGATTGAATATTTCCATTTCTCATAAGCTCTCAAGGATCTGGTGAGTCAAGTACATCTTGTCTCCCCTCCCACAAAAATTCATTTAACAACAACAAATCCTACCCATACTACCCCCTGTTTCTGCTCTGTAAACCCACACTAGACAAAAATCCTTTTACTAAAGTATGTAGAATAGATAAGGTTTCCAAATTTCTTTACTAACCTTTTCCTTGTTGTGAAAGTATTTCCATGATCTGGAAGTGACAACTCATGAGAGTCAAATTTGGTGTGTTGATCATATTTTCCCTAAGGTCTTCTCCACAAAATTTATGCAAAAGAAGGGTACATGTATCTCCTTTCTAATAACAGAGGTTAGAAAATAGGTTCTCTTACCTTGGTTGAAAGGCACAACCTATAGTAGTTAGGATAAGATCATATCCTTTTAGGGTACTACCCATCTCTCCACAAATCCAAGTAATAAAGGGACAGTCAGACCTTCTCCCCGGCTATAAAATGACATGTATTTATGATCTGGTTGCCTCTAAGCTCCATGTTTAATCAGTGTTGTTGCTTGGCTTGAAAAGGAGAACAAATTTTAGTACCAACATCAATGGTGCCATTGTTGGGGATTTAATTTATGTTTTTGGGAACTTAGTTAAATTTAATCCACGTGCATACATATTTGAAGCCATATCTATTCGACCATCAACAACACCAACATCAGTGCCACCGTTTCTAGGGACATTGTGATACAGTTCATACTCAGACCCTGGTAAACATTTCTTGTATGCTCTAAAGTGCTAGAAATCCATTTTAAAAATCATCTTGTGTTCAAGTTTGTAAGAGGTTTCAAAGTCACAAGTGTTGTTATGCAACTTCTCCAGTTTCCACAAGTTTTGCAATGGTATTTATTGATAAATTTTGGTAAAGAAAGGTCAGATTTTTTCATTTCCAGTTTCTAGTGCTGATAGACACTTGACAGAACATTTTTAGTGCATTTGCACAACTAAGGTGAAAATCCTTAGTGGCGACTCCCTATTGATTTGATTCTAATAAGGACTCAGTGTCTTAAACCTCTGTCAAGTAAGATTTGTTACTAATATTTGCAAAGCTAGGAGGAAGAAAATATTTCTTTGCTAGGGATCCTGTTAGGACATTGTTTCCTGAATTAGGAAAAGTAAATTCATAAGGAAGAAAAGCTTGGAGATTTGTGGGATGAACAGTAGACAAGAAAAGGGATCACCATTGAAGAAAGTGAGCGGCTCATCATTGAAGATTGCAGCTCAAGTGCATCTGAATTAGGCAACCTATTTTCTGGGTTGAATTCTCCAGCTGAGAGAGGGACCATCATTTTATTTTGAAAGGTTTTCTTCACACTCTGCACTTTTGTTTTCTGAGGTTGATAGGGATTTCCAAGAAGAAAGGCCTTTTGAGGGTATCCTTTTTGAAAATTATACTCATGTGTTCCAAGAACCTTCTACCCCCATCAGTTTGTCACCCCTCCAGGATCACCCCCTAAAATCAATATGGCTCAACCTAGGCCTCCATTTGTTGTAAACAAATTTGGACCTATAAACTTGTGGAAATGGTTGGTTACCCAAGTGTAGTGCCTCAAGATGTAAGGAACAGAATGCAAAAGTTCCAGGGAAATAATGCTATTACTGGTGACCAACATCTAAAGCTCTTCCTCAATATGATGGAAGATTTTGAGATTGAGCATGAAGATGTATACATCAAATTATTTTTTCACACTCTAGAGGAGGATGCAAGGGACTGGTACAAAGCATTGCTAGATAACTCTATTGACTCTTGGGTTGAGATGAGCAATGCATTCAGATTACAATATGGTGATAGGACTGACCCTAGGTTTCTTCTATCAGAATTTGAAAACATCAAGAATAATCCCAATGAGTCAGTACATGACTTCAATACAAGGTTCAATAAGACCTTGAGGAGATTTCTGTTAGGATAAGGCCATGTGATGAGTCATGTTTGATCAAATATACTGATGCATTTGATAAAAAGGTTGCTTACTACTTGAGGGACAAGAACCCTACCAACTTGAGGCAAGCATTCACTATGGCCCTACAAATAGAGAATAATATCAAGGAAATAGGAAAACCTCCTAAGAGGGAAGGTGTGAAGCTGGTTAACCCAGAAAAACCTTAGACAAGCAAGGCTGCTGATTTGGAAGAAGTGGTGAAAACTTTGGTAGGGGTTGTCAAGGAGATCTCCTATAAGCTAGCCCGAGATGAGAAAGGAGTTGGGAAGAGTTCACAAGGACAACACAAGCAACAAGGCCAAGACAGGTTCACAAATCACCAAATATCTGATGACAAAGGAAAGGGAGCTATTGGATTTGGGAATAGGTAGCCTCAAGGCAAAGAAAGTAGAATGGTACCTGATCCTTTGGCTACCGGAGTTGCTATAGTGGAAGAGACAAAATTCATTAATTTGTGTGACCGATGTTTCATGCCCCATCCTCCATGTGAAGAAGATCAATAAGAAGAAGAGGAATTTGATGATAATGATGATGATGTTTGCATGATTGGATGCTCCATTAGCTCAATACAAAGGGAAACCTCAACTGAGGTGATAAGTGCCAGAACCACTACCACTTTTTGGGACTGCATTGATAGAGTACATATTCTCCCTCCCTCTCATACTTTAGAAGTAGATAATGTACAAGCTTTTGAATTTCCAAATAATGACTTTGAATATTTAAGGGATTTAATGATAAACAATTATGATGGAGGAATCCCATCCGAGAGAGGACATGAAATTATTAATGAAAGATGTTGTGGCTCAAGAGAATGAATATAACACAAGAAGTAAGTTTGTCAAAGGGACAGGGCCTCAGGCCAAGCCAAAATCTCCCTTACTTTCTAACATTCCTAAAGAGGCTCCTAGGAAATATCCATCTTCCAAGAGCCCTGCATTTCCAAGAAAAAATTATACCCCTCCTTATGCTCAAGCTATTAAGAATCATATGCCACCCAATGAATGTATCATCTTTCCTTCCAATACTACCTTGCCCAAGTATTTCCCGTATGAAATTTCCCAATTTTTAAGTCAAATTAAATTCTTTTTCCCAATTGTTGAGTTGTTTAGGATTCCTGAGCACAAAAAGAGAGCATTTGAATACTTGGGATTGAATGAAGAGATGACTGCTTTGGGGAGAAATGTGAACATTGTGGTGAATCCTCTAGCCATTGAAGAGTCTGAGACACCATCAGCATCAAAAGAGCTAGTTGAACCACTTGAGGTTTATTTAGGGACATCTTTGGTAGACTCTTAGCTGAATGTGGATCCATTCTTCACTACTTTGATCATCAAGGATAAGCTGCGCCATAACTACATGTTTGACTCAGGGGCATCATTCAATGTCATGCCTTTAGAGGTCATGAATGAGCTAAATATTAAGGTAACAATGGCATATGATAAGTACACTACCATGGACTCCAGAGAGGTGCCAGTAGTGGGATGTGTGAAGGGTTTGGTGGTGCAGCTTATAACCTACCCAGGTAAAAATTTAAAACTTGATGTTTTCATAGTTGATTACCCATCTAAGTGGGGTATGTTGCTGTCAAGAAAGTGGGCTGCAAGTGTTGGTAGTAGTGTCCAAATTTACATGTCTTATGCCACCATCCCAGTTGAGGTAAGTCTTGTCAGATTATATGGCGAGAAGGAAATGTTGAACCTTATTGAGGATCCCAACAATGCATTCTATGAAGTATTATATAAAAATTTTGATGCCGACAACTTTTTGGGATTTGCTGATGGAAAAGAGCATAAGATTGAGGAGTCTAAGTGTCTTGAGAGGAAGACTCTCCTTGGAGTTTATTTTTTGATGGAGCTTGCTCCAAATTTTAAATGGTGTCATTGTTGTCCTAATTTCTCCAAGCTAGGAAAGGTTTGTTTTTTTCCTTTAAACTTAACTTTGAGTGTACTAACAATATTGCTGAGTATGAGGCATTGTTGTTAGGTTTAATAATTGCTTGGAAGTATGGTGTCAGGGAAATCATTGGGAAAGGGGACTCATAATTGGTTGTCAAGCAAGTTAGAAAACTATATGCCACAAAGAATCAGTGATTGAAATATTACAATCATGTAGTTTGGGTCTTCATTGAGATGTTTGACTCCTTCAACATTGTGCATCACAACAAAAGGTTAAATGACTTGGAATATAGGCTTGTAGTGTTGGGTTCTCACTTTGAAAACTATTAAACATTCCATTATTGTGAATATGAGGTGGAGGTAGTGACAAGACCCTCTATCCCTAACAATATAAAACATTGGAAGGTTTTTGATGACAAGGCTCAGGTTAGAAGGTTCTTGCAAAATGATGGAGAGTTTATTGATCAAAACATTGGTTGGGATCCAATGGTTTGTACAACAGAGGGGAAGGAAACTTTATTTATCAAAGGAATCATCCAGCTAAAGACCAACACCATTCCTATAGGGCTGGTTTATCTTGAATCAAATTTTGATAATGTTGATTGCATTATTAATAGGCATATGATAGCCTCGAGGGATGTTGAGGAGCATGACCTTGGCATGAAGGAGAAACCAAGGAATATTTGGTTGGGCAGCAGTCTCAGCAAAGATGAAAAGTATTCATACATCCAATTGTTAAAGAAATACCAAGATTGCATGGCTTAGACCTATTTTGAGCTCAAAGCATACAAAGAAGACCTATTCTAGCATGAGATTCCCTTGGAGCCTAGTGTAAAACCCTTCAGGTAGAAGTAGAGGCCAATTAATCCTTTGTTATCTCTCAAAATGCAAGAGGAGCTAAAGAAGCTAAGGGATGGAGGAATTATCCAGCCCACAAGGTATTCTTCTTGGGTTGCCAACCTAGTGCTAGTAAGAAAGAAGAATGGTGACATCAAGTTGTGTGTGGACTTCAAGAATCTAAACAATGCCTCAATGAAGGATAACTCTCCTTTACCTAACATAGAGCACATGCTGTAGTTGGTGGCTAGTTCTGAGTTTCTTTCTACTTTAGATGGCTTCTCTTGTTATAATCAAGTCATGGTGAAAGAATCAGAAAGGATCAAGACAACCTTCACTACTCCATGGGGAACGTATGTATATGTTAGGATTCCCTTTGGTCTGATAAATGTTGGAGCCACTTTTCATAGAGAAATGGATGTTCCTTTTGCTAGTTACATCAATGACTTTATTTTTATTTACCAAGATGATGTAACAGTGTTTTCAACAAGGAGAAGTGACCATTTTTGCACTTAGAGAAGATTTTAATCAGATGTAGGGAATATGGCATCTCACTCAATCCAAAGAAATGTCATTTTGGAGTGCAGAAGGCAAAATTTCTCGGTCACATTGTGTCATAGGAAGGAGTGATGATTGATCCAGAAAGAGTGGAGGCCATCAGCAAAGTCCCCATTCCAAGAACCAAAAAAACAATTCAGTACTTTTTTGGGTAGATAAACTTCGTTAGAAGTTTTATATCAAACTTTATTCAGTTGACTATCCCAATCACTTCCATGTTAAAGAAGGATCAGATCATAAAATGGGAAGACGCTGCCATCCAAGATTTCAATGGAATCAAAGAGGAATTAAAGCATGCCCCTATTTTAATAGCCCCAGATTACAAGAAAGATTTCTAGTTGTTTTCTTTTGCTTTAGAAAACACTAGTGCTTCGTCCCATCTGCTGCTGAATGATGATGAAGGGACTCGAGAGGCCCATTGCCTTTTTAGTAAGGCTTTGCAAGGAGTAGAACTAAAATACACCATCATGGAAAAGTAGGCATTTTCCTTGGTCAAAGCAACAAAGGTTTTCAAGCCTTATATTTTAAGTTCAAAAGTTATTGCTTATGTTCCCCATACCATGGTAAAAGACATCCTGTCAAAGATGGAAGTCTCAAGTAAAAGATGTAGATGGGTGAAAAAATTGCAAGAGTATGATATGGACATCCAAACCATGAAGTTGGTGAGAGGTTTTGGGTTAGCTAAGCTCATGGTTGAGAGAAACTTGCAGACCATTGAGGTAAATGAGATTGAGGAAGAAAGGGTAGCTTTTTTTGAAATATTGATGAGTTCTAAGTGGTACAAGGATGTGATGTTCTATCTCAAACACTTAAACTTCCCTGAGAATTTGAATAAGAACTATAAAAGAGCTCTTAAGTTGGCTTCCCAAAAATATGTCATTATTGATTTTAGGGTGGCATGGAAGAACCCATAGGATTCCTCTTAAGATTCATCACATGAAGATGAAGCCCCTAAAATAATTGTTGATCTCCATGGAGGATTTTTTTGGGGGGCATTTTCCTACAAGATTCACAACACATAAGATCCTAAGGGCTGGTTATTGGTGGCCAACTCTTTTCAAGGATGCAACCATGTTGGGTAGAAGATGTGATATTTTCCAGCATTCTCTTGAAGGATGAAGGCTTAAAGCTCGCTACCTTTGTAGTCTGTATCAATTAAATCCCCATTTAAGAAATGGGGAATGGAATTCATTGGTGAGATTTCATACCCTTCAAGCGCTGGCCATAAGTGGATTCTTGTAGCCACTGATTAATTTACCAACTGGGTGGAAGAAATCCCCACCACGAAGGCTACACACCAAGTTGTCATGGATTTTGTGTTAAACAATATAATTTGCAGGTTTGGAGTACCAGTCAAAATCATAGCTAATAATGCCATGAGTTTTAGGGATAGACCTTTGGTGGTAATGTGTAAAGGATATGGGATCAAGCTGACATATGACTCTAATTATAATCCCCAAGGAAATGGAAAATTTGATTCCAGCAATAAGAATTTGCTAAATATTATCGAGAAGAACCTTGGCGTTGAACAAGAGAAAATTTGGTGAATAGATAAAGTTTGTTTATCCGGGATGATAGGATCACTATCAAAAGAACCACTGGAAAGATTCCATTTGAGTTGGTATATGGGACTCAAGCCCCGCTTGCCCCTACATATGCAATTATCTTCATATAAGTTAATTCAACAACTTGAAGATCAAGAAGTGAGTCCTCAATGGTGCCCACATTAACCAAATTGTTGATCTTGATGAAGAGATGAGGGCATCTCACCAGAGCCATATAAGGTTTAGAGAAAAGCTAAAGAAAATATTTGACATGAAGGTCAATCCTAGAGCCTTCAATATTGTATATCTTGTGCTATTGTGGGATAGCAGGCATGAGGATAAGGGCAAGTATGGTAAGTTTGATTCATTGCGGATGGGCCCTTACTCCATTGACATCAAAATTAGTGAACACATCTTCTTCTTGAAATATCTAGAAGGTGAATTGCCAGAACTACCTATTCGTGGCAGGAATCTAAAGCATTTCTTGGATTGATTCCTCTAAATAAAGGTAAACACCTCTTGTACAGTGTATGATTGGTTGTTTGTTTCCTATTTTATGTTTTGGTTCATCCTGGTCCTTGGTGACCTGTTTTTGCTAGCTTCTTTGTTTGTTTTTGGAGATGGCTTCGTTTCTCTACTCTATGAGCTGAATTTGTCACCCAAAGGATATTTTGGCACTTGTTCTACTATTGTTCTTGTGGCACTCGTAGGAGTGCCCATCCCCTGAGTCGGAGCCAATGTTGGTGCTCAGAATTGTCTCGCCCCATTTGTGCCCTTGAAGATTTATTGATTCACGACCTCTGTCATTTTATCCTTCCCCGTTTTGTGTTTGTCCATTCTTTGTTTCCATTTTAATCTGATCATGGGTCAAAGATCATGTGTGAGTCTGTATTTACCTCATGGTTCATTTGTTCCTCATGAAAAGTTCTATATTTTGTGTCTCCCATGCTTCGTTCCTTCAAAACTAGTGTTTTCCCATTTTCTCCATTTTCCATAGTCAAGATCTGTCGTCCCTACTGTCATTTTTGCCCTAAATAATCAAGGAGAAATGATTTGATGTGTCCCTAAGGATCATGTTTGAGCCTTGCAATCATTTAAATTCTCTTTCTTTAAAGAAAACCTCATTTTCTAGCTAGAATGGATGTTTCTCTATGTTTTACGGTTTTACGGGTATTTCTCTTGGTAAAATTTGCATCATTCAGTCGATAGGGAAATTTGGAACCTCTTGGTTGGATGCGGATCAACTTAATACTTTATAAATTCTATAAAATGCCTCAACTTTAAAATATGTCCACGTGGAGGAACGAGCGCTGTTTGAGAATCAACTTTGGTTTGGCTTTGAAGTAGAGCCGCGAGGAGAGATGGAGGAAGGCATGAAAGAGACACATGGAGACTTCCATTCATTCGATAGGGAAATTTGGCACCTCTTGGTTGGATGCGGGTCAACTTAATACTTTAGAAATTCTATAAAATGCCTCAACTTTAAAATATGTCCACGTGGAGGAACGACGCTCGTTTGAGAATCAACTTTTTGGTTTGGCTTTGAAGTAGAGCCGCGAGGACAAATGGAGGGAAGGCATGAAAGAGACACATGGATACTTCTATTGGGTTTCCCATACTTACAAAAATTTCAAAATTTTTTCAGGAAATCCAGACACGTGGTGGAACGACGCTCATTTGAAGATCTACTTTTGGGTTTTGCCTTGGAGTAGCACCGAGAGGACATGTGGAGGCTTCCACTGCTTGGCCCGAACTTAGAAATTTTTATGTAAATGGATATAGTTTGGCATAATAGGGACACATGGCTAGCCCGCACTCGTTCAGGGTCTTCAACTTGGGCGCCATCTAAGAGAAGTGCCATGCGGACATGTGGGGCACTCCACTCACTTTACATTTTACTTAGAATTTTCAACGTCCTAAAGGAGACTACCTCGCAGCTTGACAAGTAGCACCTTCCACTGAGCTTCAAGCCTTCAAACAATTTTTTCCAGAGTAGGACACATGGCAAGCCCGCACTCATTCAAGGTATCAAATTTTTGGGACCACCTTAAGGTGTGTCGTGGTGACACGTGGCAATTTGAAAAGTCACAAGGGGTAGGGAAGCGGACCATCGGAGGTGACTTAAAATTTTTGCCTCTTTGCTTCATAAAGGTTAAAACATCAAAATGGCCCGCAAGCCCAATGGGAAATAGTCAATGTTTTGTACCGGTCAATGGTGGAGGTGCGGACTCGTAGAGGAAAATTAGAAAAATTTACTTCTTAAAAAGAGAGTTAAAAGTAAAAGGGGAAGCATAGTTCCACCAGGACCCACATTGGGACATGTGTCAAAAGTATTTCTCAAGGGCAAAGCTATAGGGAAAACTTGGAAAAAAATTTTTTTCCAAAAGAGAGTCAAATGGCATAATTTCTCCATGTTTCCTTTAGAACCCACCTTAGGACACGTGTCAGGCCCATTTTCAGAAGCGGAGGCGCGAAGCAAAATGGGAAATTTTTCCATTTTTTCAAAAGGGTCATAAAAGGTCAAAGGAATCCCCTGAGCCTATTTTTGCAGCTGCCATAGGGATGGCCCACATTCAAAACAAAGATGAACGGTTGCTGAGTATCTAAATCTGATTCTCCGCGCATTTTTCTGTAAAACTCATGGGAGTGCGAGTCTTCATGATTTCTTTCTATTTTCTACACAAAAACATAGGAACGGGTTAATTTTGATATCTAGAGTTTGGTGGGGAGATACGGAGACGAATTTCATGATTAAAACGATCTAACTCTCAAGCTTGATTTGGTTTTCCATTTTTCTTCTCTTGAGCATACAGGGGGTCAGATTTGATTGATATGGGGTGGAAGTGGTTGGCGAATAGATGAAGGCATGTTTTTCCTGAGAAAGGAGTTGAATGTGGGAAGAAATTGAAGAGATTTTCCCTTGAGAACATGGAGACTTTTGCAGATCTGATTCTGTGAATCAGTAAAGAATCATGGCAAACAATGGTGCATTTAATTTTTTTATCTTTTGGGAGGAAGGGGCTCTATTGGAAATTATATAAAGGGTATGAATTCATCGTGTAAATGGTTGGGAGTTTTGGAAAAGATAACTGATTCTCTCCAAAGAAAAAGCTTGACAGAGCCCATCCATTTTGAGGATTGATCTTTCTTTGTGTTAAATTTGATTGTGTCAAGGTGGTTACAATTGTACATCCATTTAAAAGCTTTGAGATTGTTCTGGAAACTTTCCCTTTCTTGATAAATTTGATCAAAATTTGAGTTATTTGGTGTCAATCTTGAGTGAAGTGTATTTATTTCATTTTTGAATGCATACGGGTAGTTTTTTTATTTTTTTGCAATCTTGTACCAAAATATAGTCCAATCACACAGTCTCAGTCTTTGTGATGGTTTAGTGGCATATGTATCTGTAATTTCATTTCTCGGAAGAGCCTTCATTCGGGAATGGGATAAATGGTTTTAAATCACTTTTATTTCATTTATGTTGATAGATATTATCTATAAGCCTCTGGGTGTACCTCGGGCGTGACTTGGTTTAAACCGTTGTGCTTTATTGGGTCCTCTAAGTCAAGAATTCATGACAGAATCCCACAAATTGTGTGAAAGAGTGCTGATATGGGCCTCCATTGAAGCACATATTCTAGTTGAGGAAACAATTTAAATTTTTGTGGCATTTTGTTGATTGAATCTTTCCATTTCTCATAAGCTCTCAATGATCTGGTGAGTCAAGTCCATCCTGTCTCATCTCCCACCAAAGTTCATTTAACAACAACCAATCCTACCCATACTACCCCTATTTTTGCTCTGTATACCCACACTAGACCAAAATCCTTTTACTAAAGTATGTAGAATAGATCAGGTTTCCAAATGTCTTTAGTGACAACTCGTGAGATTTAGATCTGGTGTGTTGATCATATTTTCCCCAAGGTCTTCTCTACAAAATTTATGCAAAAGAAGGGTACCTATATCTCCTTTCTGATAATAGAGGTTACAAAATAGGTTCTCTTACCTTGGTTGAAAGGCACAACATAAAATAGTTAGGATAAGATAATATCCTTTTAAGGTGCTACCCATCTCTCCACAAATCCAAGTAACAAAGGGACAATCAGACCTCCTCCCGGCTACAAAATGACATATATTTATGATTTGGCTACCTCTAAGCTCCATGTTGAATCAGTGTTGTTGCTTGGCTTGAAAAGGAGAAAAAAATTGGGTACAAACACCCTCCCTCCACATCTGAGTTGCATTTACAACCGTTGCACTTTGAGTCACATCTGGTTGTGTAAGTAAAGTATTGCATTGACAAAAACTGAGCCATGTTATTCTTGCATTGGGCGTATTGGACCGTGTTTAGACCAAGTTGTGAACATTATAATGAGCCACTCTACATGTTGGACGAGATCCTCCAATGAGTCCTATGTGAGCCATTTTTCATACATCGGGACGAGCTATATGAAGTTCCAAAAAACATTGAAGGGTCAAGCTGATAGTTGTACCTTGAGCCATGATGAGTTTTGTGATGAGCTGATTGCACTAGACCGAGTCAGATCTCCATTAAACAAGTTGATCTTAACTGATCAAGTTGATTACTTTGAATGGCGAGTCATTTTGTAAAGGATTCAAGCTCCTCACAAATGCAGACCATGACCAGACCCTGCACACTAAAACAACGACCTTACAACAAAACAAAGTGGAGGAATAAAAAATCAAAACGGCGGAGGAGATAAGAAGTGACTTTAGATCCATTTTTGAGCTTCGAAAACCCTAAAACCACCTAAAACACCAAAATTCGCCACGTTTTACCTCTTCCACATCGTTTCTTCATAAGGTGAGTCACTTTTCATAATCATTAAATTCAATATGCTTTTGTTTAGCATAAATGCTTAAGGTGCTTAAATGGCTAGTGTGGATGCCTTAGGTGGATGAGGTTTGGGGTTCGACCCCCACCCCCAAGACAAAAAATTTGAAATTTAGCGGGAAAACTAATGAAACCACCAACTGTGGAGGGTAATCTAGCGGAAAATTATCAGCTAAACAACTTATTTATCACTAAAGCCACCCCTAAAATTTTAGTGAGAAAAACCCTATTTTAGGGAAAATTTTTCTTCTCCTATTAGGCCTATTTTTTCATTACAAGAAACATTTGGTAAAGGGGGTACACCAAAAAATTGCATTTTCAGCATAGAAGGTCGTATTGGGCTCTAGATGCCACCATGGCCTGTAAAATAAAAACAAATTTCCTGTCATTCAATTTGTCTAATTTTTTTAATGTAATTTCTATACTTGGTATATTGTAATAATTCACTGGTTTCCATAGTCAACCATACACTTTGTAACTCCTCCAAAACTAGCAAAATATTGTACTAAAAAACAATAATTTTTTGTCCAAAAACACTCACGAGATCCTAGATCTCATTACCAGTGTTCGGTTTATACATTGCCTATGGGAAGCACTTACAGGTAAACCCATCATGACTACTACTGAACTTAATGCCTAATATAGTTGCAACAATGTTGTCTGGGAATCGACCCTTTAAGGCATTACTTGTATAAAGGCCTTGAATCAATCTACTTACTCGTATGTGAGTGATTTCCCAAATAATTTGATGCATGTTATCAAAATTACCTTGAGGGTGAATTTTGGATAACAGTATTGTCTTGGTACCATGTATTGAATTATTTCACGACGTTAATGCATATTTCATATCAACAAGTATATCGAAAGGGTGAGCCTATTCTAAGTACCACCGGGTATATCGGAAGGATGCATATATAGAAAGGCTCAAAGTATATCGGAATGACGGTTTATATATTGAAAGACCTTATACCTTAAGTGATAAGAGCTTAACCCTGTCAGTGATTTCTACAAAATGGGCACCAATTCCCCCAAAATATTTTATCTAGATTAACAACTACTCAAAGGAAACAACTATGTTATATGGAAGACTAAAATAAAGACACAACTTGAGTTTGAAGATATCTAGATTTTTGTGAATGGTAATCTAACCATATCAACTACTAAAACAACACAACAACAAAAATTTGATAAAGAATATTAGAAGGCCAAACTCATCATCTTATTTGGAGTGTTCGACGATGTGAAACCCCACATTCAAGATGCCAAAAAAGCATGGGATAAGTTGAGCATGGTATACGAGGCCAAAAACAAGAATGTTATACTAAATTTATAGATTCAGTTACACACACTGAAGTTCAAGAAGAATGAAAAAGTTGAATCTTTCTTGAGAAGAGTTGTAGAGTTGAGGGCTTCATTTCTAGCCCTATGACAAAGCAGTCACAAATGAAGCTCTCATTCCCATTTTTCTGAGAGCTCTCCCTTCTTCTTACCGTATTTTTGTAACAATACTAAACTTGTCAGATATGATAGTTAGTTTTGAAAAATTGGTAAACCTACTACAACAAGAGGAAGCTATGGATAATAAGGATGATGAAGAGGAGTAGGCACTTTCTTTACATCAAAAATGGAATGTAAAAGGAAAAGGAAAACCTAATTCCTATCAAAAGTCCCAAAATCAGCATTAGCATCAAGTGGACAATCAACAGAAGAAGAAATGTCCAATTTGTAAAAGAGGACATAACTTAAAATATTGTTATTATAATAATTACAAGAAAGGGTCATCAAGTAACTCTTGACCTCCACAAAACAATATCACAAGGGAAATTCTAACTACAATCAAGGGAGAAAATAGGGGAGGCTGGAAAAGAATACCCTATTAGCAAGGAAATATTGTTGATCAAGAAGAACATTCAGATAATGAAGACTACTTGTACACTACCCGATCAAGTGAACCTTCCACATCATCTAGTGATGTCTTATATGTTGATTGGGGGGCCACTCGACACATGACCGACAACATAGACTATTTTAATTTAATGATGTACACACCTTTGAAAAACCGTGTTTCGTTGGGTGATGATTCTTCTTATGCAGTTCAAGGGATTGGGAACATTTTTCTACACCTTGGTTAACATAACTATAGACTATCAGATGTCTTATATGTCCCTGGGTTAACAAAGAATCTACTGTCACTCAGTCAACTCCTAGATCACAACTTAAAATTTGATTTTGATAGTCAATCCACTAAGAAATTTTTTTAAATTCGAGACAAATCACGAGGCTTGAAAATAGTTACAAAATTCTCTAATGTGGGACACATTTTCTAGCTTGATTATGTCCAAAGAGATGATCATGAACTTATGGCTAAGAACTCTACCTCAGCACAATTGTGGCATTAGATACTTGGTCATGTTAGTATCAAGTACCTCGAGACACTACTCCAGCACAATATAGTACATGGGTTACCTTCTCTTCAAAAGGATATAGACAAGTGTCCTCACTGCGTAGAAGAAAAAAACAGAGCTTCATTCCAGATGATTAATTTTCAAACTCATGACAAGCTTGACCTAGTTAATACTGATATTAGTGGTCTAATGCAACCAAGTCATTCTAGATTTCTATATTTTATGCTTTTTTATGAATATTCAAGAAAAATGTGGATTCTTTTTCTTCACAAGAAAAGTGAATTTTGAAACCTTCAATAAATTCAAAGTAGTTGTTGAGAATGAAATTGGTCATCACATCATAAATCTCCACTCAAATTGAGGGGAAGTCACTAGTGATGAGTTCAAAGACTACCTACAAGCTCACGGGATTCATCGACAAATGCCTCCTCCACACACACCACAGAAGAATGGTGTTGTTGAGAGAAGAAATCATACTATCATGGAAATGGTGTGATGCATGATTGATGAATTTGTGCTTGTAAATACATTCTGGGCAAAAGTAACAAAGAAAACAGTGTATTTTTTTAACAAAGTGCCCAAAGTTGCTCTTGATGGAGTAACACCACATGAAGAATGGTCAAAATAGAAACCATCATTGCACACCTTAGAGTATTAGGGTGTAAATCAATCATGTATATACCCAAGAAAAACAAAAATAAATTGGACATGAAGTCACAAAAACTCAATTTCATTGGCTTCTTCGATGATGAGTTCTTTGAGAAGAAGGAAGAAGAGGCTCCTCCTCCAGAATCACTTGATGTAGATTCTTCACCAGTTGTAAAAACTGAGCTGATGTTCCCATAGATGATGAAAGTGATGATGGAGATGATCTGATAGAACCACGACCCATGGGAACAATTCATTGTATGCCAAAGTGGTATACTAGAACATTATGAGATGCAATAATGGATGCTCCACTAGATACATCCACCCCTAGACCATAGACTCATAGTAAATCAAGAGAAGAAGTGAAATTTTCTTTGATGAGTAGAGTTATTAAATCTAACAATCCCTCTACATTCCAAGAAGCCCTACAGTCAAAATCTTGGAAATATGCCATGGACTCTGAATATCAGTTAGTAATGAAAAATAACACTTGGCAGCTTGTCGATCTTCCACTAGGGAAGAAACCCATTAAATATAGATGGATATTCAAAACAAAGTACAAAGTAGATGGGACAATGTACTAGTATAAAGTGAGACTAGTAGCAAATTGGTATGCACAAAAAGAAGGCATTGACTACAAGGAAACATTTTTTCCCACATCTAAGATCAAAAGGATCAGGATGACCATTGCTCTAGCTGCACATTTTGGTTGGAAAGTCTATCAAATGGATGTTAAAAGTGCCTTCCTGAATGGTGATTTACAAGAAGAAATCTATATGAATCAACTTGAGGGATATATTGTACTTGGTTAAGAAGTAAAGGTATACAGACTCAAGAAATATGTTTATGGCCTCAAATAGGAACCTCGGGCATGGTACATCAAAATTGATGAGCATCTCATACAACATGGATTTGTTAGAAATCCATACTATCCCAATCTTTACCTCAAAAATCAAGGGGGAGATTGTGATTTTCAATGCCTATGTCGACGATCTAGTCATCACTGGTTGTTCAAAGAGGACGATCAATGCAAAGAAGAAAGATCTTAATAAATCGTTCGACATGACAAATCTCGGGCTAATGTACTATTGTCTTGGATTTGATGTATGGTAGAAAGAGAAACAAATCTTTGTTTCTCAGATGAAATATACCAAGACAATGCTCGAGAAATTCAGGATGATGGATTGCATACCAATTTCTACACATATGGAGAACAGATTGCAATTATCTCATTCAAATCCATCTTATCAAGTAAATGCCACTCTCTATGGGCAATTGATTGGGATTCTCATTTACCTAACCTGCATTAGACCAGATATAAGCTTTACAGTGAGCTATCTATCTAGGCTCATGCATGAATCCAAATTTTTTCATTGGAAAGCAGCGAGATGCATCTTGAGATATCTCAAAGGATCAGTGGATCTTGGTCTAGAATACAAGAAGAATGAAAAATTCTTCTTATTAGGATATTCGGATTCAGATCATGTAGTAAATATTGATGACAGAAAATCCACTTCAAGGTTTGTATTCTTTATGTGCTCTAGACCAATATCATGGGGAAATAAGAAACAACACTTTGTTTCTTTTTCTTCCAGAGAAGTCAAGTATCATTTTTAGGTAAAATATTTCTATGAAGTGATTTGGCTACATCTTATACTCGAAGGAGTTGGAATACGACAAGACAAACCAAACACCATGTATGTTGACAATGAAGGTGTTCTCAAACTTGTTCGTAATCTAGTTTTTCATGAAATAACAAAACACATTGAGGTACAGGTACATTTCATACATGAGCATGTCTTGAAGCATAATATACATCTTTGCTTTTTGTCCAACACCTAAAAAATGAGCAAATATCTTTAGGAATTCACTTGCACATGACAAGTTTGAATTGTTAGAGAGTTCATCTCCTCATCCCTTGAGGCAATGCAAAATTAAGGGAGGGAATGTTAGGTAAAATATAGTTTTACCTTGGTTAACTATGCATTTACCATAGTTAATTATTAATTAATGGTAAGTCATTATTAATAATTTATTATTTTTAATTGGAAATAATATTCCGTGCATTTATTATGTTTTTATTATATTTTTATAGGGTTATACTATTCAAAACCATATGTTTGGAATTTATATGTGCACGGGATTATTTATTGTTGCACTATTGCAACATTCCGTTTGTCTTCACCTGGTTGTACAATTCATATAATAATTGCAGCACTCCATTGTAATGGTTGATTTATTTCACATTAATATAATTATACAGGCTTCAGTCCCTTTTTATGAAATTTTGATTTAAACCAACAACATAAAAAAACATCATTAAAGACATTTTTCTCCCCCTTTTGGGATAGAATATCAACAATCCCTTTTCCCATTACATTCACTTGATTATTATTCCCAAGAGTAACATTACTCTTTACTGATTCATCCAAACTGGAAAATAACTCTAGATTTCTAGTCATGTGATTGTTGCAACCTAAATCTAAATACCAAATATCATGTAGATATTCTTTAGCTATATTACATTTAACCATAGATTTTGCGTAAATCTCTTCAGCAAACTTTGTGCATGAAATAAACATCGAAGTAGTTTTAGAACTTTTAGGTTGATTGATTTTGTTTTCCTTGATCATATTGTTTCTTCATACATTAAAAATAGTAGTGTCCATGCCTTTTATAATAATGACACTAAACATATGATTTTTCTTCTGTATAAGCTGGTTGGATGATTATAACCATGTGGCTGATCATGTTTGTGTCCTCTTCCACCTTTGTTTATAGGATTGTTGTTGCATCCTCTAACTGTATTTCTACCTCTTCCTCTAGATTGAATTTACCTCCTTCACCTCTTCCACAGATTATAGAATCATGAGATGAAAATGCATTTTCTATGCATGTATGTGATATATTCAGCGTCTTCTCATGGTTAATCAAAATTATATCCAACTCATTTATTGTCATTTGACTTAGATCCTTAGTTTCCTCTATAGCAACAACTAAAGGATCAAACTTAATAGGTAGAACTCTAAGGATTTTTTCAACTATCCTTTGATCTTCTATGGTTTCCCCATGTGATTTTATTTGATTCACAAGCCCAAAAACATGTGTAAAAAGAATTCTATTGAATCTAAATATTTCATATTTATATTCTCAAAATCTTTTCTAAGAAACTAGATTTTTAATTCTTTAATTTTTTCCTTAAATTGATATGCCACTTGGAGAGTTTCCCATGTATCCTTTTCTTGGTTTACAGAAGAAACTCTTGGAAGAATGCTCTCATGCATAACCTAATGAATGTAAAAGAGGGTTTTTCAATACTTCTTCCTTTGTTCTTTCAAAATATATTTTTCTTCCTGTGTAAGTGTGTTGAATGTTTTTGCATTCGCGGGTTCTACATACCCATTTTCAACAATATCCCAAACATCCTGGGATCTAAAAAGACATTTCATGGTAAAGGACCAATATTCATAGTTTGTTCCATTAAATTAGGGAGTCTGCGCAGACCTGACAAAGGTGCTCCAGTTGTGGATGCCATTAATGTCTATCAATGAAATATGTAGAGATCTGGAAGCAAAATAACTTAACCTTGATGACTAAAATCTCCTCCTTCGATACCAAATGAAGGGAATAACAAGAGGAGGAGAATTTCACACTCATAATATGAACAACAACAATAAAAAATATAAAATAAATACCCTTTAATAGTGGATCTTATAAATATCCATGATTTAATCAAATAAAAAACTAAACATTGCACAATAAAATAATAAAACCAGATATATTGTAATTCATTCGAAACAAGTTCCTAATGGAGATATTACATATAAACAACTCAATGAAATCCTATAAGTAAGGACTCAAGGCTAATCTCTAAGTCCTATCAATATCCCAAATATCTCTCAACTATGATTTGTGCATTACAACTATTCTGCACACTCATATATTATTTTATAAATATTAAAAATTATTACTACCAAATAACCCAAACCACTCTTAAGTGTTTACACTATGAACAATATTTCTGTAATAGTCACCCCCTTAGTGTGAACATGGGGAAAGCTATATCCTATACCTACTCATGTTCTACAAAGAAATGAAGGTTCTCAATGAGTACCAGTAAATCAAACAATATGAGGTTTTCAAAGAGAATCTCCGACTCAAAAATGGTTTTCTAGTGGGACCAACCACTACATAAAGAGCGTACATTATTTTTCTCACATCATTGTTTCTAAATTTAAGGGATTAAAAATAGAAATTATGCTCATGTAGGAGCTTTAAACAAGAATTTAATTCTGTTCATTATTACAACATAAAGTAAGCACACCACACAACAAAAATAAAAGGTCACCAATACAATGAAGAAATCTCTTTGTTGGTGACTAACAAGAGATACCAATTTGCCTCCATCGTCCTATGCCTACATCCTCCATCAGGAACTACTTAGTATAGGTATTCATCTTCATCCTCCTCTACATTCAGTTCATATTCTTCTTCATTCTCGACTCTTCATTAACAAATCGCATTAGCTTCATCCATTTTTAGATTTCCTTTTATGATGTGCTTGGCATGAGTAATATAGAAAGAAGATTTATGTCCTTTTTTATTACAATAAAAGCATTCTAATTACTCTTTGTTTTTAAAAAAATTAGTATGCTTCCTTTTAATATAAAGAGCAATTTCTTCCTCAATATATTCTTTTGTTCTTTTCTCTTGAACTAGTAATGCAAAAATCATACCTTCAAGTGAATGAGAAGGCATTTGACCAAGATTAAAAACTACATTATTGTATTTTGGAGGTAAACTATTTAATAAAATAGCTTTTACATCTTCATCATCTACCTAAGCACTTACTTCGTTATCTTTCTTAGAAGAGATATAAGATCATTAATATGACTTGACATAGTTACACCCTCATTCATTTTAAACTTGAATAAGCACAACTTAAGTGATAATTTAGCATTCATGACCATTGAACCAAATGTCTTACTTAGCAAATCCCGTATATCTTTAGAATTTTATTCCAAGTCTATATAATGTGACTCAATATCGATAAAGAAATCCCAATAATGGTTTTTGCTTTGTCATCCCTAGTTTTCCATTCAAGTAGTTTTGCACTACATCTGTTGGTTTGGTTCGTTTCCACTCACAATTCCCCAAAGGGCCTTGTTCATCAATTGCACTTGTATTTTCACCTTCCATGTGTGAAATTTTAATCCATTTAATTTATCTAATGGAATTTCCATAGAAGGTGTCGAACTCAGCCAAAAATACGCCCTTACAATAAACTTTAAACATTGAAAGTAAATTTTTTTGACATGTTTTCCAAAAATGGAAAAAAAAGTCCAATAGAAAACATAGGATCAATGTGTAGAGATAAAAAATACACATTTTTAAAAAAATGGCACATTAATCTGAGTTACCAGTTGAAATTTATGGCAATTTTAAGTTATAACTCCAACATCTTCCCGGACCCTTTCCAAATTTGGCAAAACAAAATTCTATGCTTCTATTTTTTTCATCACCATCCAAAAAAGGAAAGAAACGCAATACCTCTATCACTACAAATACATATATTACAAGAATTCGTGTCGTAACCAAGTATGGATTCACCTAAGTGAAGCATCACTGTTGTTGGTAGATAAACACACAGGTCACAAATTTGATTCCAATGAAACATGCAGGTCGTAGATTTGATTCCAATGAAACAAATTTGTTCCAGATCTAAACTCCTCACAAACTCCTATAAGTTATCATTACGGTCTAACTCGCTCTGAGACCAAATCTTGTAAATTATATCGATGATTTAATCAAATAAAAAATAAAACATTGCACAATAAAATAATAAAACCAGAGATATTGTAATTCATTCGAGGCAACTTCCCAATGGAGATATTACATATAAAGAGCTCAATAAATTCCTATAAGTAAGGAGTCAAGGCTAATCTCTATGTCTACTCAATATTCAAATTATCTCTCAACTATGAGTTGTGCATTACAACTATTTTGCACACTCATATATTATTTTATAAATATTAAAAACTATTACTACCAAATAACCCAAACCACTCCTAAGTGTTCACACTATGAACAATAATTAATAACAGATGGACACTACACAAAAATGCATAACAAATAATAGAAATAAAAATAAGCAACATATATTTAATGTTTCTAGATAATATTTTAATAGACCTTCACCGCTTTGTATTTTCTCTACTTCCTAGACACACATCTATGTTTTTTCTCCCTATTCCATGAAAAATTCAGCCCACACAAAATAAATACCAAACATAAATTAATTTGTTAATAGATGCATGTCATAGTTAGATATCCTTGCTTAAAAAACATAAATACATTTCCTGATTTTGAGAGAATGTTAGAATGAGATATGCACATTCACTAAATGCATATATTTTTCCCTATTATCTAAATTTTAATTTTTCGAAGATTTCCAAGTCAAAAGTCAACATTGAATGCAGGCGTTGAGATTATCTTCAACACTATAGCCCATGTGACCTAAAGAAAAATTTCTTCAAAAATAGGTGTGTTGTTTGCTTACAATTTCAATATGAATATTCCCTATGTACACTAGGTTTGTCTTATCTTTATACCAATTTCATCTTTGATAATAAATGCTATGTTGAGTGCATTTTATAGATTTCTTAGCTAACATAATTTTCCACATGATGTAAAAAAATAAAATTATGTAATCTAAGGGTCGATGCGTTAGATTTCATCATAATGCCATTTGAATGAAATAGGGAACTAATTATGTGTGACTTGAGTCATTTTTATTCACCACCATTTAATAATGCGATTAGTAATATAATTTTATGATCATCTCCATCAAGGTCACTTTTAACTCTATTTTATCCTCGGTGACAACGGATGATCTTTCCTCCACATAGTGATTCGTAGGTAGTATATCAGTTTCATCAAATTGTATAATTATTCCAAAAGGTATTCTACAGTTGTATACAAGCATCAGTTCTCATGGTGTTACCATGTACATAAAATATAAAATATAGCTGACAAATAAAAAAATAGAAGGTGAAAGTGTATCATGTCATTAATACATTTTTTAAATAACCGACATACATTTTCACACCAAAAGTTACATAGGATTTTGTTTATGAAAATAGATGTTATATTATATTAATTCAATACGATACAAGATATCTTTCAACAAAAAGTGGGTTTGAGAGCACACCCCAAAACCACAAACAAACTAAGCACAACCTAGGAAAATGACAAACACACTAGCTAAAACCTAGGAAACCATAAAAATACGAAACTAAGCAACAACAACAAACATCTCGGAAGTAGGAGGATACTGGTTGTTAGGACATCCCAAAACATGAAGTTCCTTGCCATCATATAGAATGTCGTACCTAGTGGGGTTCTCCTCATCATTGTCTATTGACACCCAAGGAGGGGAGATAGTGAGACTTATTGGAAGGTGAAAAGTGTGGTGAGGGTAGATTCTAGCCATCTAAGGTACGCATCTAAGATGCGACAAGTGAGCCCCACCCGAGTTGACAAGAAAAGGGGGAAGCCCATCCTGTATAGTGAGGTTGTGGCGAAAGAATCCTCTGTTGTTAATTGTGGGGTGAACTACGAGCCTAACTAAAAGTAAGTTGTTTAGAGTGGCTACGTCGACCACCACGGCCATGTAGGAAGGAGTGTCAAAATGGTGATGGTGGTTCCCAAGTGACATTACATAGGGCATCCCCCTAATGCCGAACCAAGGTCGGAAGGTATTCCACCTCCAGGGAAAGTTTATTATCCGAGACTTGAATCTGCAGAACCACAAAGGAGATAACCATATATTTTTTACACAATGAAAAATACTGATCAACTTCAAAATTGGTAAAGAAACAAGCATTTCATTCTTGCCATATCACAAACAAAATTTCCCCTCTAAAAACATGCCAAATATGGGTGAACATGTGCGGAATTTTGGGGTTATCTCCTAAAATTACACTACCAAGTAAAACATTGAGGTCTGAAAGGAAAGAAAAAGGTATGGATCCAATTCTCAGATAAATTTTCTTTAGAAGAAAAGCGAGAAGAGGTGCATAGAGTTTCCAAGTGGCCACAAAATGGACACTTAGGAGTCGGGACCCCAATATGAATAAGCCTAGAACCCACAAGAAGACCATGGTGTGGAATACAATAAAGAAAGTGGGCAATTTTATGTTCCACACAAACAGGACAAACAGTGTCAAATCACCCTCTCCAACAATATGGAGTAGAATGAATCCTGCATCGAGTTTTTATTTTTTCAATCATGGGCAAATGAGGGGAGAGCCAACAGTAGCCTTTACTGGCTAACTAATTGTAAAATTGGGTATCAACATACCATTTCTAGTCTGACCACAAAGGGTGAGAAGAATCCACGTAAAGCTTGTGCAATGTATGGTCGAGACCGAATTGATAACTTCCGTAATACTAACATGATCCTGGATGGTCAGCCAAAACCGAGTTTTAAGCTTATGCAAAGAATACTAGGATTAAGAGTGTTTGTAGAATAAATCCTTAATAGTACAAATTCCACATTAAAAATATTAGACTTAACTTTATATTAAAATAAACCTATTTAAGTGTGGACATTTATGTTTTAAAAGACACATTAGATTTTGGATACTTATTTTTAATTTAATACTTTTTCACATTTGTAATTATTTAATTATTTTGTTATTCCGTGAAAATAGAGAGTAAAAAGATTCTAAAAATCAAGTAAAATCCAAGTTAAAAATAATGTCTCCCAAATTAAAGACGTCTTTCACAAATGTAGGATTTTTTTTTTTTTAATTGGTTGGGTCGAAAATCTATAATATGGAGATAAATATAGTTTACTCCAAATACCCTCATAAAATTAATTTTCAACTATAATATTTAAATAATAATCTATACCCATAATTTTATATTAAACTATAAATATCTATAATTTTGTGGTAAGTTTAAACTATTATATTAATTTTATAAATTATAAGTCTTAAACCAATAATTTAATCTTCTATAATTTTATTATAAGTAAAATCAATAATATAATATAATTTCTACAATATTAAAATCACTTGATTAGTGACCATTTAATTTATAAGTAGTAAAATCGACCCTTAAATGAAATTATCTTTAATAAGCAAAAGATTTAAAAACTTAAAATTACTTAACTTTAAAGCGGCTCCTTTTCTTTCTTCTTTCTTCTACCTAGGATATATATTTTTCTAAACTTAATCCCTAACCTATTCAAATTAACTAACGAACCTCTTACCATTTAACCATGGCCGTTTAAAACATGAAAAACCTAATACTCTAACCGTTTTTAATTTAATTTCTAACCACTTTCTTATGAGGATTAAGATATTACTCACCTTTACCTAAATCCTCCATTTGGAACCTAAATACTTTGGACAATTAAAACCTTTTTCAAACGCGCTGAGTTTTTTTTTTTATTGTTTCTGTGAAGGCTTAGTCTCGAATTAATACTATTAAGGCTATATAAACATTTGTTTATGTGGCATGGATATATTGTTCCACACAACTTTTATTTTATTATTAAATAATTTTGAAGCTATACAATTTATATCCGGTTTTGAACCGGAATTTTACCTCATGAAATGTAATATAAGAAATAAATAAAAAAACAACCATTACAAAGTTATAATCATTCTAATATAATTCATAGATTAAACTTAAACATAATTTATTTTTATACTACTTCGTTAATACATTGTTTAATTACAATTATTAAAAACAATATTATTATATACTTAATATTAGTAATATTGGATGTTAAATTTATGATACACTAATTCATTAACCTTATGTTTTTTTATGTTCATTTATACATAATATTTTTATATTAATTTATGTATTTACCACCAAATGAAATAGTTATATGTCTCAAAATATTATCTAGTTATACTTAATATAAATCACACATATCCTCTACATAATATTTTAATACTCTATGAAATTATGTAATACTATTATTTAGATGATATATCACTCTCCCTCATGACTTTCATATGTATTTTCCATGTAATTGTTACATGGTTTTAATAATCTAAATTTAATAGAAAAAATAAAAGAATTAAAAACAAGTATAAAGCTAAGGTCCGCAACTAATTTAAGAGGTAAAAAATGTTATGTGGCAATTTCCCCACATTAAGAAAATATTAAATTCTAAAAATTAGTGATTAATTAAAATAAGATAAACTTATTATCATTCTAATAAAGTTATTTTACAAAGGTGAAATGAAAATAAATAAAATATAAATAGTAAAATAAATAAATATATTGGAATGGTGTGGGGATATGTACTAAAAGAACCCTTTAAAGCAAGGTGATGTTATCAGAAATAAATGACTTTTCATGAACTTCTTTTAAACAAGGGATTAACATTTATATTATTGACCCCATTTTAAACCAGTGGTGTGAGGATTTAATATACTCCTATTAATAGGAAAATGTGTGTTCTAATTAATTTTACCGATATCGAGTGAAGGCAAGTGGTTGTCATTGGAGAGTGGGACTCTAGAGGGGTGTCTTAATTGGGTACGAGCAAGAAGGTATATTTATTAATTCATTCCTCCTAATAATGTGGTCATAGTTTGAGGTGTTGAATCTTGGGCATCACTTAGAAGTTACTTAAGCCACACAAGTCCTCCCCATTTTTCTATATTTAATCTTTGAACTATTTTTTTGTTTAATATATATTGGGAGGGTTTTATATGGTAAAGTATTAGATTTATGAATTGGGGAAAAGTTACATCACAATTTACTTATGACCGCTCCGAAAGGATAAAAAAAGGAAAACATGTTTCCAAAAGGAAAGATGAGGAAGAAAGACTGAAATCTTTGGAAGATATATAAAGGCATCTATGACATGTATATATTACGAACTTCTTTCTGTCAATATAAAAATGACTTATTTCTTGATATGTTATGCTATGTGCATGACACATTTTGATTAATATTATTTGACTATTTAATTTTCATTTTATCTTAATGTATATAATGTATTTGGACTATATATAAATACTTCGCTTATTTTTATTTAATGTGATGTATGTAACACATTTAATTTTTCATATGTTTTAATACAATATGTAAAGCCCAGAGATGTTACTAGCATACATATCTTAGAGAACCTTATACTATGACAAGAGGATGTGACATCTTAAAATTATGTGAAAGTTTTGATCGTGATTCTTCATTGTAAAATTGAGACATAGCATTTTGATGTTTACAGGGAATTAAAATATATGAATCCATGACAAACTATTTGTAGGGAATAAACATGATCAAAATATTTAGTAATTGGTATGTCCCAATCAGACAAAATCTTCATGAATATGGGGTATCTTTGTAAGTAAAACATAATTATGTCTAATTACATACCTGCAATCTACTAGAGAGGGAATATCGTATCGTCACTCTTCTTGAAATAATAGGAGTTGTATATTTTTTCATTCAATTGAAATAGCTTAGTAATATTTGTTCTTTTTTCTGGACAATCCAATTCTCTTGTATCTTCTTATTTTCGCTTGTAAAAATCTGAAACCATATTATTATATAGTAGTCGTAGCTGGTAACATGGATTCTTGTGGTGATATGTTTTGTGATATTGCATTCATTTGTCTTAAAAAAACAAGTGGGCGGGGAGCTTTAATTGGCATGCCATTACTACAAAAGTTTACAAATTAGATAATTATCACATAAGCTCTTCATATCTGGAGGAATAGCTCCAATGTAAGTATTTTGCCCAATTTATTAGGTGGGTAGGTATTATAATGGAATGGATTAGAGTGGTGGATCTGAAGTTTTAGTGTGGCGTATCAAAAATTGGAATAAACTATTTGGCAACCTCTTCAAGGAAAACATATTAATTGAGGCTTTATTAAGTTGTCGAAGAAGATGTCGTACAATATCAATTTGAATGAATTTGAAAGAACTATATGTGTAGAGATAATCTTGTATTGGATGAATCGGTAGTTTTCTGGTTTGTTTGGAATGACATACAAAATGGTAGGAAAAATGTTACTATCCTAACATTGATATTTAGTGTAACATGTTATAATGGTTGTTGCATGTATCATAGTATTTGTACTCTTCTAATCCAATATGAATTTGATCATTATTTAATGTGATATTATAATTATTCATGAACATGTAAGACTTTGAATCCAAAAGCGAAGAGGTGGACAAAAGAAAGGGTATTAAAAAGTGTAGATACCAAATAGCTAGTTTTGATATATAGTAAATTAAGAGGTATTGCATATTTGAAAAGTTATATTAGGATGGGGTGTTACAATGGAAGATCAAGATTGAGGTTTTGAAATAGAGGAATTATGTAGTATCCTACGAACGAATGTGATAAGATATAAGTTTACATAGTAAATCCCCCATGAGTTTAGCATGGACCTACAAACACATGTTAAAAGTTGCATAACCATGTAACATCACACTATATTTCAAGGATATTTTAAGGTGTTTTGATTTCAATTAATGGTTTTTTCTAACAATAGTAAAGAAAATTTAGATGTGTAACCTAATTTCTTTGTGAAGATCATAGTTATATTTTTAAGAGTTAGTTTATTAAAATATCTTCATTACCAAAGAACGATAATTACGAGATGTGTATTAGTTATAAAAATAAAAAATATGATAGTCAGAGTTATGTACATATGACTCAATTTTATGGATGGTGTAGACACAAAATCACGCACTTGAGTACATTTTTAGGCCCTAAAAGCATGGAAATATTTACTGCTATCCAATTTTTCCCCTCGGGTGAAATTGGAAAAACATGACCTTGCACACAGAGAAAATGGAGGAATTGATTCAGTTAGAGGAGATCACATTTCAGGATTGGCGGAACAGGTTGAAGAGGGCCAAGAACATTGTGGAGAATTTCGGGAAATGAAGAAGCTCCAAAGTCTGAAATTCGGACTTTAGAAGTGAGGGCATTCGGAGGTAGGCCCAACCAAAACAATGGTGAAACCCAGAGATAAGGAGCGCAAAGCTTTGAAATTTGAAGGTCAACACATAAAAGGAAGGAAAAATCTCGAGTTTCAAAGTCTTGCAAGCTCACAGTGTACAGTGCCATGCGGGATGGAGAAAAGTCCGAAACATGAAATCCAAAATTTAGAATTCAGGATTTCAGGAGTTCAGAGTTAATATCAAGGCCCTGAAACTCGAACCCCCAAAACCCCGAAATACAAACCCCTGAAATCCCGAAATACCAAAACCCAAACCCCCGAAATCCCGAAACTTGAAACCCCTAAAAGAAAAACGGTCTCAAACATGAAGTCCGAGATTTGGACTTCAGATTTTCAGAATTTTGAAACTTTTTCTCGAGAGATGAACAATGTCACATGACATGGTTTTGGAGTACGAATTAGGAACTCTAGATTTTGGACTTCAGAGGTTTGGTAATTTGGAACTCTCAAGCCGATTTGAGCGACGAACAGTAACCTAAACTTCAAAATCAAAAATTTCGAAGTCCCGAATCCTGGAAGGCCGAATTTTTTAATTTTGGAGGTTGTGATGAAAGTTCAGAGTCTGAAAAGGTAGAGATAACCACCCGTATTTATTACAGTATGGCACCCTCATCTTCATATGACCATAACTTTTGACTAGAATCTCTTATTTGCACAAAATCAGTCTTTTTAGAAAGCTCTCTGTGTCCTCTTTACTAAGGCTAAGTTTTTAAAAATTAACAAATATAGTCCACCATTTTAGAGGGTTTTTCCAGGTTTCCCACCTACCAAAAATGATGAGCTATGGGTTGCTATCTTCTCTAAAAAGTAAACTAAAAGGAGGTATGGGTTTTGTAGTGGCATCCATAATTGATATAGGTGATTTTAATGCATTTTAGGGTAGTTGAAGAAATTTTTTGAGTTCTTCTCTCTCCATACCTCTCATTCTTCCTAAATTGTATGGAGGGGCTCATTTCAAAAGGTTGGACACCTTGTATATGCCCCTCCCTTATTCTTCTTGTATGTAAGATATTTTGTGGAGATTCCAAACCTTCTTACTGGACATTATAATGTAAAATATGTCTTTGAGCTTGAATGTTGTGTATTGTATCAATTTTGGGAGTAATATAAACAGATTTGTGGATGTTTTAAACACCCTTTTGTGTTTTATTGTATCTTTTCTTCTCTTTCATCACACACAAATTATTGTGCATTGTTGTGTTTTCATTGCAATATTCTAGTTGTGTTGTGTTTATTGTGCAGGTTGTTCAACACCCCTTCTTAGTGCATCACCTTCCCTTAGAGTAGGTTTTAATTGTCATGCATTTTCTCTAACTCTTTCTCCTTGGGAAAGCATTAGATTAGTGTTAGATCTGCAACCCTATGCACTTTGGATTAGTTGGCACTACAATATGTTATAAAGATGACATTCTCTGGAGGGTTATCGTGATCGCAAAGTTGCACACTTTGGGATAACTCAATTTTTGACGAATCACATTGACTTCCTCAACCATTCACTTGCAAGAAATCAAGGGTGATGTGATTTCATAATAAAATTTACATGATTCTTAAGTAAGAAAACTAGTGGTTGACAACTACCTTTGGCCTCCTTTCTTTATCTCTTGCTTTTCCTTTAGTCTTCCATACCTTACTACCCAGTCAAAATTTTATTAATTTATCATTTATGGCTTCAAACACGAGCTCCCAGCTAGGACAACAATTTCTAACTAGGAGAGGAGCACCCAAGTGTTCTTGTCTATCCTAGGAAATCTTAACACTTTTTACCTTACTCACTCTTTTGGGCATCTTTTTTACTTATGGGTCAACCTTCCGGTTGTCAATTATGAAATTAAAATAAGGAAATAATATAAATAAGGAAATAATATAAGTACATAGTTATGTTTTGAACTAAAGGACCAAACACTAAACATTACTATGAACACCTAACTTTGCATTCCAAAGGAACTAAAACAATTCAAAGGCATCTATCTAGCATCCATTCAAGTGATAAGGGCTACATCCTTTTGTATACACAACATAGGAATGAGAATTATATTGTATTCTATCCATACATGCTATACATTTGTACATTCTAGATCTATCGCGCTATCTAGTGAAACTTTCAGAAGGGAATCCTAGGGCATCATTGCTACACACAAACACTAGAACTACATAAATTCTAAGATGTAGTGTAGTGATTGGTCATAAGCTAACTCTTAAGCTCAATGTGTGAGTTAGTCTGAGTCTCCATTCTACATTTTTTATTTTTAAGTTTGATGTGGTTTGTGGGTATGTGTAGGTGAAATTATTTCTTGCAGGTTACAAGTAGCTTTGGTGATCAAGGAGAGAATATCAAATGACAGAAAGGAGCTAACAACGAATATCTTGCAACACATAAGAAAGTAGTTTCTGAGCATTTACATAGTCACTAGCACCGACATACCTCTTCCCTACACTGGGTACCCCTATCCAGTTTTATTCATGAGTTCATGAATTTATAGTGAGGAGTGACTACCCTCTCTATACTCTATTCAAAATGTTTCCCTTTCCAAATAACTTCTAGATTGCACGGATATCAACTAATACTTCTTACCTCTCCTATTTGCTTAGGGTTTCACATTTACATGCTTTTTTTTCTTGTGTCATCCTTGTATTCTTTCATTTGCATATCATTTATTACAGGAGTTATTCTGTTAATAGATTTAATTAAAATTTTATTAAATCATTTGGGGAACCCGCTCCTTATATGCCCATTATTGGATCATTGATGGCTTTCCTATTATACATCACAATTAAAATTTGTAATAACCTTGTTAAGGATGTCCTAGTTGATCCTAGATCCAGTCTTAATCTATGTAATCTTTCCTTTCTTCATCAAATAGGACATTCTATTATTCATTTCAATCCATCTACTATTTCTATCTACGGTTTTGATAAACATGTAATCACATGGTGAGCACAATACTTCTTCCCCTTATTATTGGATCTTGCACTCTTAATGTTATATGTCACATTATACCTTGTGATGTTCATTATAATATTCGTCTAGGTCATCCTTGGTTACATATTATACATACAATTATTTTTAACCATGCCATAATACACCATGGGGGATTAATTAGCTAGGCAATATCCTAGCACATGATTTCATATTGAGGTAATTAAAATTAATAAAAGTAATGTCAATATACCAGTAGACAAGAAGGGGTGAAAGGGTTTAATTTATTAATATTTTGAATCAGAAAATTGGGGGTAGGTTAGAGAGGTGGGACAAAGGAGAGGGAGGTTTAGATTTAATATCAAACTAGAACATTTGAACCCTTGTTTTTAAAATGAAATACCTCAAAGTTGGAATTTAAGGAGTTTGGTCATAAAATTAAATTATAATTTCTTTTTGAATAAAGAAATCTCAATTAAGACATTCTTAACCAAGAAATAATAAGATGGTAGAAAACTAGAGGATTGTGTTAGTGTGAGTTATCCTATTTGTCCTCCTCTCATATTGGAGGTTCATCTCACATGGGTTAGGTTTAGGGTTAGTTTTAGAGTTTACATGTGTGTCATGTACTAGGGTTACTCAGCATCCTATATGTACTCTCTTTCTATTCATTTATGAGCATGCCGGGACACTCCACTATCTTTGCTCTATGTGTAAGCTTTGTTTTGTTGAGTAATTTTTTCCATTATTGATCGATTCTTCTTTGCGATTATCATTGGAGCTATCACGATTTCATTAGAGTGCAACTACTTCATGGTGCATCATTTTGATTCGATTCTCACAAATTATTTCATGGTATCAGAGCTAAGATCGGGTAAACGTGCACTCATTTTTTTGAGTTTTGATTACTCTTGTTTTTTCATTTTTTTAACTCCTTGTGCAAGTTTTCAATCGATATATTCTAGTTTTTTCCTTGCTAACATCATTAACAAGGCTTCTCGGCAAGTTGTGTCATTTTTGTGCATGTGCAGGTATTCCTAAAGTTTTCAGGGGTTTTGTAGCTACATTTAGCTAGTTATAGCTAAATCTAGATATAGGTTCTCATCTGTGGCTCGGAGGTTCACATTCAACGTTATTTGCCTTGTTTTTTATTGATCGTTTGCTGGCTGTTCTGGACCGTGTGACTACTCGACGTGCGCATTTTTGAGGCAATCTGTCTCTCCCACGGCCGCTATGTGGCCGCTCCTCCCTCCTCCTCCCTCCTCCCCTCCTCCCTCCTCCCTCCTCTCGCACACGTTGCCCTTCAATGAAACCTGCGTCTTTTTTTTGCTTTCATGGGCTGGTACGTTTCTTTTTTTTGTTTTGTTCTTTTTCATAAAGTTTTCAAAACGTATTCTTTTAATCCTACTTTCTTTTTAAAATTAAAAAAGATTTTGTTTTTTTAATATTATCTTCTTTTCTAAAACAAACAAAAAGCTTTTATGAGAAAAGAGGTACGTATTTTTAAATCATACTTTTTTTAAAATCTCAAAAGTTTCTTTAATATATTTCCTTCTAAATTTAAAAACAAACAAAAGCTTTTTAAAAAAAAAAGTATGGTTCGTATTTTTTAAATTTCTTTCTAAATTAAAAAAAAAGCTTTTTAAAATTATTTCTTTCTAAAAAAGCTTTTAGTTAGATTTCTTTAATTTAAAATTGTCTTTTTTCAAAAAAAAGGGGAAAGTATTTTTTTAAATATTTAATTTAATTAGATTTAATTGAGTTTTTTTAATAAGATAATTACTCGTAATTAATTAAATTTATTTGCGATTATAATTCATGATTAGTAAAGTATTAGTTATTGGCATTTAAAATAATGTTATACTCATTTTTTTGGTCCTAAACTACTCTAAATTTAGCTAACCTAGACGTTTCTGAACGATACTTTATTACATGTTATTGTCGATTTTTTTCTCTAATTGTGCGTTCAAGTGTGTAGCGACATTTTGGGCCTACTTTTGTCTTCCAGGAGCATTTTCAACCTTCTGAAGATCATCAGGATTCCTTTTGAATCCTTATTCAATCTTTGTATTTTTACCCTTATTATTGCTTGTGACTAGTGAGCACGCGTCTGCCATAGTCTGCAGTAAGGGGGGTTTTCATTTGCGATGTGGGATGCTTTTTCTCACAACTAGGATTGGCTTTTACCTCCTTGTTTTTTGCTTGTTCTTATTTACGGTGTCCTATTTGTTGCGCTCCATGAAACACTATTGCGGTTTCCTCTCTTGCGCTTTATTACACTGATTGCAAGATGAGGTACCAAGTGTTTCAAACCAAAAGCACGAACCTGATTGTAATCAACGCACTAAACTATAAAGTGCTGAAAGTAGGGGGTTATTATATTGTCTTGGGTGGTTGTGTTTCTTTTCTGCATTTCTTTCTCTCTCTCTTCACTATGGATGCATTTTCAATTCCTTTTCTTACACCGTTCAACTTCTTCGAATGGAGATCAAAAATGATTATGAAACTAAGGGGTAAAGGGTTATATCGCATCACCATGGGAACTGAGACTGAACCAGATGACGATCCTGAAAAATCTAAGTGGTTAAACCATAGTGATGAAGCTTTAGGTCTTCTTTACATGTCTATTTCTCCTAACTTTCTCTTCCACATTGAGGTGTCCAAAACACCTAAATTTGCGTGGAAAACACTAGATGCGATGTCTAGATAACTAGATGAAATGAGAGCGCATGAGTTGGAAAACAAACTACTATGGTTAAATCCTAGTGAATTTGAAAACCTACAAGATTTCTTCTCAAAATTTGTCCACATTAGATTGTTGTTAAAGGGATGTCAAGTAGAGAAGAAAGATTCTCAACTAATCTTGTCAATTCTCTCTAAGCTAGGTCCCGAATATTCTGTCTTTGTGTCAAATTTCTACGCTACAAAAGCTACTTTGGGCGATGCTTGGACTATGCCCTCCTTTGACTATTTTTCGTCCCAACTCATTCGAGAACAAGACAAACTCATTCAAATGGGGTCTCTCAAGTCCAAGTCACATGCCCTTGTAGCAAGTACTAGCAAGGGAAACAAGACTGAAAAGAAGAAAGAAAGAAAGGATCAACCTAAGAAAGAAACCAAGACCAAACCTAAAAATGAGACAAGCACTTCGACTTCTAAGCCTAAGGCACAGAAAAGTGAGTTTTTGTGTTCCTATTGCAAGAATTTTGGTCACAATGAGCACCATTGTTTTTGGAAACAGATTGATCACTTATCTCATTTACTTGAGAAGAATAAAATAAGTGTTCCTGAATCCATAAAACAAAGTGCTCTGAAGGCCGAGTCTTCAGCTGCAAATGGTTCTAAAAATGATAAGATGAAGGGAAAGGCCCTTGTATCCAGATTTGCTCCTTCATCGACGTGGATTATAGATTCCGGTACCTCGAACCACATGGGTTCTTCACATGTTAAATTTTCCAACATCAAACCTTGTGGAATGTCCCAAATCATCATGGGTAATGACACGACAGTGTTGGTTTCTAGTAGTGGATCAGTAGAGATGGATTGGGGAACATTTAACCAAGTGTTGAGTGTTCCTGATCTCTCTACCAATCTCCTATCGGTTTACCAAATTACTCACCTTGGTGAAGGAATGCGAGTGGAATTTGGTCCTAGCTTGGTGATTATTTATGAGCTTAATAATGACACTACAGTGGCTGAGGGAAGGCTGATCACCATTCACAGTTATGTACCTTTTCCCACTTTACTTCAGATTCTACGCCCACTGCCTTTCGCACTCATGTAAATGATGTTAGTAAGCTATGACATGAGCGTTTCATACATCTAAATTATCGCTACCTTAAATAATTGAGCCAAAACAAAATGGTCAATGAGTTACCCCGTCAGGTTTTCTAAGGGTATTTGTGAGGGTTGTACCCTTGGAAAGCATCCTTAAAAGAACTTTGACAAAGGAAAATCCTGGAGAGCCACTCATCCTTTGGATCTTGTTCATAGTGATGGTTTTGGTCAATTTCCTTCTCCTTCATTTACTAGAGCTCTTTATGTGCTAACCTTCATTGATGACTATTCGTGATATACTTGGGTATATTTTCTTAAGATTAAGTCTGAAGTCTTTGAACATTTTCAGGACTTTAAGGCTCTTGCTGAGAAATAGGTGGAATAGTATATCAAGGTTCTTCAAACCGACAATGGAGGTGAATATGTAAAAAATAGGTTGATGGATTTCTATACTTCTGAAGGGATCTCTTTGCAGCATACAGTTGCTTATAGCCCTTTGCAGAATGGAGTTGTAGAAAGAAAGAATTGTACTCTTAAGGAGATGACCACTTGTATGATTCACTCGAAGTCTCTTCCTCCGCAGTATTGGGCCGAAGTAGTGAATTGTGCAAATTACATTCAGAACTGTGTTCCACACAAGGCAATAAGAGGGATGAAGCCCTTTGAAGCCTAGTTTGGATGCAAGCCTGATGTTGAGCACTTTCAATTCTTTAGATCCAAGGCTATGGCTTGGATTCCCATGAAGAAATGCAAGGCCTTGGAACCACAATCCAAACCTTATATCTTTATAGTGTATCCTGATGGCGTGAAGGGATATCGTTTGATGAATCCTACTTCTCATGATCTATATATTGAGAGAAGTGTTAATTTTGATGAGTCTTATTTGACTTCTACTTCTCCACCTATTGAGGTTCTTCAACTCTATGATTTGGATTCTGACTCATCAGATGATGATACTATTGAGCGTACTCCTCTTCACAATCCTCCCGACCATCAGACCTCTAAGTCTTCTGATTCTAACAGTAGTGATGATGAGGACTATGTCCCTTCTCACTCAAGTGAAAAATCTTCCGACTCTGAGCCTGATCCTCCTAGTCCTCTTTGGGCTAGGAAAAATTTGCAAAGAGCTGGAGATTTAGTTGGAGATACTTTGGATATGAGAGATACTCACTCATATTTCATTGGACCCCACTCTTTCTTCGCCTCCGCTTCTGATCCATAGTCTTTCTTGGAGGCTTCTGGTATTCTTGAGTGGGATTTTGCCATGGATGAGGAATATTTCTCTCTCATGAAGAATGATACTTGGGATCTCACCCCTCTTCTGAAAGGAAGAAAAATTGTTCAGTGTAAGTGGGTGTTTCGAACAAAGTATGGAGTAGATGGAGATGTCAACAAGTTTAAAGTGTGATTAGTAGCTAAGGGTTTCTCCCAGATAGCTGGGGTTGATTATACTGAAACCTTTACTCCGGTTGTGAAGATGACCTCTATTGATTTGTGACCTAGCCATTTCCCACGGTGAACAGATGGAAAGTCCATCAAATGGATGTTAAGAGTGCCTTCCTTCATGGTGACCTAGAGGAAGAGATCTATATGGAACAACCTCTAGGTTATGTCTAATATCCTTCCATTTTTGTAAGTTAAAGAATTCTATTTATGGCCTTAAACAAGCCCCTCAGGCTTAGTATGCCAAGATGGAATCCTTTTTACTTACATCAGGGTTTACTAGGTGTCACTCTGATCCAAATGTTTATATTCTATGGTAAGATGACTCCATACTCATTCTTGTCCTCTATGTTGATGAATTGTTGATCATATGCAGCTGTTCCTTTATTATTGATTTTGTGAAGATCACCTTGGCCAACAGGTTTTCAATGACTGACTTAGGTCTGCTTCATTAGTTCCTTGGGATCCAGATTTCACAATCTAACTCAGGAATTTTGATTTCACAACCTAATTATGCTCTTGATTTGCTAGCTCATTTTCAAATGTCCGATTGCAAGTCTTCTCCTACTCCTTTTCTTTCCGGGGTTAAGTTGGTTTCAGATTGCTCTACTCCCTTGGTTGATGGTACTCTTTATCGATAGTTGGTGGGGAGCTTGATTTACTTGACTCACACTCGATTGGATTTATCGTATGTTGTTGGGATCGTGTCAAGATTCATGCAGGAGCCACATGAGCTTTATTGGAAAGTAGCTAAATGGATCCTTCATTATGTTCATGGAACTTATACTAATGGCATTCAATATCATGGGGTGGTAGATATTGACTTAAGTGGGTTCACAGATTCTGATTGGGCTAGTGACTTACATCATCAAAAATCTACTTCTGGCTACAGTTTCTCTCTTTGTTCGGGTCTTATTAGTTGGTCTAGCAAGAAGCATAATTGAATTGTGATATCATCTATAGATGTAGAATACAGAGGAGTAGTTAACACTGCCACAGAATCTATTTGGCTATAGAGTATTCTGACAAAGTTTGGCATCCACTTTCGGCAACCTACCATTATCTATTTTGATAACATGACCAATATCTCCATTTGCGAAATCCGATTCAAAGCATCAACGGACAAAGCACATTGAAATCCATATCCACTTCATATGAGAGCTTATTCATGATGGTATCATCGACATTCAGTACATTCAGAAAGCTGATCAGATTGTAGATTTATTTACCAATCCCTTCACTAAGATGAAGTTTCTTCACTTACGGTCTCTTCTTGGGGTGAGGTCTTCTGCAGCTACTCATCTTCTTCGGGCTATGTAGTCCTTCTCTTTTCTTCTTCTTTCATCTAGGAAGATTGTGTTTGTATGTGGGCACCTTATCAAGCCTTTAGTTTCTGGGCCCCATTGTCACATCTTTCTTAGTTTTTTAGGAGTTTCTTCTCTTTTCGTCTGACTCATCATAGCCGCTACCCTAGCTTCGATGAAGGAGGGGTGTTAGTGTGAGTTATCCTATGTGTCCTCCTCTCATATTAGAGGGTCATCTCACATGGGTTAGGTTTAGGGTTAGGTTTAGGGTTTACATGTGTGTCATGCACTAGGATTACTCATCACCCTATATGTACTCTCTTTCTATTCATTTATGAGCATGCCAGACACTCCACTATCTTTCCTCTATGTGCAAGCTTTATTTCTGTTGAGCAATTTTTTCCATTATTGATCGATTCTTCCTTGTGACTACGCTGGAGCTATCAAGATTATGTTGGAGTGCAACTACTTCATGGTGCATTGTTTCCGATTCGATTCTTACAAACTCTTTCAGATTGAGTATGTTTTTTAAAAAAATGATTTTATTCCACCATGTTAATTATTTGAAGAACTATTGATAAATGAATAAAGTTTGACATTTATAAGGTAATTGGTAATAGATCTTGAATGAATTCAAACCATCTTTCGAGAGAAATGTATATTAAAAAATTGAGTGAGAAACATGATATATTTTATGTTTAATATTTTATGGTAGAAATAAAAAGGGGTCGATAAAATTGTCATGGAAAAATGGGTAAGGTACATGGAAAAAATAGGGGGTATTTTCATCGTAATAATATAATGGGAGGAAGTATTATAAATTAAATAATTAGAAGTAAAAACTAAAATTAAGAGTATTCTTTAATACCCTTTGAACATATGTGCTATACCATACTTTTACTAAGTGAACCCCCCATGTAATACACAATGCCCTTGTTACACCTTCATATTTGGTTAATGTTAGATTAGATTCCACATCTCATATTGCTAATCCTTGTGATATTTCTCTTACACATGATGCTCGTTAAATTACCTACATTACACATCCTTCTTCTCTGAGGATGCACCCTAGTGCTATAGATTTACATGATCAATTATCTATTGGTATCCATGATATTCCTCCCATTGTGTCTCACTCTCAATACACTTATATTGATAATATTCTTAATGCTTCCAATTTTATATATCTCTACGAATATTCCTCATGACAAATAGAACCTTGTATGTTGACTTTACAATGATTTCTAATTTTATCACTTTCCACAATCATATAGATGATTCATTTATTATGGCTACACTTTATCTTGTTACATTTGTGGGGGTCGTCTACTCTACTCTTTCTACATTTTTTCTATGATCATAGGGGCTAATTCATACTACTTTGTTTTTTTCTATTATTACCAAATTACACTTATTGCTTTTCATTACTATTGATGAGCATCCCAAGATTACATATTTTACAAATATTATGACTCACATATTGATCCTTATATTTTCACTTACCTTTTCCACTATTTCCAAACATCACAATGCTACACCTATTATATTTTATCCTAATGGGTACATTATTATTGCTTATACTCTTCTTATTCATCCAGTTCAAATCGTAGACTCTATCATGTTTTCCCCTCACCATGTTGACATTATTATTTGGTAACTTTTGTAATGTTCTAAGCTATTCCAATTATTCCACCATGGGATGGTATCTCTCATATAATTACATATATATCCATTATTCGCACACTTGGGGGCACTAAAATCTCCCCTCCTCATAGTCACATTTTTTAATCAACAGTTGTCTATCCATATTATTCACATACACATTTATACATTACTCCCGCTTTATAATTCATAGTAATCTTCCTCGCAAAATTTTCTCATATCTACAGAACACCTTACTACATCACTTTATTCTCCTATTCTACTCCATATGCTCTTTTCTACTCACATTTACTATTGGTTACTTCTATTCATAGTCACATAGTACTTCATATATATGATACACATCCTTTAGTGCACTATACATACTCTGGATATTCCTTCTCACAATCATCATATCTATTTACTAGTAGAAGATTTTATTAAAACACGTGGGCATCACATTTCCCCACCTCTCCATCACTTTTGGATATCTCTATTGTCTATTGTTATCTTGTTTATTATACTTCATGCTTTGTGCTTCATGTTTAGATTTCTAAGAACTCTTACCTCTTTTGTACACATTATATCATCATTCTCCTATGATGCACTCAATTTCCATTTTTCATACTCGATTAATGAGGGTTTATTTCTTAAATGAACCTCACATGTACAACACATTTCATGCTTTGTGCTTCATGGTAAATTTTTCAAAAATCTACTTTTGCACAACACTCTCATTACCTAATGACACAATCTTGTTCTATGGGTCGTTCTTGAATGTTGAGGGTTCCTATAAATTAATCTCATCTGATACACATCTTCTAGAGGCATGCTACTCCTATCATATTCAAATTTTTACATACCACACCATCACACTAACCCATACACAATATTTACATATATTGGTTGCATTTAGTGTTGCTAATATTTGTTTATTTAAAAGTTACACTTTGTTTTCCATGCTAGATGAATTATTCTTATGCCATCATCTTTCTATATGTACACATGGTTTAACTTGGTGTTTTGAGGTGAATTTAAATATCTTATATGTTTTTACATGCTACAATGATGCTGAAATATACCTTTTACCATTCCCACCGAGGCTACTTGGGGAATCTACTTTCTCTACGGGTAAGTGGAGCAAGTTGGGGGACAAAAAAGGGGTCATAAGTGGATGTCATATTTCAAATAACAACATAATATCAACTTGTAGGGATTATTAGCAATACATGCACTCAGAATCTAGTTTCTAAACTACTATTTTTAAAAAAAAATGGACAAGTTTAGCTATATTAAACACTCAAAATTCAATGAATTGGTATTTTTTTTTTAAAATTCCTATAAGATTGTAGTATATTTTCCCACGATTTGGATGACCAAAATTTGATATATATATTTTTAATTTGGTGAGAAGTTAGATGCCGCTATCTATCTTGGGATATATTTTATTTTTTATTTTTTGAGCAATACTTTATTTTTTATGATTTTTTCTGTGAAAGTGGTCTGAAAATGTAAAGAAAACAGAGCACTTTCTGTTTTCCCTCCATAACTTCATCAAAACATATTGAAATCAAATAATTATTTGTTTGAACATGTATATAATTTCAGCATGGTTAGGATGGTATAATTTTTATCACATTCTATCAAGTGAAACAAAATTTGTAGTCTTAAACATAGACAAACTTTTATAGGAAAAAGTGTCTTAAAGACCTACTATTAGTAAAAATTTATAAAATGATATTTATCCTATTCTATTCACTTTAAAATCAATATTTCTACAAAGCTAATAGCCTCCCTTACGTGATGGTACCATTTTTATGACATATTTTTTACTTTCCGGCATGGTTCAAGTCCGCAGAAGACTAAATTTGATGTTTTGTTGTTTTTGATGTAAAATTCAGGATTTGATATCCACTTAATTGTCCCCCAACTTGTTGCACTTACCCCTACTATCATAGACTACACAAGTTCTATAGCTAGGTTTTTCACTACTCATTACCATTACATTACATTTCATTTCATTGATTTATACTCACCTTGACATAATACTTATCTTTCTAACATGCTAACTAGTACTTCATGTGTAGAATTTTCCTTGCAAGACTATATACAACCATGGATATCGATACATACATTTTACTTATATTGTTTATTTTTTATCTATGCCGTATGTAATGTTTGATGATTGTATTCTTTTGGCTGCTTTGGCCCTAATTTTCTTGTGACATTGTCAACGATGTCTTATGTTTGAAACCCACTTTTCGTGGTTCATCTTGTTTATACATTTATTTATCATGTTTTCTTATCTTACATGTTATCTTTTTCTACTAATAATTTAAATTACCAGCCCACTTTGTTTGCATGTTCCTTGATTTCTACAATGCAATTCCCCTTTACCATGTAGGTGTCCTCTTAAAAAAACATAAGGTCTGCTCCTTGGGGTCGCATTCTACTACTATTTTTGTATGCACCCAAAAAAGTGGGGTATACTTTGGGTGAAAAAATAAACCCTATAGTAGCTCAAATCTAGAGTATAGACATGCACATTACAAAAATGACAAAGGAACACAGCCACAGAATGCTCTAGAAACTAACTTGCACTTCAAAAATAGTACTAACACTAGTATGCATAATCAGACACTAGCACTTGGGTGTTCCTACCCTCCCTTGGGCACCGATTTTACGGGGTACAAACATTCGTCTTCTTAGTATAAAATATTCTACAACAATTTATAGAGAAATTTTACAATAATAGGAACTTGTCACCAGTCATATAATACATTTTATCTCCTATAGGATTAGTATAATAGGAACAATTTATAACTAATTCAGAACAAATCGAGACAAATGGAAAAAAATGGATGTACCATATCTAGTTGTGCTTAATGGGAAGATTCATGGAAGGAGAGTAAAATTAGGCCTCTCTCCCCAACACTTTCTCTTTGGCATGAGATCTCCCAAAAAACACGCACTTGATGTGAGATCACCCAAAATATCACACATGGATTGAGATCACCCAAAAAACTCTCTTAGCATGATATTTCCCGAAAAACACCTTCAAAATTAAAATCAACAATCTTCAAGCAACATGACACCTCTATATCGTTTACACTCTTACATATATCAGGTGCACACTTTCCTTTTTACACACTTTTGTGATTTTTTACATACTTATACACATGTTTTTTCTAATCTATCATATAAAAAACTTTTACTATTTTATTTCTCTTTTTTTATATCCATGTCCTTACAATAAGAAACACACAAGCTACAATGGTATGCTACAACACATACATTTTACCCCTAGGGTCCACTTACGTTTCCTAGTCTCCAAGCTTCAATTTTCCACTCGACATGTTATTCACCACACTCTCTACAAGATCGTAAGTTACACATCTTCTATCTACTTTATTTTATCAAGTATTCACTCAATAACATAAAGTGGGGGGAAATGTAGACACAAAATCATGCTATTGAGTACATTTATAGGTCCTAAAATCATGCTATCATTTACATGATTCCTAAGCAAGAAAAATATTAGTTTGAAAACTACCTTTGGCATATTTTATTTCATCTCTTGTTTTCTCTTTAAAGTTCCACATCATACAACCAAGTCATAATTTAATTGATTGATCTTTTATGGCTTCAGACACTAGCGCCTATCAAGGACAAAAGCACCCAGGTGCTCTTGTCCATCCTGGGCACCCTTAACCCTTTTTTACCTTAATCTCCATTTTTAAGTCTCTTTTATATTTTGTACATGTTAATCACTTATGGGTTGGCCTTCCATTTATCAATTACAAAATTTAAAGAAGGGAATCATATGAATACATAGTTATGTTTTCAAAATAAAGGACAACTAATAAGCATTACTATAAACACCTAAGATTTCATTCCAAAGGCATGAAGAACTTTAAATACATGCATTTAGCATCCATTTAAGGGATATGGGATGCATAGTTATGCATACACAACATAGGAAGGGTAAGTATATTATACTCCATCCACACATGCTATAAATTTATACATTTTAGATCTAGCCCGCTATCTAGTGAAACTTTCACAACGGAATCGTAGGGCATCATTTTTACATACACACACCTAAACTACATATTTTCTGAGATGTGGTGTAATACTTGGTCATAAGTTCACTCTTCATATGACCATTAGCGTCAGTCTAACTACCCATTTTACATTTTCCCGTTTAAGTTGATGTGGTTTGTGGGTATGTACTGGTGAACTTCTTTCTTGCAGGTTACAGGTACCTTAACCGATCAAGGAGTGAATATCAAGTGATAAAAAAGTAAGGCAATATGGATATGGATGTTGAAGTAAGGAAATATGGATATGAATGTTGATATGGATATGGATATCGATGTTGATGTGAATATCAAGTGAATAAAAAGTAAGGCAATATGGATATGGATGTTGATGTGAATATCAAGTGAATAAAAAGTAAGGAAATTATTGAAGTGAATATGGATGTTGATGAGAGGTTTATTACTCTTCTATTATATTTTCAAGACCCTTGGTAGAAGTTTTTGATGGCAATTACCATTACAACTACAAAACTAAGGCATGACGAAAGAGTTATAGCTTTAGCATTTGAAGAGGAGAAGAAAATATGTTTATGACGATCACTCAAAGGAAGATTTTTTCATTTTGTGGGAGAGAAAAAAGATAGGAAAGAATAAAAAGGGTGGAGATAAAATCTCAAAATCAAACATAGATTAACGAATAAAAATAAAAGTTAGAAAATTGTTAGAACTTTGATAAAACATGACATGTTAAAATTCAATATAGGAAAAATAAGGGAAAAATAATAATAATTTAACATCTGAGGTAGGAGAAGGATTATTGATTTGATTTCATAGCTCCACATGACCCCTCATAGAGAATAGTTTTCTTAATATGAGTTTTACTATGGTGGCCATGTATTTCTAGGAGATAATTTAACCTATAAAATTATGAGAAGAGGAAAAGTAAAGTTGAATTTTATAAATGGGAGGATCAAGACACTCATCGGTGTTTTGTGCATACCATGCCTTACTATAAAATCGGTTTTACTGTGTAAGATATTTACGTTGAATAACAAGAATTATTTAATTGTTAGGAAATATATTGTTAACATGATTATTTACGTGTGAGTAAATAATAGTTACATATGTTAAATATACCATATGATTTATATGGTAGTGCAAATATATTGTTTAGTAATATATTATTATAACAATATATTACGAATAGATTATTGTTGTATTGTTATACCCATGAATAATATTCTGGGTTATTTATCGTAACACCTCCCTATTTATTAGGAGGTGGTTTGGCTATGTAATTGGCTATATAATAGCCATGAATCGTGATATGAAAATATAATTAGAATGAAATATATTATTATTGTGTCCAATCTGAGTGTTTTTTCATCTCTAATTTATTAGAAACTCAGACCAAATTGTCATTTGGTATCAGAGCGAGCTGTGTCAAGATTTGTGAAAGCAATGATCTTTTGAATCTATCAAGGGGCATCTTGGTTGTACGAATGCCCAACAGATGAAAAATCATATCGCTACAGGTAGGAAATCAGGCATAGAAGTGAGACTAGAGGAGCTAAGCATTAATATTTTGTGGCACACCCGATAAATTCAGCAAGAGAGTGATTTTTAATATCTAAGACCATGTAGTTACTACGTGAGTGAAAATAGATATATTGTTTTGAAGTGGATTTGAGTGTAGTCCATCTGTGGTCGAGCTCCTTGATCTGGTTCACCAAGGAAATAGTGTTTGGGTGCAATATTTTTGGGTGATTTATTCCCCTGCACTTATTCGGACCTGATCTAGATCTCTATGGATCCATGAACCCTGCAACTTAGTGAAATTTTTCTTAGATGCATTTGATCTCACTACAGGGCTCATGATATTTTCTAGAAATTTGATCTTGTCTCCAACTCTCCCGTAGCGAAAGGCTTTGCAACTTGTGCATCACTCCAAATTTAGCGAGATCTAAACATCCGCGAGGATAATTAGCTGGACTCCACTGGTTGATGCAACTCAGTGAATGAGAGATAATCCACGTTTCTGCATGCAGCGGTGTCATTACTTAATGTAGTTGCATACTCTTTAATTTCCGCATATTCCATAGTATCCATACTTGTACAACTTGATGCCATGCATCTAGCTTGATGGTCATTTCTATTCCCTCATGCATTGTTATATTTTTATCAAATCGATTTGCAGTACTTTACTTTGGTCCTGATTTACATTGGAAATCATGCATGCTTGTGTTGAGATTTGAATCGTGCTTCATGGTATCTCAGCCTTCTATGAAATACAAGTTGTTTCCATCCAAATAATTTCATCTCCACTCTCTTTCTAGTCGGGAGTTATCACACCGCCCAACCTCATTGACGTCCTCTGCTGCATTAGTTTTGGTACCCAGCTGCTTCCATATTTAATACACCTATTATTATATTCTTGGTTTAAGTGTTGTAAAAAATGATGCTGGTTGGAAGTGTTGAGAAAAATTAGAATTAAATCTTCCCAATCGATCTATTTGAAAGGAGGGAAGAAAATAATAATCACAATGTGGAAACAGTTGAGTGACATGATCATATTTTCTGAGTAAGAAGTATCATTGACTGGAGGATGGAGTTATAGGAGGATGGAGGTCATTCAGTGACCTATCGTCAGTCGCCAACGACGGGGCCGCATAAAGCTGTGGTGGCAGTGGGTGTGTGTGTGAGAGTTTTCTTTCATTTTAGAATTACAGTTTGTTGTGTGCAGTATGATTTCAGAGTTCTGTTTTTGATTGAATAAGTGAAATGTTCACATTGAGGGGGGGAACATGGTCTCATTGTTCCATTTCCATTATGTTTTATTGTTTAGTTTTGAAAGCAGTATTTCCTACATGATTCCCTATTGTAGAGACATTGTATAATATTGATCAAAAAGTATTGTAGCAATCATGATGTGAAGGATTTTGGTAAACCAGGAAAACCAATTGAAAGGTTTTTGGTAAACCTGTAAAACCAATCATATAAGGTTTTTGGTAAACCTGTAAAACCAATTGTGTAAGGTTTTTGGTAAACCTATAAAACCAATTGTGTAAGGTTTTTGGTGAACCTGCAAAACCAATTATGAAAGGTTTTTGGTAAACCTGTAAAACCAATTGTGAAAGGTTATTGGTACACATGCAAAACCAATTTGGTAAGGTTGTTGGTAGAAGCGGCAAAAACCATCAGTGGAAGAAATGTGCATTGGCACATGTGTGAGTTTTGTGCAAGCCCAATGCTGCACAGTTGAGGAGTTGATCATGAGCACACAGAGGTGGCACGCTACAATCAAAGAATGAGATTTGTTTTACCATGTAAACACTAAGGGGGAATGTTAGGAAATATAGTGTTAACATGATTATTTACGTGTGAGTAAATAATAGTTACATATGTTAAATATACCATATGATTAATATGGTAGTGCAGATATATTGTTTAGTAATATATTGTTATAACAATATATTACGAATAGATTATTGTTGTATTGTTATACCCGTGAATAATATTTTGGGTTATTTATTGTAACACCTCCCTATTTATTAGGAGGTGGTTTGGCTATGTAATTGGCTATATAATAGCCATGAATCGTGCTGTGAAAATATAATTAGAATGAAATATATTATTATTGTGTCCAATATGAATGTTTTTGCATCTCTAATTTATTAGAAACTCAGACCAAATTGTCATTAATATACATGGGTCCAAAATGATGCATGGATCTCTAGTTGTACCAAGTGTAGATATGAACTTTTTTGCATGAAAATTACTGTAAGAGAAAAATATTATATATTAAATGAATATACTCTCAAGTATATTCCTCGTATGGGATCTAAGAAAATAATGTTAAAATAAATGTTAAATGAAATTTCTACACAATGGGTTCTAGTTTGTGAAACAACGACTTTCAGAGAAAATCGTGAGAATGAGATTTAGGAAAAAACAAATATATTATTTTGAAAGAGAAATAAATCCCTTCGCATGAAAGGTTGGGCCATATTGGTAGAAATTTTATGCATGTCTTGTAATTAAAAACATGATTAAATGAATTCTTAACTATCCCTTGGAGTTTGACTTTTGAGAACATTGTATGTATGGAAAACGAGAGAAGAGTAAGGCTTCATACTTCTACTACTCATTCAAATAGTTTTTTTAGGTTATACACAACGATGTATTCAAACTGGTGAAGGCTCATCTACATGATAATTTGGTATTTTATGTGTCTTTTATAGATGAATATTCTATGAAGACCTAGATGTATTTTCTCAAAAACACTTGATGTGTTCAAAAAATTTAAAAATTTCAAGACACTATTGGAAATGTAGTATGAGAAAAGCATAAGTATTTTTACACACAAACAATGAAAGAGAGTGTTATTGGAATGAATTTTACAAACTCAATAAAAATTGATGAATAATATGGAACAATATAATTCCTTAAACTCCACAACATAATGGAGTGGAAAATCGCATGAAAAAACATTGATGAATAAATCCCAGTGTCTGATAATTGGTGTTTACTTGAATCCAAAGTTTTTAGGTGAATAATTTTTTACTACATGTTATTTGGTGAAAAATTCATATATGTCATCATTGGTTGATAAGACCCCACAGGAATATTGGATGTGAAAGAAACCATATATTGAAAACATTAGATCATTTGGTTGTGAATCATATAAACACATCCCAAAGGAGAAATTCATGAAACTTGACTTCAAGTATGAGGAGTGCATCAATTTTTGGTATGGGAATTGTGTCAAAGGTTACTATACGTACCTAAAATTGTAGGGTACTGCACCACCGAAACAACGTAACACGTGCCCCAATGATGATACAGGTCTCCTCGCAAGGTGTTTGGGATCCGGAAAAGCTCCCCAAGTGTGCGTTAACATCCCGCATGCCCCACTTAGCCCCTGTGTGCCTTGTTTTTCTCTTTTCCCCTCTCTTCCTTTGCATTTTGAGCTTCAGTTACGAAACCACCACCCTGGAAGTGCGGCAGTCCTTCATGCGTTTTCCAGAATTCTCTTTTAACACGACTCACATAAATTTCAATGTTTACCAACTTTTTTCACCACCTTGGGCTTGCATTAATGATTCTGGTTCCGTGGAATAGTGTTTTGCCATTGTTTATAGTTTAAGAGATCAATTTGGTTTTTACCTTGGGTAAATGCAAATGCTATAAATAGTTGGCTTGTGCTCAAGTAAATGCCCCCTCAAATTTGCCTTTGAATTTCTCATTGCAATAGATTAGTCTTTCATTTTGCTTATAATTCTTAGTTTCATTCATTGCATGCCTAGTTAGTGTTGTTTTGTTGTTAGGAAGCCACATATCCATCTTGTGTAATTGTTGTTATCACTTCATCCAACTCAATTGGAATAGGATAGTTTGTTTTCAATAGGAAGCCATTAAAAATGTAGGTTTTGTTCTTCAAATAGGATAGATTCGGAGTTCGGATGTTTTGTGCTTTGCATGACTCGTAATAAATCCCGTTAGGAATTGCATAAGCCAAGCTCGTAGTCTTGCCCTATCCCTCTCCTACTCACATTGTATTCAGTCTATATCCTAAGATGCCTTTATTCTAATATCTACCTCTGTTGATGCTAGCATTACATGCTTTTCTGGATCCACGTGAGCACGAAGGAGCGAGGAGATCACACTAAGGGGAAAAATCACACACACCATCAGATTTTCCACTATTCTGCAGAATCCATGTTCTAGATTTCAAAGTTCTAATTAGAATCATATCAAATAGAGTAGCCAATTACTTTATTTCAGTCAATTTTACTTTCGATATTGCCAGGGAAGTTATGGGGATTGATAGTTTCTGAGAGACTATGATTCATTCCTCACTTCTGAGGTAGGATCGAGAGTCTTTCAAATAGATTAGATTAGTTATTTCATTATTTAGAATAGATTTACAACTGCACAGGAAAGTAGCTATACTCGGTTGCTTTGTTTGTTTTAAATTCGTCATTAGATTAATTGTCAATTTCTAGATATATTAAAATAGCTTCTCCTTCAATTTCATTCATATAAATTCATCAGAAAAATACAAAAATAGAGAAGTCATATATGCTATAGATACACTTTACATAGTTAATTTCACTTTGCTGCATTTGGATTTACGTTGTTGCTTTTGTATGAAAATCACGGGACCTAGAGAGCCCAAAGAATACGTATTCGAGCCAATCGTGCCCCAGCCTAATCTCGTCACAGCAATAACTAACATAGATCAGAATCTTAGGATCCAAGTCTTCCAAACAACGACAAATCTACAACAAATCATCCTCCAGTTAAGTGGGTTAAGCATAGAAGACGACAAAGTGCACACGTTTTGGTCAAATCAACCAAACTACAGATTACCCTAGATATCTATCCGCATGACTCTGGAAGGGCCTGAAAGAGAGAAAACATTCAGTTTTGATCCTTTTGTCCCACAGCCAGATGCAAGAGATACTGTCATAGATATAGATACTAGCTTAAGAATTTAGGTTGCACAAATGCCTTAGAGGTACTCTGAAAAGATCACACAACTGTTAATTCTGAATATAGAGGTGAGAAAGCATATGACTATTAGATACTAGGGATTAGGGACTGAATCCGCACATGACCATAACATGACCACAACAAACATGAACCTATGGTTGTGACCCACAAATCCCACAGCCCAACGAATCCATAGGTGAATCAGACATAGATGCTGGCCTACGTACATTAGTATTAAGATCTACTCCACTTCCACCTATCATCATCGAACAATTATCCTTGTTAGACGCAGTAGCTAATGAAGCTATGCAATTCTGGACTAGGCTAGAGAATTTCCCATAGAGTCAATTATATTTACCATCTACCCTATGACCTTATCTGGAGACATACACGAAACTATCCTAGGTCATTTTCCACGTATTCCACAACCCATAGACCAAATCACGCCAGAGCTCGATATTGATTGGAGCCTTTGAGCAGTTATCCTTGTGTTATCCAAAATTCACCCCCAAGGTAACTTTGATAACATGCAAGCAATTATATTGATTCAGGGCGAAAAGTCATGTTTCTAGGGTCCCCTCATATTTGTCTAACTCCCCTGTCCAAGAGGAAGAGAGTAAGTTATGAGAAAATGCAAAAAGGGTTCAAGAAGGCAAATAGGTCGATCCAGGAAAAATCGTGAAAATTGGCTAAGTCCTGCTCAAGGTCGCCTCCGGGACGTGTGGGACAGAAAGGCGCGAACCGGCCGGTTCGGCCGAAATCAGCACAAGCGATCAAGCGCAGCGAGGACAAATGGGACAAAAGTACGCGGCGGGCGCGAAAAGCCGATCCGGCCGAAAGAGGAAGAAAAATTGGCTAAGTGTTGCTCGGGACGTTTGGGACAAAAAGACCCGAACCGGCCGAACCGGCCGAAATGAGCACAGGCAGTCAAAAACGATTGGGACATCTGGGCCGAAAAGGCGCGAACCGGCCGAACCGGGCGAAAAAGGTCGAGTCAGTCCGAAGGCAAATGGGACAAGCGGGACAGATGGACGCGAACCGCCCGAACCGGCCGAAATCAGTCAAGGCAGTCCAAAAACAAAGCGGGCCAAGTGGGACAAATGGGCCCGAACCGGCCGGATCGGCCGAAATCAGTCAAGACAGCACTAATCAAATGGGACATCCGGGACAAATGGAGCCGAAGGAGCCGAGGACCAATCAGATCATGACACGTGTCGCAGGAGGAAAAGTCAACGTTTGGTCCGAAAACTTCAAACGGCCATAACTTTTGACTCCGAGCTCCGATTTCTTAATTTTAATGAGGGTAGATATATTTAAATAAAAGAAACATATTCGGCTCCGATCGATCAATGTTCATTCCCGTCAAAATGAGAAAACGCTGCTGCGGACCCAAAATGCTGCCCGCACTCAGAAGGCCATAACTTTTGCATTTCTCAACGAAATCGCACAAAATTGGTACCGTTGGAATCGTGGTTCCGAGCCCAATGCACAGCAATAAAGAAATTCCAGATTTAATCAGAAATTAATTGAGTTTTTTAAGGAAACGTGTCCGGGTTCAGAACAGTGTTTTATTTGGTAGCTGGGAGTGCAATAAAGAGGCATGGTCATCATTCCTTCTCTGCTGCAGCACATGGGACAGTATGGGGAGCCTTTTGCAAGTAATTTATATCCATTCCACTCAATTTAATGTCTCTTACAGGTGGTTGAAGGACAGATTTCGGGATTTCCATTTTCCCTTCTCTTCTCCTTCTCATTTTTTTATAAATTGGAGTGTTGGGCTCATTGTAAGGGGGAGAGTTTTTGGGTAACAAAGCTCTGTCAAAATTGCTTTGTGAAGCCAGTGTGTTGCAGGCCCTTGTAGTGGACTCCTTGCATGGTGATCCAGGGCCTTATCTTGTAATAGATTGAACTGTGCATGTCATGAAGCAATAAAATACCAGTTTGTGGATATATCTTCCCCTGCTGTGCTTTCTTGCATTCTTCTTACCCTTTTGATCCTTCTATGAGAATATTGTGTCTATCTATTATGTTCTTGCAGGAATTCATTATCATTGTGTGTGCTTGGAATATTCTTTGTGAATGCATTTCTTTGGATTATGGTGGCTGTCATCACCTCTTCTAGTGTGCACTTTTCCTCTCTATTTCACACATTTGGAGATTACTCTCACACCCTCTTTTTCTGGTGTATCACCGCTTTAGTGTAGGCTTTCATTTTATGCATTCTCTCTCTCTGGTCCCTTGGAATTTTAGGTTAGAATAGCTAGTTTTCTGCATTAGAGTAGATTGGGCGGGTAGTTTAGGAGCAAGAACCGGCTTTTTCTCGGAGGTCTATCTCAAGTAGCAAGTCCTGACTTGGAGATAGTACCCATGTTATCCAATCACTTTGTGAGTTCAAATACATGCATGGGGGTCTTTGTGATGCGGTGATAACACCTTGTTGATTGATCTATCACACTAGTTCAGGTTAGGAGGGCCTTCTTTTCCTTAGATTCACAAATTCCACTAGTGCACATCGAAGATATAAGATTACCTAACTAGTTTGTCTGCATTCCATGCATATTTCATTCCCAGTTGTCTGGGCATGACCTCGGGAGGTCGGGTGCAAGGAAGAGTTACTTGTAGATTCCCACGCTCACTTGTCACTTTTCCATCATAAAAAATTGGTGAACCTAATGTGAACCTTCCTAATGTCTGGTTTAGAGTCATATTTCTACTTACTCTTTCAAAATAACATTTATTTCATCTTATCTACCTCATCAGCTTTCACCATCAGCTTCACCAACAAAATTGGTGAACCTGATGTGAAAGAAACGATTCTTCCTCTTTATTTTCACTTCTTCCTTCCACCTTCACCTTTTCCCATTATTCTGCGGGTATTCATATACCCCCCGAATATGTCAGGATTTGATGCATATGGTAGACCTCTCCTAGGTCTTGAAGCATACTACGCTCAACTGAATAGATAGTCATCACCCTCGCTCTCGGTATGGGGTGAAAACTATTCAGATAACCAATTATCAACACAAACTCCATCGCCAAGGGTCAGATATAACTCATCTTTCCAAATAGAAGAGTTGGATCAGCTCACTCAAACACAACAAACAGAGCCTTCAGGCTCGAACAATATGACGCTCACAGGAGAATCTAGTTCATCTCCTTAGGTACTACTTAGACCACAAATTAGTAGACAAGCTGAGCCATTCCTGGTTTTAGATGAAGAACATTCGATACGTTATGCCAAGAAAGAGAAACACTCTCGAAGTATGTACCCACCCATAGGGAGTTTACAAATACAACCCGAAGTCTCTTTCCAAGAAAATACCTCCATGCCACGTCGTATAGGAAATGCCCTCGGGGAAACTTGGCAGGGAAATGATCAGTTCATAGTAGGATATCACATGCCTATACAACACCAAGATATACAACAAATTCCACTAAGGAAAAATACCGTGACTTCACCAAATGAAGTCATTTCAACGTTAGTAGAAAAAGTGAGGGGGTTAGAACTTTCTCAGGAAAATCACCATTCTCAATTCATGTAGGCAGGAAATTCTAAACCTCCTAACAATCCTAGCCGGGTAGACCTCCTCACAGGAATAGGCACGTTAGGCATGACCCCTCAGTATTCACAACAAACCCCAACAAAACCGCTATTTCTAACACCGTTCTGACACCTCCCAGTCTAGTACAAAATAATCCATTCTTGGACAATACCCCTTCATACTTAAACATGTACTCCAAATCACCACAAGGGGATATGTTCTCCTCTCCCAGCATGGTTCCTCAAACATAGGGGTTTCCTTATGCCCCCGCCAATGCATACGCTATGCCATATCAACAACCCATTCCACCTCCACTCCCTCAACAGGCACCATCAATGGTCAAAACCTATGCGATAGGGACATATTCAAAATACTTGAAAGAGCCCTTAGATTTCACCATACGAAGTGTCATGCTTCCAAGACCTCTTCCTGATTTACCCAAATACAAAGGTGAGGGAGATCTGAATGCACATATCAAGGCTTACGCCATAGCCATCCGAGAACTACTCCCTTGGGATGGGGTTGTTGCTAAAATATTTCCCAAAACCTTGGAAGGTATCACTCTCGATTGGTATTATAGAATACCTGAGGCTTCCATCCATTCATTCAAACAACTCGTTTCAGAGTTCATCAAGGCATTTGACATGAACAAACTATTAAGAACAGGAATCAGGGAATTCTTGCACATTAAGTAGGAACACAATGAATCCGTTGCTCATTTCATCCAAAGGTGGCGTACAGTTCTTTATTCTTTAGCCAGTGCTCCAAATATGGACCAAATGGAACTATGTGATTTATTCCTTCATTCTCTCAGCAGAGAAGTGAAGGAAGAAGTCTAGAAGTTCCCACTAAGGACTTACGATGAAGTACTTGAGAGCGCTCTCCGAATAGATCAAGCGGCAATAGATAGCGGTCGTAAGACATATGGAACAAACGGGAGGTTAATCACCACCAACCAGAATACTACGTCTTATCCTACTACCACAAGCATCAATCAAGGACCTAAAATCCTTAATAGAAATCGCGGAGTGACAACAGATGGAGTAACTGATCAGGCCAAAAGGGTAAATGTTGTGAATACTCCACCACTAATAAACAACCAACGAAACAACAATTTTACCCCAACAGTCAATACAGTGGATTTTAATCATCCACAACAACAACAACAATGGCGAAACCCTACATAGGGTCCAAGCCAAAACTCAACTGGATATCAAAACCAAAGCCAAAACCAAAAACGAAAAATGTAAAACTTTAATCCTAATAGGCAATGGTTTGATCAGAGTTTTAGGCCACAATATACACCAAGTCAACAAACTAGGAATTACAATCCTAACTCATATTGTGGTTTTCACAAAATCTGAGGCCATGACACTAGAACGTGCCGTGACTACAATAAATTCATGCAACGTTTTCCAGAGGAACAAAAACAACTTTTTATAGATATGTTCTTGGCAGATCCTACATCACCAGCACCAAATACTTTTACAGGGGCAGTTTCCCCTCAAAATGCACCCCTCAAGATCTTCAATGATCCACTCCCAAATCACAATGACAACAAGTTAAAATTAAATGGGACAAACAAGGGTGTAATAACAGGAAACCATGATCATGAAGCCTCGACTTCATTAAACCCATTAGTTGCACCACAATTAGGAAGTCAACCTTGACCCAAAATAGTCGGTTTAGTGGAGTTAGACGGAGAACTACCCATGGAAGCTGTAACAAGGACACAAGAATATTCCTCTCATCCAAATCCAAGTTACCTATCGGGGACAGATAACATCCAAAAAATTTTAGTAAAACCCGTAGCTACCTACGATTTAATTAGTGATCTAACAAAAACCTTCTTGCACATTTCTTTTTTAGACTTACTAAACAATTCTCTTGCCCACAGGGCTGCTCTTTTAGAATCATTAGGTTTAGGTCATTTAATTAACATCACTCCACCTCCCAAAACATAGGTAAACCATATAAACTTTGATATCCACCCTCCAGGGAAGCCAGATAGGGAGACTGAATTCATATTCAAAATAAACAAAATGCCAACAGATGCTGAGATTGCACGCTAAGGTGATCCAGCCTTACATTTACAAGTATGGGTTTATAACAATTATGTAAAATGAGCGATGGTTGACAATGGGGCAGCAATTAACGTAGCCCCCTTCTCTTTCCTCCAAAAGCTAGGGTATGGAGAAATGAATTGTTCCACGATGTGAAGTACACTGAGAGGCTATGATAGCCTTAAAGCCACCTCAATTGGATCTATAATACTACCAATCAAATTAGGGCCCAAAAAAATCCTGACTGATTTTTATATTATAGATCGGGAAACTAACTATAATATGATCCTCGACCGACCATGGATACACCGTATGAAGGCTATCCCTTCTACGTTATTTCAAGAAGTAAGATTCTTGCATTTAGGAAAGGTGTTCATAGCCAAAGGTGATCCAAAACCATTCGATATACACCTGGCTGACCTAAAGAAAATACCAGGCACACACTCGGAGTTTGAACTCCCAACAAACAAACTTAATAAATCTACCGGCCCGAAACCGGAAGAAAATTTGGTACCTACGAAAGATATTGAAACTATGAGCCTAGCCAAGACAATCCCAACCCTCAAAGATGAGGCTAAGATTGTAGAAATAGTATCATTAGGAACTACTGCAAAAATTGTTGAACTACTAGAATAGGATCTACCAATGTTCCTACCATTTGATTTTGTAGGCATGTGATACACCCTAGGTGTCGGTTCTCTCCCAGCAGTGGATCTCTACATGGTAGAGGTAGAAGATATTAACACAACAAATATCCCAACTCCCATATTCCCATCTACGTATTGGACTCTCCATTTCGATGGAGCTAAATATCATTACGAAGATGGGTAAGGTGTAATTATTACTTCTCCCGAGGGAAGAGTCCTACCATTTGCCTTTAAACTAAAATTTGAATGTACAAACAACGGTGCTGAGTATGAAGCCCTCCTCCTTGGCCTCATCTTAGCTAAAAGGATCGGTGTTAATAATATCAGGGTGTTGGGATACTTGCAATTGGTAGCAAACCAAGTTTCTAAGATGTATGAAACTAGAGCTGAGCACTTACAACTCTACAAAATAGCTGTATTGAATTTATGCAAGGAGTTTGACTTCATATCAATTGAAGCAATCCCACGAGAACAAAATATTCTCACCGATTCAATAGCAACCTCAGCATCACGCTTTACTCCAAACAGTAAGTTAGAGGATACCCGTTTCATGGTATCCCTTCATACTGAACCACTGATAAAAACAATGTCAAATCCTCTTTTAAATGGAAATGAAAACAAATATACTATCCTAGACCACATCGATAGTGATACAACCACTCTTGATTTCTTAAATGCCTATGCGGCGTTACATCTCACCCATCACGTGGTAGATTTATCCTTAATCCCGCATTCATCCTCCTACTTTGGAAATCCCATGACAAAGCTTCCCCCACAAAAGGAACTTAGCATATACATAGTCGAAAATAGAGACGATCTGGAATTACCTCCAGCCCCGTCTGAGTTTGAAGAAGGTAACGCTTCTCTAATCGAAGAAACAATCGATATTAATATCAGAACGAGAAGATGAACCAAGGATATTGAAGTTATGATCCTTGTTAACTCCATCGGAAGTAGAAATACACACTCAAATCCTCAAGGAACATCATAAGGCTTTTACATTTAATTATAAGGAAATGACAGGGGTTGCACCACACATTATGGTACATAACCTTGTCACTAAATCAGATGCAAAGCCGATTAAACAAAAATCGAGACCAATGAAACTTAAGGTAGCTCTCATGGTAAAAGAGGAGGTAACGAAACTCCTCCAAGTAGGATTCATCAAGCCAGTTGATTACTCTTAGTGGATATCTAATAACGTTCTCGTTCTCAAAAAGAATGGGAAGATATGCATCCGCATAGACTTAGAGACATTAACAAGGTGTGTCCTAAAGACGACTTCCCGTTACCATCCATAAATGTCATTGTTGATGCAACAACTAGATTTGAGCTGTTGTCTCTCATGGATGGATTCTCGGGATACAATCAAATCAGAATATCTAAACAAGATCAAGCTAAAACCATGTTTATAACCCCTGGGGAACCTATTGCTATGTTGTTATGCCATTCGGTCTCAAGAACACTGGCGCTACATACCAGCGGGCTATGACGTATATATTTCATGATCTTATTCATAAAATTGTGGAATCCTATGTAGATGACTTGTTGGCTAAGGCCAAGAAGCATTGTGACCATCCAGAAATGCTTTGCGTCATTCTCTCACGTCTAATAGAATACAGAGTCACGTTAAAACCAGAAAAATGCATCTTTAGTGTAACAGGGGGAAAGCTCCTAGGTTACATTATATCGTCACGTGGGATTGATGTTGACCTAACCAAAATTAAGGCTCTTCTTGAAATGGTGCCACCTTCAGATGAATCAAGAATCAGGTCATTTCTCATAAAACTTGGTGTAATCTGGAGATTCATCCTAGACTTAAGCTTCGCAATTCATCCAATCAACAATTTACTCAAGAAAGATTATAGTATTGATTGGACTGAAGACTGCAATGAATATTTTGATGCAATTAAGCGTTTCTTGTTATCACCACCTACGCTAATGCCACCTAAGCCAGATCACCCGTTAATCTTATATACACGAGCTACCAATGTCTCGCTAGCCTGTATGTTGGCTCAAGAAGACGATGACATGAGAGAACGTGTGATCTATTTCATTAGATGAACGTTGCTTGACTATGAAACACATTATACACAAACATAACAAGAATGCCTTGCCATAGTCTTTGCAACCAAACGCTTAAGACATTACATGTTAAATCAAGAAACAAAGGTCATTGTAAAGATAGAGCATTTGCGAACTTTCCTCACACAAGGGTCCTTGTCTAAAAAGGCTGGACGCTTTATAACCTTAATGGGGGAGTTTGAACTAACGTTTGTAAATCAAAAGTACGTTAAAGGACAAATCATCGCGGATTGGTTAGCTGATAACCCATTAGACGGAGGTGATCTAGTAGACCTGTACTTTCTAGATGAATGTGTATACTAAATCGAAAAAAGACCTCCCATCTCTGAGTGTCCTTAGTATACTGATATTATTAATTACATCGTGGATCATATGTATCCAAAAGGTGTTACATCACAACAAATAAGGTAGATACGTATTATTGTAGCCAAATACGTCGTTATAGAGTAAGTGCTCTATCAAAAAGTGTTCGATGGAATGCTTCTAAGATGTGTCAACACAGAAGAATCCAAGAATATTCTCCACAAATTTCATAGTGGAATGTGTGGAGGACACTTGATGGCCATGCCACCGATCGTAAAATACATCGAATGGGCTACTTCTGGCCTACTTTAGAACACGATGTAGTAGAGTTTGTACGAAGGTGTCATAAGTGCCAAGAATTCTCCCATGAGATTCACATGTCAGCACAAGCTCTACAACCAATCGCTACCCCATGGCCCTTTTCTAGGGCCTAGATTTGATAGGGAAATTCTCTCCCTCGTCTACAGACGGCCATAATTTTATAATCATGGCCACCGAATATTTTACCAAGTGGGTAGAGGCCATGCCTCTTACTATTGTACTAGGTTCTGTAATCGCCAAGTTCATTTTGAACCAAATCATTTGTAGGTACGGTGTCCCGTAAATCATTATCTCAGAAAATGGAACTTCTTTTAAGAATGACGAAGTTTGCGAATTGTGCAAAAAATTTAAAATAATCCATCATACTGACCTCCTTGTATTACCCCAAGCCAATGGACAAGTTGAAGCAAAAATAAAACGTTAAAAGCCATTCTCCTTAAAAAGGTGAAAGAAAATAAACGAGATTGGCATTTGAAGTTATATCCAGCCTTATGGGCCCACCGAACCTCAATAAGAACACCAACAGGAGCGACTCCTTTCTCACTGGTATTCGGGGAAGAAGCAATTCTCCGATTAAGGTTGAAATACCAGTCTCGTATCTCATTACAAGGGATCTGAATGAAGATGCTTACGAGAGAAGCACGTCTTTCCCAATTAGAAATCCTAGATGAAGCTAGGTTAGATGTTGAATAGTGGCACAGAGTCTATGCTGACCGGATGTGCCGACAATATAACAAGGTCTATGAACATGACATATATGAAGGTGATCTAGTTCTAAGGCTAGACAGCCGGATCGACAAAAATACCGGCGAAGGAAGGAAGTTCCGGCCCAAATGGTTGGGCCCATACCGAGTCATGAAGGACTATGGAAATGGTGCATATCTCTTATGCACACTGGAAGGTGAGGAATTTGGTGAAACGGTCAATTCCCTACACCTTAAACGATTCTATGCATAAGCAACCAGCACTACTTGTATAATTATAGCTACATTGCATCTTCATATAGTTAGGATCATTTTGTCCACTTGTTTTGTACAACTTTGTGATCGAGGAATTTATTCTTAAAAGTAATTCATTACAAACTTCTGATGGTATTGGCATAAATGCTCTAATCATACTTCTCCATTTTCATGATATCATCAACTATTTCGGAATCATTTCATCAAATAAAGTTAGATATGACAAAGTCTTAACGGTAACCATACCAAGATCTGCATGCTTGTTCTCACTTTTGGTTTCTTCTTAGGATAGGTGTCTTGCCTATGGTCTGTTCTAGAAGCTTCATCGTGTCACATCTATCCCGTATGAATATCTCTTTGGAAGTAAGAGCATGCTGACATTTTACTCAAACAAACAAGTCAAGTATAAATCAAACAGAAAATTTTAAATTTACACATTTCCTTGCCCCACCAACCTTTGGTGATGAGCTTGCGTCTCTTACTAGTGACGTAGGGTTAAGAAAGGATGGAAATGCCCTTACTTGCCTATGCCTTGCCTATGGTAATAAACCCACGCTTCTTACTAGTAACATGGGGCAAGGTGTGGGGGTCCTCTTGACAAAAAAATGTGAAAGGTCATAAAATCTTGAAGTCTTGAGTCAAAAACAAATGAATCGGATGTCCAAAATTCCAAGAGAATTAAAAATCCTAAAAACCCATATTTTGTCTACCATGTGGCCAACTACAGATCTAAGTCTAGATAAACCGCAAAGCAAGTTACATCCCAAACTATGGATTCACTCAATTAGAGTAGGCTTGTAGCATCCTTTCCAACACATTTCATCATTATCATTTCAACACATTTCATAACTTATGCCCTTTCCAACTCTCGGTGATGAGCCCTTACATCTTACTAGTTGCATGGAGTTGGGAGTAGGGGCAGGTTTATCCGCTTATCATACCGACTTATCTTCACCACTTTGCCAAAACAAATATGAAGTATCAAAATTTCTTAAAGAAGCTAAAAATTCAAAATCACGTTGTATCTACATTATCATATATCACCATCATGAAATACAAAAAAGACACTTATATCATTTGTTCTCCATTGCATACATTCTAAAAAGCATATAAGCATAACATCATAGTTTACATGAGGAAACGAAAATGGAAGCAAAGCCATAAATGCCAAGAGTCTGATCCAAAAATAATATATATATATAAATGGTCAAAATTCCTGTACAATGCCATCATGCGCTAAGCATGGTCAAAACACTCAAAGAGCCCGAGAAGTACACAAATATCACATAAAAATCTAGGAGAGCCAAGTGGCTTCTTAACCCCTATGAGATCCCTCTGAAAGTGAATGCAAAAGCCTAGGAATCCAGCTACACCGACGCTCTGAATGCACAGAGGGCTCACGATCCCAAGGGGCAGCTGCGATCTCACCATGAGAATGACTCCTCATCAGGCACTCTGCTGTCCTATACCCTGCCAGCTCAGTACGAAGGGTAGATACCATCTTAGCCACATGCCAAATGGGGGAAAAGACGTCAGTATGTCTGCCAGCTGCTGAGGGCTCCCCTGCATCCATAGACAGCTCTACATTGGTCCTCTCCATGGGGATCATCAGGGTATCGGTGCATACCCTACGAATCAAGTCTTGCCATTCATCGGCGGTCTCTGTAAACAAAGGAGAAAATGAATTAGAAATAAAACAAGAGATAAAACACAAGTGGAAACAAAAGGAGAGATAGCAACTAAGGAAATCCTAATTAAAAACAAACATTAAAAGGAAGGATGGAAACTTACTTGGATCACCAGTGCCTCCAGGATGGATCTCTAGGGTCAGCACTGCCACAAATGCCACCACTGACTGAGGTGCTACCCCCAAGGCTGGAGCAACGTAGCATCCCGCAACGGACTTATGCTCCCCACCATGGCCCTAGGAGTGGATCCTCTGAAACCAGAGTCACCCTCTCTGAACTCTTCTCTGCCCTCTCTGCCTGCATAATATCCTGAGTGTCATGCCACTCAGGAGCACTTTCCTCCTCAGTCTCCTCCTCTATCTCTCCCCCTGTGAACTCCTCAGACTCGAAGTCTATGTCGATGGGCTCATCGCTGCTATGGGTAGGACATGCGGCAATCTAAAGTAAGGGTGCCTAAGGAGCACCGGCTCTCCCTCGGGCATGTACTACCCACCTAGCTGCAATAGGAACGCCAAGGGTAACAGGTTGTCCAACCTCGGCCCCTAGGACCCCCTCGGCCTCTCGAATTGACTCGTATAATGGCACTACCGAGGGAAGGATGCCCATATAAGGTATGTCAAAAGCTTTGAGGAACTCGGCCAAAGGGGTGTATCTCCACTCACCCTACTCTGTTAATGAGATGCCCTGTGGTGGAGCAGGAGATCAAAGTAAGAGCCTACTTGCCCCATAAACCTTCCATGGCCTGATAAGGTGTGGCCTCCATGTCATTGGTGGTCGGGAGAAGCAGGCCCGGGCGATGAGGTGCTTTGAGCACCGATATGTCTGTCCATCTAGCTGCCCTCACAGCTCCAGGATATGTCACCTCTACACCTCTGCCATAAGGGATGAAGCACTCGTAAACCCAACACATAACCAGGGTCAGGTGGCTCAAAGACTGCCCCTGTAAACAGACTACCCTGTATAAGTCGTAGTAGGTAGTCCTAAGTATATCTGCTCCCCAGGCATAAATCCGGCCATGTCCCTTGATCTGTGCAATGATGGGGGACAAGCAGTATAGTAGTGTGTCTCCTCCCCTGTCCCCGATCAATCTCAAGGCAAGGATCCCCATAATGGCTTGGTGAATCAAGGGGATAAGCAGGCTAGGAATAGACCAAACTCTCACCCCCTTCTTTGAACCATTGGAGATGATTGCATCTCCCATGTAAGAGGCCCACTGTGCTATCTAGGCCCATGAACCTGCTGTCTCAAGAGTAAGACATCTCCCGATGATCGGGACCCCCAATATACAATAGACATCCTCCAAAGTGATGGTCCACTCACCTCGGACCCCTGGTAATCGGAAGGTGTTCTGATCAGCATCCTAATATGAGAATAAATCACAAAGTATGTGATTAGACGGTGCAACATGTGGGACGTGTGATATACATAGTATACCAGCCCTCTGAAGAGTATCATGCTCGTCCTGTGAAAGGGCATCTAATACTGTTGGGAGCCAGTCACACTCTCTCTCTCAGCTCCACTGAATGTACTCCTCCCTCACCTGCATACACCCAAAAACACACAAAACAGAGCAAGTTAGCATCCAAATGACATTAGAAAAATCACGAAAACACATAAAGATGCTAAAAATGCAAAAATAATTTCAAACAAGTGTTCTTTTGGCATTCTGTGAAGAACCACCGCCCTGAGCAGGGCGGCGGTTTCACAAACACCGCTTTAAAGGCAGCGGTCTTGTAACCGCCACCCTGAAAAGGGCGGCAGTCACGTGACCGCCACCCTGTTCAGGGCGGCGGTCGTGTCCCAAAAAATCCATGCAGGTTTTATAAGTTGAAAAATCCAAAAAACATGAAAAAGGACCATTTCAACTAAAAACAAAGCCTACCCAGTATGCCCCCTAGATGGACCTTTTGAACCTAACATTTTCAAAAATAACCCCCCCACGACAAATATTTTAGCATTTTAAAAGTTTGGAGGTAAAAATGATAAATTGTGGAAAACTAACCTGTGATCTCGTGGGTCGATGATCTGCTCGCGGAGGCATGATCGCTATCTCGTCACGAACGTTTTGACTCTACTCTCGTAAGAAACCGTCACCGTGGGTCCCAGAGCTCAAAACCAACCAAATCAACACGCGCAAATGAATAGGAAAATGGGCCCACTTTCATATATATAGCAACCTAACTCACTTTTTTAATCCCTTTTCACAGGTTTGGAGTGCCAACGGAGGTAAGTTCTTACCCCCGCACAAATGGTATGTCCTCATTTCATGTTATTTTAGCATTTATTTTCCGATCTATTTTGTCTATCTGCACTTGATTCCTCTTTTCATTTTGCAGGTGGTGGGAATTTTGGATGGCGTCATTTCGACACACGGACGTATCAGGTATAACTTCCAACTTCCCATTTTGGGACCACCATACTCGGACCCACCATTTTACACCTCTTTATGGCTAAAATGCTTCTCCAAGGAGGCAATATGTACGTAGCCAAAATTTTAGGGTACTGCACCACCGGAACAACGTAACATGTGCCCCAATGATGATATAGGTCTCCTCAAAAGGTGTTCGGGATCCGGAAAAGCTCCCCAAGTGTGCGTTAACATCCCGCATGCCCCACTTAGGCCCTTTGTGCCTTGTTTTTATCTTTTCCCTTGTCTTCCTTTGCATTTTGAGCTTTAGTTACGAAACCGCCGCCCCAGCGGCATGGCGGTCTTGTGACCACCGCCGCCTGTCTAGGCGGCAGTCCTTCACGCATTTTCCATAATGCTCTTCTAACACGAATAACGTAAATTTAAATGTTTACCAACTTTTTTTCACCGCCTTGGGCTTGCATTAATGATTCTGGTTCCCTGGAATAGTGTTTTGCCATTGTTTATAGTTTAAGAGATCAATTTGGTTTTTACCTTGGGTAAATGAAAATGCTATAAATAGTTGGCTTGTGCTCAAGTAAATGGCCCCTCAAATTTGCCTCTGAATTTCTCATTGCAATAGATTAGTCTTTCATTTTGCTTAGAATTCTTAGTTTCATTCATTGCATGCCTAGTTACTGTTGTTTTGTTGTTAGGAAGCCACATATCCATCTTGTGCAATTGTTGTTATCACTTCATCCAACTCAATTGGAATAGGATAGTTTGTTTTCAATAGGAAGCCATTAAAGTTGTAGGTTTTGTTCTTCAAATAGGATAGATTCAGGTTCTGGATGTTTTGTGCTGCATGACTCGTGATAAATCCCACTAGGAATTGCGTAAGCCAAGCTCTGTACTCTTGCGCTATCCCTCTCCTACTCAAATTATATTCAGTCTGTATCCTAAGCTGCCTTTATTCCAATATCTACCTCTGTTGATGCTAGCATTACATGCTTTTCTGGATCCACGTGAGCACGAAGGAACGAGGAGATCACACTGAGGGTACAAAATCACACACACCATTGGATTCGCCACTGTTCTGTAGAATCCAGGTTTTAGCTTTCAAAGTTCTAATTAGAAGTATATCAAATAGAGTAGCCAATTACTTTATTTCAGTCATTTTTACTTTCGATATTGCCACAGAAGCTGTGGGGATTGATAGTTTCTGAGAGACTATGATTCATTCCTCACTTCTGAGGTAGGATCGAGATTCTTTCAAATAGATTAGATCAGTTATTTCATTGTTTAGAATAGATTTACAACTGCACAGGCAAGTAGCTATACTCAGTTACCTTGTTTGTTTTAAATTCATCATTAGATTAATTGTCAATTTCTAAATATATTAAAATATCCACTCCTTCAATTTCATTCATATAAATTCATCAGAAAAATAGAAAAATAGAGAAGTCATATATGCTATAGATACACTTTACATAGTTAATTTCACTTTGCTGCATTTGGATTACGTTGTTGCTTTTATATGACAATCACGGGACCTAGAGAGCCTAGAGAATACATATTCTAGCCAATCATGCCCTAGCCTGATCTCATCATAGCAATAACTGACATAGATCAGAATCTTAGGATCCAAGTCTTCCAAACAATGGAAAATCTACAACAGATCAACCTCTAGTTAAGTGAGTTAAATATAGAAGACGATAAAGCACACATGTTTTGGTCAAATCAACCAAACTACAGATTACCCTAGATATCTATCCACATGACTGTGGAAGGGCTTGAAAGAGAGAAAACATTCGGTTGTGATCCTTTGGTCCCATAGCTAGACACAGGAGACACTCTCACAGATATAGATACCAGCTTAAGAATTCAGGTTGCACGAATGCCTATGAGATACTCTGAAAAGATCACACAACTGTTAATTCTGAATATAGAGGATGAGAAAGCATATGACTATTGGATACTAGGGATTAGGGACTGAGTCCACACATGACCATAGCAGGACCACAACAAACACAAATCTATGGTTGTGACCCACAAATCCCACAGCCCAACGAATCCATAGGTGAATCAGACATAGATGCTGGCCTACGTACATTAGTATTCAGATCTACTCCACTTCCACCTATCATCATCGAACAATTATCCTTGTTAGACGTAGTAGCTAATGAAGCTAAGGAATTTTGGACTAGGCCATAGAATCACCCATAGAGTCAATTATATTTACCATCCACCCTATGACCTTATCTGGAGACATACATAAAACTATCCTAGGTCATTTTCCACGTATTCCACAACCCATAGACCGAATCACGCCAGAGCTCGATATTGATTGGAGCCTTCAAGCAGTCATCCTTACTGATCGATCTATCACACCAGTTCAGGTTAGGAGGGCCTTCTTTGCCTTAGATTTGTAGATTCCACTAGTGTGCGTCAAAGATATAAGATTTCCTAACTAGTTTGTCCGCATTCCCACGCTCGGGTATAAGATTGCCTAACTATTTTGTCCGCATTCCACTAGGGAGGTCGGGTGTGAGGAAGAGTTGCTTGTAGATTCCCACGCTCGCTTGTCACTTTTCCATCGTATAGTTACAAGTTGTGAGAACTACAAATCTAAATTAATTTTTATATCTCAAACATTTTCTTTAACGAATTAAAAGGCATGGATTTTTAGTAGAGAAATATTTTGATTAGAAATCTCAAGATATAAAGAAACCAAAGGTAGAATATGCATAGGTGGTCTCACTATGAGATCAAGTAGAGGCATGGAGAGTTGATTGTTACATAATACCAGTATTTTTAATGATATCTTCCAAACTCCTCCCGATAAGAATGATATGCAACTACATATTCTGCCTTAGTAGTTAACATAACATTACTCTTATCGAACCTTCAACATCTAACCGCTAGGTTCACTGTAAGTGTAAACCATAACCAGAATTTGATCTTATTTTATGCACATCACCTGCAAAATCTGAATCAACATATCCATAAATATAATCACCATTATTATTATAGGTGATGCAATAATCAGTTGTGCCTTACAAGTATAAAAACACCTAATTCCTCTACCGACTAATGTTCTATACCTAACTTTTCCATATATTTACCGATAACTCTAACTTCACGTGGAGTGGCATGGATTGTAAATAGCATAAGATATATTAAATATCCTATTATATTATAAAATGGTACATGAGACATATACTCCTTTTCTTCTTCTTCTCTAGGACATAAACTTGAAGAAAGTTTGAAATGGGAAGCAAAAGGGATTCTAACTAGTTTCACATCTTTCATACCAAATCTGGTTAGTATATTTTCCAAATACCTATGTTGTGATAACCAAAGCTTACCATTTATCATATCTCTATGTATCTCCATGCCTAAGATTTGTTTTCCATTTCTTATATCTTTCATATCAAATCTACTAGATAAATGATACTTTTATAGACACACAATCTATGCACTTGGGTACATTTCTAGTTCCTAAAGCATACTAATGTAAACATGATTCTTAACCAAGAAAACTAGTGATTGAAAAATTATTTTGGCATTTTGGATACTTTATCTCTTGTACTTTACTATCATTACACATTTTACGGCTCTGATAGCACTTGAATGATTTATCTTTAGATGGCCTCGAAACTAGCGCTAGTTAGGATAGACGTGCCAGTGTGCTCTGTCCCTTATGGGTGCCCCTATCCCTCTCTTTATCGTTCTTACTTTTTCGGGTCCTTTTCACTTCTTGGTTACCTTTTAACACTTTGGGTCAAACTTATTGTTGTCATTTACAAAATTAAATCAACAGAATCATATATACTTAGTTAATTATTTCAAATAAGGAGCCAAACACTATAAGCATTATCTATCATCACTAAGATTGCAAACAAGAGACAAAACACTAGAAAGAATATATCTAGCAAATTCATACAAGGGACAAAGGTTCATTGGTATAAAAACATAACATAGGAGGGGATTTCATTCTATTCCATCACACACATTCATCTTATTTCACAATCTAGATCTAACCCACTATCATCGTGCAACTTGCATAACGGCAACCTACGGAATGAACTGAAGAAACACACACACAAACACATGGAGAACTACATGGATTTTAAAATGTAATGCAGTGCTAGGTTTTTAGTTAACTCTTTGGGTGAACACTAGGGTCCATCGACTCCCCATTTTACATATTTCTTGTTATATTTGATGTGGTTTATGGGCATGTGCAAATACTCATCTATTTTTCCAAGTTACAAGTACAATAGATGATACAACAAAAAAAAACAAAGTGACAAAGAGAAACTAACAGAAAATATCCGGTGACCAAAAAATATTAGGTTCTAAGAATCTCAATAGACATAGGTGACTGGATCAGTCACTAGTGCTTAGGGAACTAATGTCCTCCCATGGGTTCTTCTATTTTATGCATTCCTAGGTTTTGAACCCTCATAGAGCCTTTGTGATATTTTCCCAGTAGATACATAGTCTAAATCACTCCCAGGTTATATGGAATCAACTAATTTATCATCCCTCTCTCATTTTCTTAGGTTTCACATTGTTGAATGCTTATTTCTTGGAATATACTTTGTTTTATCACTTGAATATCATTTGTTATAGTATTTAATCTGAAATTATATTTAATTCAAATTAGATAAAAATCATTTGGTAAAACCCACTTATTCTCGAATATTATTATGATCTTCTCCCATAGATGAGATTTATGACCCCTTTAATGACACAAATCTTCATGTTCTCAATTCCCATCTTTGTAAACACCCTCAAGACCTAGATACATTATTATTCATTTTCCGTGATAAGGCCAAGTGGTTAGATGAGATCAACCCTCTTGTATCTAATAATATATTTTTTCCTATTATGACACTTACACCTCCTATAACCATAATTCTTTCACCTACATCTATTATCCCTATTGTAACGCCTACCCATACAACCCACTTTAACCTCCCAACTTATTCTCATGCATGCAATAGTTCCTCTTGTAGAACTCATGATCTATCTTCTTTATACCATGATTTAGAATCCCAAATTTTCCAATTACAACAAACCTCCTTATCATCCTCTCCATATCTAAATTCCTTCATCCTTCCTACTATCCCTTATGGAACTCCAACCTCCTCCTATCCATTTCCTCCTAACTTCATTGCACCTAAGTTTCCTATGTTCAATGGCCATGGAAAACCATAGGAACACCTTTTCTCCTTTCACGTTGCATTTCTTTATAATGTTGATGACCTTACATTATTGGCCAATTTTTTTCCTCGAAGCTTACATGACTATGCAATGCGATGGTTCTATGATCTTCCTTTACATTATGTTACATTTTTAACATCTATAGTTCATGAATTCCTTTCTCATTTCTTTATGAACAATAGCACTAAGATATCCTATGCACAACTAGATAAAAACAAACAAGGATATAATGAACATATTTTGGACCATGTTTTGCGATATAAAAACGACCTTGCAAAAATGACCAATGTTCTAGATAATTAAGAATTACAAGAACAATTCATTCAAAACCTTCTACCTCCACTCCAAGGGAGTTTAATTTTTAAACTTCTCCGTGTTGGCATAAATTACGTAGCTAATAATTATATATTATCAGGAGAGGTTTTTTTTGTGTATCCCATTATTCTCTCTGTTTGTAACTTCTCCTTTCATTGTGGGGAGTATTATTATTTCTCTTCACTATAAATTTGTACGTCCTTCTGTATAATAATAAGATGAAATATATGATCTCTATTCTTACTCAACTGATTGCTCCTAACAATATGGTATCAGAGGGACTCTTATCTCTTCAAACCTGTATGTAACTGCAGTGAATTTGTATGCAAGAAACAAAGCTTTGTACAAAAACCATCGTGGAAGGACCTGTGTGGTAGAGGAAGCAGTGTGGAAAAGCTGCGTGGAAGTTTTAAGAGGCATTATTTTTGTCAAAAGGAAGAAATGCACTCTGCCCACGTGGAAGAGAAAAAGGATGAGTGAAGAAAGACCAACCGCCTGCGTAGAGAGAAGATCATTCTCAGCATGGAAATCGTTTTGTTGAACAAGCGTGAAGGATAAAGGAAGCTCGTGGAGAGGAAAATTGGAGTATTTTGTCTTTCTTCCTGGCTGACCTGCGTGGAATTGCCCACACGTGGAGACTGCTGCGTGAGAATTTGATAGAAATTTTCTTATTTTTCCTGCGTGAAGTTCTAATTCACCTTCGTGGACAACATACGAATATTTTTTGTGTTGAAATTTAGCCTCTAAGGCCTGGGCGTGAAGTATAAGAGTAAAAAAATTTCTAATGCTGTACGTTGTTTCAGGGTCCTGTTCTAAACTTGTTCTCCTGCTGCGTGGAGTCTGGCTGATCTGCAGCACATGTCCGACACTAATAACTGGGTGGATAGTTTTTAATTATTCGAGCTTGGCATTTATTCCTGCGTGAAGGCTTCTTTCTCAGCTTCGTGGATGTGTGATCTGAAAACAGTAGAATATCTGCTCGCATAACTTCAATTTGCAGCCTATATAATATATTCCTTCGTATAAAGGAGTACCACCATCGTGAAAGAGAAAGAGCTCAACTTTTCCATCAAAATAAAGGGATAAAATCCTACCAAGCCACACCAGATGTCAAGCGTGAATGACACGACTGAGACTGTTGAAAGCCGCAACATTGACTCGCAAGTAGAATAACACCATCCAGAAGTCCCTGAAAGCTCTGGGTTTTACTTTGCACTACTTAACAAGTTGCACAACACCGGAAACCTTTTCTTCGACAAACTGGTTCGCAAAGGACTCTTAGAGTACTTTCTTTTCGATGTCATTTGCCAAGCCAAGAGAGTTAGAGAAGAAGTAGAAGACGGGTATGACGCCCATTGCGAAAACGAAGAATAACACCCTACAAAATGTCATCGTCTCTCAGCACGCAAGTATCATGAGCATCTACATGTTGGTACTTCTCATCAGTCAGTAAAGTTGTAATATCTCTTGGAATCAATAAATAAATAAATTAAATATTTTATTACAATGTCGAGACAAAAACTTCTTCTCTCAGATGCTTGGTTACTTAAAGGGCCAAATTTTGTGGCCTAGAAAACAAAGATGCGGATGATCCTTCAATATGAAGGATTATGGGGCATTGTCACCAGATCTATGCAAGCCCCCACAACCGCTGATGAATTCATGAAATATGAGATGGCTAGTGCTAAAGCTCTAATGTTGATTATGCTAAGTGTCAGTGATGATGTGCAACCGCATATCCGAAATGTAGAGAAGCCGAAGGAAGCCTAGGATAAATTAGAAACCATCTATGAAGCCAAAAATTAGACTAAAATCCTCCATCTTCAGTCAAAGTTGCACACCCTCTATATATGGTCAGATGAGAAAGTTGAGGTGTTCTTATGTCGTGTGGTGAGCTGCGATTGGAGTTATTACTAGTGCTCGGTGAAACGGTAGAAGAAAAAATTCTCACACCGATCACCTCAAGAGCACTCCCTTCTCAATTCCGAGTATTTGTTATGATGTTGAATGTATCTAAAAAAATAATGGCATTCGAAGAACTCGTGAACTTGCTGCAGTAGGAAGATGCCATCAATTCAGTCTAAGATGAGGCCCAAGATAAAACCCTTTTCTCAAAGCCACATCATGGCCAAAAGTATCAAAAAGGTCCTCGGAAAAGAAAACACAAGCACATCAGCGTCAGAGTAAGCAAGCTCAAAATTTCAAAAGATGGTGTCGAATATGCAAAATCGATACTCATGACACTGATCACTTCTGGTAAAATGGATTGAAATAGGGGTATTTGAGTCAAACAAGCACATCAGGGAATGAAGATTTTCAAATTTTCAAACGACTTCCCCACCGAAAAAATTAGAAGGGACATCTTGCAGCTCAACAGACGATGACTCTGATGAGGAGACATCAGAAGGAGACAATTGTAGTAAGAACCTTGTACTAGTCTTTCAGACTTCACAACCCACGAAGAAAGTATGGTTGATAGAATTCGGTGCAAGTAAGCATATGTTAGGTGACAAGAAATGTTTGATTCACTAAACGAACAACTCACTAGAGATCAGGTTCGGATAGCAGATGATAAAGAGTACATTGCAAAATGGATAGGCCAAGTGACCATTCCTCTCAAACCACAAAAAAGTACACTTACAAAGGTATTATATGTTCCTTGATTGACTAGCAACCTCTTGTCAGTCAGTCAGCTCTTGAATCATCATCTAAAGGTATAATTTCTTGTTTAAAATGGCATCAAATCATGTTTGATCTCAAGACAAGGTACAATTATTGCTAGAGAATTTCTAAAAGATAAGTTATTTGCTTTAGATATTGTTTCATCTTTTGTAGTAGCTTTATCTTCCTCAACAGTAGAATCTACTGCCCTCTGGCATTTTAGATATGGTCACTTGTCGGTTAGTTCATTGCATCAGATGAGTTCAAAAGCAATGGTACATGGACTTCCCAAATTGTCCAGTTCCTTTCCTATTTTCCCTGGTGTCTTGCAGGAAAATAACACAAGGATCCGTTTAAGGTGAGCACATTCCATATCAAACAACATCTAGAGGTAGTTCATACCAATCTGAATGGACCATTTCCTGCTTCGTTTTCAGGATACAAGTACTTCCAATTGTTTGTGGATGACCACTCTCAAAATATGTGGGTGTTTTTCTGAAGAACAAGAGTGAGGCTCTTCACCATTTTCAGAATTTCTATCAACGTGTTGTGAAAGAGACTAGACAACCACTTCTTCTACTCCTATGATATTGAGGGGGGGAATTCACATTAAAGAAGTTCTTTGCATTCTTGAACCAACAAGGTGTTAAGCAAAACTGTCTTCTCTCACACCCCAACAAAACGGCCTTTGTTGAGCAATGTAATCACATAGTGATGGAGATGGCTTGCTACATGCTATCAACAACAAAGTTGGAGGATTGATATTGGGTTGAAGAAGTATCGAAAATTGTTTATCTTATCAATAGGGCACCAAAAAATATTCTATAAAATAAAATGCCAGAAGAGGTATGGAGTGGTAGAAAGCCATCAATTTCTCATTTACAATTATTTGGTTGCATAACATACATGCATGTCCCAACTCAAAAGAGAAAGAAAGTCGAGCCAAAAACACTCCCATGCATACTACTTAGCTATAACACTACCTCGAAGGCATACCATCTCATGGATCCTAAGACAAAGAAAATATATGAGAGTCGGGACATGGTTTGTGACGAGTCATGCTTAGATTCAATAGTGACAAGAGTTGAACCATTACCAACCACCTCTCACTGACTAGACTCCAAATCAGATCATCGACCAGAGGAGACTACTCAGAGAAAATATGTACTACTAGGGGAGCTATATGTTAACCTTGAAGAACTTGAAAATGTTATTCCACATCCATCCTCACATCAATGACACAGTTCTTCACAAAATAAGTCGAGTTCTCATCCGAAGTGGGTAAAAAGCACCATCAAAGACTCTCGTTTGTAATAACTTCCGAGATACTTCATCCAGAGTCAGACCAAGGATTCAGATAAGAAATGAGGTAAATTTTTCACTCATGAGTTCATTGATTAATAGCTCTGAGCCTGATAAATTTCATTAAGCATTCAATCAACCTTATTGGAAAGAAGCCATGGATGCAGAATATGACTCACTCATGCAAAATCAGACATGGGAGTGTTTCGATCTACCTATAGGAAATAAACCCATAGGCTATAAATGGGTTTTCAAGACAAAATATAAAGCAGATGGATCCATCAACAAACACAAAGAACCACTTGTAGAAAAAGGGTATGCTCAAAAAGAGGGCATTGAGTATGAAGAAACCTTTGCACCCACTACGAAGATCAAGATCATCAGAGTTGTTTTCACACTAGCAACACAAAAATGATGGAAACTTTAGTAGATGGACATCAAGAGAGATTTCCTAAATGATGATCTACAAGAAGAAGTGTACATGACCCAACCTGAAGCATTTTTTGATGAATATCATCCTAAAAAGGTATGTTGTCTCATAAAATCATTGTATGGAATGAAACAAGCTCCAAGGGCATGGTATATCAAGATAGATGATCACCTTTCACAAAGCATGTGTTCACTCATAGCCCCTTATATTATAATTTTTATATAAATAAGGTAGGAAAGGAAATTATCATTCTTGTTGTGTATGTGGATGATCTTGTGATCACCTTTGGAATTTCAAAAGACCAAAGTTGATATTGTGAAGAATGATCTCGAAAGAACCTTTGATATGACGTATTTGGGGCTACTACATCACTATCTTGGCTTGAAGATATGGAAAAAGGATGATTACATTTTTTACTCATAGATATAATACACCAAAACACTCCTAGAAAAGTACAAAATGTCAAACTGTAAACCTATATCCACTCCCATGGAAAAAGGTTTTCAACTTTCATGATTCCAGGACTCACCTCAAGTAAATGCTACTCTCTATAGGAAATTTGTTAGAAAACTCATCTACTTGACATATACTAGACCAAACTTATGCTATGTTGTCATCTATCTTTCCAGGTTCATGCAGAAGCTGAAGAAATGACATTGGAATGCAAAATGTATATTTTGAGATATGTCCAAGGTAAAGTTGATTATGGTCTGGAATATAAGAAGAATGATCAATTATTCTTACAGGGATACGTCGACTCGGACCATGTCGGATCTATTGATGACATGAAGTCAACCACATAATACATTTTTCATCTTGGATCTAGACCTATCTCATGGATAAGTAAATAGTAGAATATTGTTTCTATTTCTTCCACATTGGAAGAATATCAAGCCACACATGGAGCGCTGTGCGAAGCAATATGGTTACGTCACATTTTATATGACATGGGAATTCCTAGAAAATAGTCACCGATTCTCTATTATGACAATCGAGTCTGTTAAAGCTTGTGTAGAATCCTGTCATTCCTAAATGAACAAAGAATATTGAAATTGGTTGCCATTACATTCAAGAGAACATCTTTAACCATCACATTCAACTCGGGTACTATCCTTTAGAACTACAAGTAGCTAATATTCTCACCAAATCTCTTGGAAAAGTGAAATTTGAACTTTTCAGGGGTTACATTTGCAAGAATAATGTAATAGGGGGAATGTTGGCATAGATTAGATAGCTAATAATTATATATTATTAGGAGAGTTTATTTTTGTTTATCCCATTATTCTCTCTCTCCATTTGTAACTTCTCCTTTCATTATGGGGTGCATTGTTATTTCTCTTCACTATAAATTTGTAGATGCTTCTCTATAATAATTAGAAGGGATATATGATCTCTATTATTCCTCCACTCATTGCTCCAAACAATCCTTCCTTTCATAATTTTTTTCACATGGTCAAATTATAAGTAAGAAAACTTATATGGGTAAATTGAAGTATTATGATACCTCTTCTAGGTCATCTTCCAAAATGTTTCTAGAAAAATCAACATTTAAGCCATCCGATAAGCTGACCGACTGTAAAACTATTGTTAATGATGTTTTGACACTATCCATCCTTCAATTGTAATCTATGAGGCACACTTTTACTAAGCTAGCTTACGCACCTTGGTTCTTATTACTGCAACTCATTCAAAACAATTTGATTACTCTCCCTATGTCGCTCAATCTAAACCATTCTCAATCATGTGGCCATAATTACAATCATAACGCAAACTATTATTATCACCAATGCAATGAAAATTCTATTGATCATTGTTTTAAGATCAAACATATCATTCAAGATATTATCAACAAGAATGCAATTGAGCTTCCAGAGATGTGTACTTCTAAACCGGTCAATGATAATCAAAATCTTAAATTTTAATGACCCAATACCATAACACGATAAACCATCTAGTCATTCCTCTTTAATCATGCATATCATGTTGTGCCCCATCCTTCATCGGGGTACTTTATTTTCTCATTACTACTACCGACATGCCACCACTAATTATTAAATTTTCATATCGTGATTACGATACTACATTTTCCTCTAATGAGATGCACATTTAGGCTTCTCCTGGTACTCATATAGTCAAAAATACTATGCTACATCCCTCGTACCTTTCCAATGCATGCTCCATGGCACTCTTACTGGCAATCAACTTTCCAATCTCAAAAATCACATTTCAAGTTCTAAATTCTTATGGACATGTTGTCCTTCTTATTATTGTTGGGTCCCTTATCATACCAACATTCATACTTATTACATTGGAAATAAAGAATCGTGACATGGTCGTACATCTCCCTTGGCTTCGCATTTACCAAGATATCCCTTAAATGCTTCAATTGTGTCTTAATTTTATTCATAACAAGTGATTTATCACCATTTCTACCATGCACTCCTTCACTTTTTCCCAATATATTCTTTGTTCCAACCCTAGTCATGGCATCTATTCCTCCCGCACCTCCCAAGTCTAAATATTTCTATCCAAATATTTTTCCCATTCGTAGAAACCCTACATAAGGGCCCTTTCATCCTCACTAGTCAATTAATCTAGACGGTCGGCCTAAGTCCCCTAGATGGAAACCCGATTCCTATAGGTGTTCTCCACCTCCTTTATGACATTGGTCCCCTTAACATATGAATATCTACTCTTCTACACCAAAAGTCCTAGACCATGGTCACATGCCTCTTCCTCCTTTGATATCGATAAGGGGACCTCTCTCTTCACTATCATTAGATAAATTTATATCACTTGCAAACTTGGGGGAATCATAATTTCTCCTCTCCCCATAACTATTTGATTGATTAAGAAAATATGAATAAAAGTTTTATGAAAATTATTTTTCTCGATTTCTTTTATATCTATAAATTATTAATCAATTACGTATTGAAAATGACCTAAGAAAATTAAGCTATAAAATATGAAATCCTAGTTTCAAAGAAGGGATAAAATTACTTCTTTTTTATTTTTAGCCTATGGAGATGCACCAATGAGGCACGTGGAGGATTCCACTGATTCCTCCATACTTAGCCAATTTTAGGATCGTTTTGTACCATTCGTAGAGCCCAAAGACTTTGAGTTTTTCTCCATTTCTTTTCCTTATGGCCTATGGTTTTCTTTGACACTATTTGCCTCCCTCCCTGACCCTACTACTGTTAGTGTAGCAGCTGATTAACACGATGAGATCCCTCTCCACATCAGTTCGAGCTTATGGTGTGACTGAAAGTCGTTTGGTATCAGAGCTAGGCAGCTAAGCACGCTAGCCCTAGAGTAGTGCTGGGATGGGTGACCTCCCAAGAAAATCTCGGTGTCACTGCCTCTTAATGTCGTTGGGCCTAATTAGGTGTATATGTGGTGGGCCCAGAGCTCACGTGGTTGCATCTGGCTTCATCGTGCGGGGGTGTGTTGGCGTAGTAGCTGATTAACATGATGAGATCCCTCTCCACCATAAGTTCGAGCTTTTGGTGTGACGGAAAATTGTTTGGTATCAGAGCCAGGTAGTTAAGCGTGCCAGCCCCAGAGTAGTGCTTTGGGATGGGTGACCTCTCGGGAAATTCCCAGTGTCACTGCCTCCTAATGTCGTTGGGCCTAATTGGGTGTATACGTGGTGGGCCCAGAGCTCACGTGGTTGCATTCGACTCCATCATGCAGGAGGGTGTTAGTGTAGCAGTTGATTAACATGATGAGATCCCTCTCCACCATTAGTTCGAGCTTTTGGTGTGACGGAAAATCGTTTGGTATCGAGCGGATCTTGTGCATCCTTGCACTCCTCGGTGTTGCTTGTGTATTTTTCAAGCTTCCGATGTGATATCCAGATCTCGTTGTGTGTGTCATAATGGTTATTCCATTTTCGTACTCTTCTTGCATTGATTTCGGGCATTTATACCTCTATTCGTGTTTGTGGGTTTTGGTTTCTTGCTCGGTTGTTCGATGTGGTTGTTCAAGTTTATGGTGTTTTTCGATTTTAGTGTCTTTGACCACTCAATTTTTCGTGTTCACATGCACATTTGGAGGTGTTTTTATGAGCACGTATTCCTTGACCTTTGACTACAGCTTGCTCATGTTACGTGTTGGTCTAGCCTCTGCATTGGTGTGCCCGTTTTTCTATGCGTGGCATCCTACTCTGGCATTTTAGACTCTATTCCGGCTTTCCTTAGGCATTTTCAGCTTCAACCTGCATTTTTTTTGCATTAGAAAATGTTACACTTGTGTCTTTGTGCATAGGAAAACATTTTTGCTTCCTCAGGCACATTTTTTTGGCACTGCCTTGCCGTTTTAGACCTGCACACCCAGCATAGCCATTTTTCTGGCTTTTTTTGTGGTTTGGGTCTTCTCCAGCCTTCGCCCAGCACTCAGACCTGCAACACGTGGCTTCAGCACCTCCAACTCCTTCCTCCAACATTAGAAAACGTTTTTTTGAATTACCGTTATAAAAATGTTTTTTCTAACCTGCATGTGGTCTTGGACATTTTTTGGAGCCATCCTGTTGTTGTAGACCTGCATTTTTTATCTTCCTCTGGAACATGGACCTTAAATGGCATTGCTTCAACAACGCAGGTGCCTCTGCATTGAAAAATGTTTTGGATTCTGCGTTTCTGGCTGCTTGAAAACATTTTTTTGGTCTTGAGTTTGGTTGCTAAACGTTTTGGTTGTTGTGTTTAACTCACCTGCATTTCCAGCCTTCAACGGTTCTCTTACTTGGAAATCTGCGTTGAAATCTACAGCATACAACTCTGTGCCTTCAACTTGCATTTTTATTGGAAAATGTTTTTTTATCTTCTGTTGTGTTCAACATCAACCTGCATTTTCTCCTCTGGTGTTTTCTCCTTTCACAGTGGCCGTTTCAACTCCCTGCACCACATGGAGCATCTCTCAGCGCCAGTCCACCAGCCACGTGGCCCTACAGCAATCTCCAGTGGTTTCAACCTCTCTTCCAACATGTGCTAACTCATCGCTCTACCATTCAGCTCTGTTTGACACCTTCCAATGTGGGTCCCCCTCTCATCACCTTCTTTTTTGATGTTTTAGGGTGATTATTAAAAATTTAAAAACATTTCATTTCTTGGCATTGTAAAAATTTGGGTTATTTGACTTGTTTTATCAACCCTCCTACGAGCGTCGAAGACAGAGGGTGAGGTCTGGGGTTGGCAGGAGGCTAACCCCCCCTCGCAGTCAAAACAAACCCCTGTTAAAATTTTGTGCCATTTCCAACAAGTACCCACACGATACCCTTTGCACCCATCTCGTGTACTTTTTTAATGCGTTTGCAGCATCTAGTGTATTTTTCCATCAGTTGCGGGAATCGTTTTAATGCTATAACTTTTGACTCGCTGCTCATTTTTAGTGCTTCTTTAGTCAAAGTTGCATGATTTTTCACACATTACGTGATGGAATTGCCAATTTTGTAAAATGCACTACTTTATAAAGTGCCGCATTTTGGGGGGGTTGCTTGTACTCTTGGGCCTACACACACAGACGCATTATCACCGAGTCGACGTCTTGCTTTTGTGCATCTTTCATTTTGCATCATGGAGAGTGCTCTTTCTAGATGTGAGCGTTGTAGGATCGCTTTACAGCCTCCACCACTTCTCACCGGGAGAGAGACCTATTCAGCTTGGCGTGCTTCCATGGAACGTTACTTCACCCATGAGGGTCTTTCAGCCTTCTTACTTGGGCCAGTTCCTACACCCATTGATCATCATCATCTAGAGGACTTCCTTGACACTTGTGACCACATCTTTGGTCACATGATGATGCATGTCTCTCATTCTCTCTGGTTTCACGTGGCAGACTCAGATCCACCCCATCGTGTCTGGAGCATTCTTCAGTCCTTCTATGGAGACCCTTTACGTACTTCCGCCATTGTTGCTGTTGTTGATTCAGTTGTCTCCTCCATTTCTTTGTGTGATGACAGTTCCACTGACATAGGCTCGCTTGGTTCTACATCTGATGATGAAGATTGTGCATCCAGCTTCGATGTCGAGAGCATTACATAGGACTCTTCTCCTCTTTCTCTCACTATTCCAGAGAGTGTTGACACTTCCCACATCTCATCAGATATCGAGTAGTCCCATACTTAGTCTCACACCATCATTACACCCACCTCCTTTCCACTTCCAGTGTACGAGGCCCATTTCACTCCTCCACCTTCATTGGATGACTCATACCTATTTGACATCACTCTTCTGTTTGTTGAGCCCCCTCATTGGGATGAGTATCTACCTGACCTTAATCATCTTTTCGCAGAGTCTACTTGTGATGCTCTACTGATTTCTCATCCATCTACAGTGTTTCGAGAGGCATTCATCAACTCTGTTGTTGGGAGTTCCCCTTCCGGGAATCATGTCACTTCCACATTTCCAGAGACCTTCATTAATCCACCCTCAGTTGTGGATCCATTTTCTATTGTGGAGGATGTTTTTTTCCCTTCACATCACTTAGACATCCTTTCTGTTGGTGTTCCTCTTCACTCTGATAGTTCTATGCACGTGGCATTACCTTTGGTTCCTTGGCACTCACTCGCTATACCTATGTCACACTTTTGTGCACCAGACTCAGAGTTCTTCATGTTTCTACCTTCAGTTTCCTTTGTGGAGTGTGTGGACTTCCAGCACGTCATTTTTTTCCTTCCTAAGGGCAAGCACATAGTTCAGTGCGGGTGGCTCTTCTTTAGTCCAGAGGCAGAGGATCTTGTCATCGACATTCTTTTGGGAGACTTCTTAGAGCTACAAAGTTTAGATCCGTCCATGGCATCTTCTGCATTCCTCTCGTCTCGCTCTTCTTCTCTCTTCTTCTTCTATCTGAGAGATTGCCTCTTTGTACATGGGTACCCTTTCAGGATTTTCTATGGCCGGGACCCATATTTGGCATCTTTCTTAGATTAGAGAGTTTGTTTTTCTCTTGTGGTGGATGTTTTTCCCACTGGGTTTTCCTTCACTGCTTGGGATCTTTTTCTTGTACATGGGTACCTCATCAGGCTTTGTGTCGGGACCCATTTCTCATTTATGACTTGCCACCTCATCCTAAGTTACGATGAAGGGGGGTGTTGGTGTGTGTTATTTTCCACATCATTAGGTGAGTCATCTCACTTAGGTGAGATCGTAGGTCCACGTGTCATTTAGGGGTCATTATGAGATTCCCTTATGCATCAATGCGTCAGCACGTCAGTGTGTCAGCACATCAGTGCATCATATACATCATTGGGAGTTACACTTCTATTATGGGAATGTAACTCCCCCTCTCTACTCGAGTTGTCATGATTGTAGCACTGGGGGTTACTCAGCACCTCCTATATGTACACATCTTTTGATCTATGAGATAGAGGAGAGTTTTATGGCTTAACTAGGTTCTGCCCATTTGTCAAATCTTTGCATGCACATTCGGTTGATGCTCGATCCTCTCGAGATCTCTTCACGCTGCCGTTTGCATGTTTGTTGATGTGCACCTTGTCCCTCGTGATCCTCACTTGCCGTCACACCAAAAGCTCGAACTGATGGTGGAGAGGAATCTCATCGTGTTATTCATCTGCTACGCTAATACCCTCTCGCACGATGGAGCCGGGATACACCCAATCAGACCCAACGGCACATTAGGAGGCAGTGACACTGGGAATTTCTCAGGAGGTCACCCATCCCAGAACTACTCTGGGCGCAGCGCGCTTAACTAGTTGGTATCAGAGCTACATGACTTGTCGCCACACCAAAATCTCGAACTAATGGTGTGATGGCAAGTCATGCATATCTGATACCAAGCAGTTAAGCACACCATCCCCAGAGTAGTTTTGGGATGGGTGACCTCTTGGGAAATTCCCAGTGTCACTTCCTCCTAATGCTATTGGGCCTGATTGGATGTATACCCGGCTCCATCAGTGCGGGGGTGTATTGGCGAAGCAACTGCTTAACACTATCAAATCCCTCTCCACCATCAGTTTGAACTTTTGGTGTGATAGCAAGTCGTTTGGTATCAGAGCCAGGTAGTTAAGCGCACTAGCCCCAGAGTAGTACTGGGATGGGTGACCTCCCGGGAAATTCTCGGTGTCACTTCCTCTTAATATGCCATTGGGCCTGATTGGGTGTATACCCGGCTCTATCATGTGGGAGGGTATTGGCATAGCAACTGATTAACACAATGAGATCCCTCTCCACCATCAGTTTGAGATTTTGGTGTGACGGCAAGTCGTGCAGCTCTGATACCATGAAAGAGGGTTTGAAAAATCGCAAGTGAGGATCACAAGGGATGACGTGCACATCAATGAACGTGCAAACGACAACGTGAAGAGATCTCGGGAGGAGCGAGCATCAACCGAATGTGCATGCAAAGATTCGACAAATGGGTAGAACCTAGTTAAGCCATAAAACTCTCCTCTATCTCATAGATCAAAAGACGTGTACATATAGGAGGTGCTAAGTAACCCCTAGTGCTATAATCATGACAACTCGAGTAGAGAGGGGGAGTTACATTCCCATAATAGAAGTGTAACTCCCAATGACGCATATGATGCATTGACGCGTAAGGGAATCTCATAATGAACCCTAAATGACACATGGACCTATGATCTCACCTAAGTGAGATGACTCACCTAATGATATGGAAAATAACACACACCAACAACTACTCCATTGTAGAGCCTACATGTTACTTATCTGTTGGATTTGAAGTGTGGATTCGTTCAATTGAACCATTTCTTGAGTTTCTTCTTGCATAGGGTTGTGTTTGATCAATTTTGTTGGGGAAAAATTCAGATAACAATTTGGCACCTTGCAGGGGCATCTTTCTACTAGATGAAGAGATCAATTGCCTTGTTGTATCCATTGGGCACAGAGTTGTGGTTGGTGGCCCGATGTTGATCCTGTTTTCTTGAAATGGACCCTTTAAGACCCAATTTTAGTTGCTTTGTATTTGTTTAATTTAAAAAAGAGCAACTATTGCGAAAACTATGGGTCTCCTTGTTGTGAAAATGTTGAAGGGCCTGGTGCATTCACCTGGAGGCACATTGAGACTGTATAACAATGCAAACCTAGAGCAACAAAAAACCCATGTCACAACACTTAGGAAAACAAAACCTACGCTATAACAAAACAATGTGCATATGCACTTAGGGAATTATTAGGATCTATAATTCTTTGCCATCCAATTTAGCCAACTGTAAGGAATTTCTACTTTTGCACCTTGTGATCATATAGGGGCTGCTCCAAATGGCATCGAACTTGGAATGCCTTCCTGGTTTTTCTCGATCTGCATCCCACTTTAGAACTAAGTCCCCTTCTTGAAAGGTCCTTGTTCTTGCTTTCTTGTCAAAACTCTTCTTGATCAATGCTTGATCCTTTTCCATGCTCTCTTACTTATCCTACTTCCATTAGCTCTGAATACCTGATTGCCATGGGTCCAAACTCAGCTAGCTCTAACTGTTTCATGAGCTTTAAAGCAAGAAACTCCAATGATAGAGGCATATACAAGCTTGTATGGGGAGCTTCCTGTGGATATTTTGGATGTGATCCTATCAGCCCATAGAGCTGATTTGAGCTTTGTATTCCAAGTTCTCTGATTTTAATCAAGAGTCCTTCTGATAATCCTTAATAGGTTCTTGTTCATGGACTCTACTTGGCCCAAACCTTGAGGGTAATAGTTTGATGAAGTGTTGAGGTATACACCATTCTTGACTGCCCATTCAATGATCCTTGTACCCATGAATGCTAATGCATTATCTAATATAATAGTGGCATGGATTCCAAACCTGGTGGCTATCCCTTCATAGAAATCCAAGATGTTGGATTCATTTGCTTCTTTTAGTGCCACCACCTTAGTCCACTTGGTAAGATAATCTATTCCTGTAAGTATTCATTTATGGCTCTGGCTTGAATTTGGGTTAATCACCCCAATCAAGTCTAGTCCCCATTGCATGAATGGCTGATCCACTGAAATTGGGCGGAGGGGTAGGACTACTCGCTTTTCTTTCCCTGTGATGAATGCACACTTCTTACATTTCTTGATCCATGAGTAGTAGTCCTTGAACACTGTAGGCCAATAATAACAAGATTTTATGATCTTGAGAGCTGTTACTCGAGGAGAAAAGTGACATCTTACTTCTCCATCATGGAACTCATGCAACACTCCCTCAATTTAGCCTAGCCCAATGCACCTCAATATAAAACTATTGATATCCCTTTTAAACAAGACACCACCAACAAGCACATATGGGATGGCTTGTATTCTGAACTATCTCCTCTTTGCTTTGTTCCATTCCAGAGGGCACAAACCTGTTTGGAGATGATGCACGAAGGCTTGAGTCCAACATGGAATAAGTGCCTCATTATCTGGTTGCTCTTGATCATTCTACAATAGTAGGACAACCTCATTTTTATCCACTGACTCAGCCTGTTGCTTGGAGGTGAGCTGTTCACATAGACCCTTGCCACAAACTAGTTTGGTCACCTTGATCTCAATGTAATATTCCATTACCCGAGTGATCCAACCTGCTCTCTTCTCATTTAAGTCCTTTTTCAGGATAAAATCCTTGACACCGGCATGAGATACTAGCAGTTGAATCTTATTGTTTGAGACCAAGTGCCTAAACTTCTTCAAGCTCCTAATAACAATAAGGACATGTTTTTCAATGAAAGAGTATTTTACCTCATAGTCCTCCAAGATTTGATTGAAGAAGGCTATGGGTTATTCTGAACCTTCCTTGTTGGGCTGGACCAAGATGGCTAAGATGGTGTCTAACCCTCCAAAAGCATACAACATGAATTATTTTGAGAAGTCTGTGTTAATGAGAGTTGGGGCTTGTGATATTATGAGCTTGATGGCCTCAAAACTCTCCTTGCCCTCTTGTTGTTCATTTAAATACAAGATTCTTCTTTAACATCATGGTTAAAGGTTTCACAAGAGTGGAAAAATCAGGTACAAACATGTGAACAAATTTTATCCTCCCCAAGAAGCTTTGGAGAGAATTTTTGTGTTGTGGCAATGGAAATTTCTAAATGGATTCAACTCTTTCAGGATCAATTGTTAACCCTTCTCTTGAAACAATGTGGCCCAAAACTTTCCCCTTGTGAGCCAAGAATACACACTTTTTTGGGTTTAATGACACTTTGAATCTTCTACATCTCTAGAATACCTGTCTAAGGTGGAAGAGATGGTCTACAACATTCTTTGAGAAGATGGTGATATCATCTAGATACACCAAGAAAATATTGTTGATTAAGCCTTTGAATGCCATGTCCATAGCTCGTTGAAATGTTGCTCCATAATTTGATAGTCCAAATGGCATCTTATTATAAGCATATGTCCCCCATTTGGTGGTGAAGGCTGTCTTAAATTGATCTTCCTCTTTCACCATTATCTGATTATATCCTAAGTATCCATCTAGCAATGAAAACCTCTCAAAGCTAGCCACAACCTATAGGATTTTTTCCTTTGATGGAAGTGGATAGTGATCCTTAAGTAATGCTTTGTTCAGATCATGAAAGTCCACACATAGTCTTATTTCTCCATTTCTTTTCCTCAAAGGAACCAAGTTAGCAACCTAACTTGAGTGTTTGATAGGGAATATGATGTTGGCCTTAATTATCTTGTTCAATTCTTTCCTCATGAGAGGCTCAATGTGAGGATTTATTGGCCTTTGCTTCTATATTAAAGGCTTGGATCCCGGATCCAGCTTGATATTGTGTTTTGCTTGCTTTAGGTTGAAACATCTTAAATATTTGTAAGTCCAGGTAAAGACATCTGGGAATTATTGACAAAGTTGAATAAAATCATATGTTTCTTGTTGAGTGCTTACCTTGCCAATCTGCAACGTTTTGCCTTCTTCTATGAAAATGGGATTTGAATATTCACCCTTTACCTAAATATTCACCTTCTCCTTTCAGAATTGGTCATTTGGGTTGAAGATTGATTCCAAAGTGACAAGACCCTTTTCTAGCTTATTGGTCCTTAGCTGCACCACTTGATCGCCATATTGCTACTCCAGTTTGTCTTGGTTCCTGGAGGAGAAATCAGATTGTTCTTGTAGAAATTTGACAATCTGATGATCATTTTTGAAGACTTTCCAACTTGTGTTGTTATCTGGGACAGTTGGCCTCATAACCAACTTGATATGGGGCTGAGATTTATCACTCTTGATACTCTCTACAACATCAAATGCTGCCCCAATCACTATCAGTTTGTCTACTGCTTCATTCTCCTTCCTTGGGATGTAATTGATGTCGAATGCTTCGAAGTCATCGATGAGGTCCCATACCCAGTTCTTCTAGCTCTTTAACATGTCATTCTTGGCAGCATTTTATCCTCGGACCTAATTAGCAACTAGTTCACTGTCGCCAAACACCTACAAGTTCTTGATTCCTCATTTCCTTTCCCAATAAATTCCATGGATCAAAGCTTCATAATCCACTATGTTGTTTGAACAGGAAAATTGGAAACGGAAAGATGAGTAGTATTTCATACCTTGGGGGGAAACAAGCATAGCTCCTCCGCTGGCTTCTTGTCTACTTCTTGAGCCATCAAATAATAACTTTCATTACTCATTATCATCTTTGTGATCGGCTTAATGATATCGGGAAGAGGAGGATCCTCCTCATCCAAACAAGTATACTTCTAGCTCATATTCCTCCATCTCTTTATAGGGGTAAAAATCATGCTTCTTGTTCACCCATTCATCGAGGGTCAAGTATTGGATACACCCTACCTTGGTATCTCGCTTCACAAGTGCTTGAGAGATCCTCTTGATCAAAGGCTGAATAATTAGCATTAATCAGGCTGGGTACATAAGACTCAATATGGTAATCTACAATGGGATCAGATCTGATTATAGCCTTAACTCCATACCTTGTTCTAAAAAGCATGTGTGACCCATCAAAAAATAGATATCCTCTAATCTTAGCAGTGAAGTATCTCGACAAACACAATGAAAAATGTGGCGGAAAGTTTATTACTAATACATTTTGTAATACAGTCACATTGGGGCAGGTGTGTAGTGTGAGGCTTAAATCTTTGATGACTCCAACTGTTGTTACCGTTGTCCCATCTAATTACACTACACCCCTGGAGATGACTTTGTATTAAATTCCCAACTGATCAGCTATTTGTTTTGGCATTATAGAGCTACTTTCCCCAAATCAATCATGACATTATGTACCAATTTGTCTCCAATGATCAATCAAACATAGAATGGAGGGGGCTTCAGATTCTTACCTTGTTGTTCTCCATGTTTTCCCTCAGGATGAACCGCATTGGTAAACACTTTCTCTTGCTGGTTAGGGGGATGATTTGAGCTTGACCAATTGGCCATAGTAGTCTGCAACAGATCTCTTTGTCCTGGAATGACCAATGACTCCCACTTTGAAATATTCATAGTTATCTTCTTCATTTGGTCAATGATGTTAAATGAGCTATCCTTTTCTTTCCCCTTTACTGGTACATTTTTCTCTTGCACATGGGTCATTACAACCGCTACCTGAGTGGGTCTGGAAGGTGGCTTGGGATGACTTTTCATATTAGGAGTTACATTTTGAGTGCCAATACCTTGTGGAGTAATGGAGGGTTGAGGATTACCTGAGTTTTGATTGTCCTCTCCTGTATTCCTTTTCTTGGACTGTGTATTGGAAGCTATGCTTTGAGAAAGGGTTTGATTCATACCATAGAACCTTCATCTTGCTAATTAACAAGCATAATATCACTTGGAGGTACCTCTTGCTGAACCCTCTGCTACTGATTTTTCTCTTGGATAGACTCTTGTGACACACCAATGGTTTATACCATCAAGGCCTAGTTTAGTGCACCATTGAAACACATTGACTAGTTGTGGGGCTGATTGTATGGGAAACACAAATCATATTCTTGTGCCATGTTGTTTTGTGCTAGAACCAAGGCCCTTGATGTTGAAGATTTGTTAGGATCATGTGACCGGAAAGTCCTAACAACTTGATATTTTCCTTGGTTTCGGTTTTGATTTGCACCCTGAGCTAGTTGTCTATTTTGCTGATATGGGGTTATATCTTGATACTGATTTTGAGGCTGATATGGCCTAAAACTCTGAGCTTTCTTCCTTTTGATAGTCACTAGCTCATTCCCTAGGTTCTACGTAGTTGTTTCATAACTTCTTAAAGCTCTTTTGAGGTGTTAGAAGATGAGGTGGAGGCTTCAATTGAACTCTGATTCCTAGGAGTAGGTATAGGAGCTAATGTGGGTGTCTGTCTAGTGCTTGGATCTCCTAATTATGGGTATAGATGCATAGGCATCCTAGGATCAAGCTTGCCAACCTAAATCAAACAATTTTCAGCTCTAATGGAAATGTTATAAGCTATAGGTAAGGTGGTTCCTCCCATTAATTAAATCATTAAAGCAATATCATAAATTAGAGCTCTAAGAAAGTATAAGAAAGCACCTTCATCTGTGGGCCTTACAACCAATGGAATTCTGTCCCATGTCCTTTTAAATTTGAAGTTGAAATCTATCAGTTGTTCGTTAGGAGCCCTCTTGATGGTTGTCAAATTCTCCAACAAGGATAGATTATCCCCCTTCTCTCCAAATTGGTTGTGAATAGCTCTGCACAGATGGTCCCAAGTTTTAATAGAGCCTGTTGTTAGATGCCTGAACCATCATGAAGCTTTACCCTTGAGTGAAGAAGCTAACAATGTGACTGCAATGTCCATCTCAGTGATCTCATGAATTTTGCAGACATTTTCAATGTCTTGAATGTGGTCATCAGGAGAAATCTGGTTCTCTCGAGTGAAATGGGGAATGCTCTTTAATGCTATAACCAGGACTGGAATTTGTGCATTGAGAGTGAGTGGGCTGCTACCAGTGAAGTCAACATAGGGGTTGGGTGGTTGTGCCATGAGAACCCTTGTTGATTGAATTAATGACCTACTAGGTGGAGGTGTTTACAAGGTTTTGTTTGGTGGAGATGGAGACCCTTGGGCTCTTCTCCCCTCTCTTCCTCTGTCTGGGGACAAGTGCAAATAGAAAAATAGTCCCTCCTCTCTAGTTGTTGACCTTCTTTGTATTCTTCTCATGAACTTGACAAGCTTGGACTATTGAAACCAGTGGATTCTATCTATTTTGGAGTCACCATATCTATAACTTCAGAGCTTCTTAAAAGCTAAAATTACAGCAAGTGCACATTAGTCTTGCTGTAATAAAGATGGAGACCTCTTTGTCCCATCGGGCGTGCCAAAACTATTAGTGTAGAATCACAACACCCCTAAATGTATGCAAAAAGATAGGTTGAGGCTCTTAGTGTGATTACATAACATGGAGAATCTTTCAAGGTGTGGGACCTTGCGAGTTGAGAGAGCTCTCAGATTAAGGCTGATTCCTATTCCTTTGTTTAGGTAAATAAATTGAAGAGTTTTTATTCTAAGCCTACTCTATTTTACCAAGGAGACGGGGTTGAGAAGATACAAAAAATAAACCTAAGCTAACGAGATGATGCACCAAAGGAATGTTAAAAACTAATTTTTCAAGCTAACACAGACCATAGAAATGCAATGCAAATGACTTCCACAGATAACCGAACTGTAATGAGATATAAGAAGGCAACAATAAACACATGAGAGGGTTGAGAATCATCCATAGAAATATACTATTGCTCCAAAATTTTATATAGTGCATTAAAATGGCAAAGAGGAAAAATATTGCATTACAGCTTGAATGGGAGGTTTGAAAACTCCACAAATTCACTTATAGACAAGGGAAGAAGGGAGAGTGCAAAACAGAAATGTCTAACCCTTTACAATGAGCCATGTCCCTTCTTTTATAGATTTAGCATAGAGAGAAGAAGGAGAGAGAGGTGGGAAAAATAATTTGAAGCTCAACAATTGGCCATTAATTCCCTTGCAAATCCACCCATAATCTATCAAATCTTCATCAATTGCTTTTTCAGCATGTTGAAGGAGGAAGAACAGAGGATCAGATCAAATCTAATCTGGTTGTTGGAGCAATTGGATCCTACATTAATTGCACAAAGAAATTTTCCATTTTTACCCACCTAACTTCTTCAAAATTAAAGTTTTCAGATCTCCACAATGTAGATGAGGTCGAGATCTCTCCAATGGTGCCAATTTGGTTAGATTTTGGGCACTGGATCATAAGATATGACCATTTGAATATTTGAATTGGGTCCATACAAAAATGGTGGAAAAAATTTAGCAGAATGGGTATGTGGGCCCAAAATTCACTTTACGCTTTTGGCAAAAAAATACAAAATTGCAAAAATTACCTCGCAGCCCCGCAATACCTTTTTGTTAAAAATTCATTTTTAGGTCTACCAGTTCACATTTTCCATTTGGGAAAGAAATCACTCCAAGGCCCGTCAGCCCCGTATGCAATTTAGACATGACACGTGGCTCCTTGGGCATTGGTGGAGGCACGACTCATATTTATACTTTATGTCTCTTAGAAATAAAGCCAAAAGGTTAAAATTACTCCCGAAGACCTCCGCCTCCCCACTTTGACTTAGAACATGGCCACGTGGAGGGGTAGTGCTCATATGGGGACCACTTTTGGATTTTTCTTTTGAAGTTGCGCCGGGCTGACGTGTGGCTTCTTCCGCGGCTTTCCTTTATTCCTTTATGTTTTTTACTAAGTCCCTTCGCTTGGTGGGGCCATATATCTGACCTAGGACACATGGAGGCTTGGTGCTTGTCTAAGGACCCTTTTACATTTATCTTTGAAGATGCATCGAGATTACATGTGGAATCCTTGTGCTCATTTGATTCTCCCCTTTGGGCCGTGCCTTTGAATGTGTGCTATTAAGACACATGGTGCCTTATGCCTACACTATTATACTTAACCGATTTGGGCCCGCTTTTAGATTTATATTTGTTGACCCTTGGCCATGTGGAGGGTTGGCGCAAGTTTGAGTTTCTAACTTGGGCTCCCATCTTGAAATTACGTTAAGATGACACGTGTTTCCTTCCACTTATTTGGACTTTTCAATGACCAGCTCTATCCTTTTTTAGGCCTGGAACACGTGGAAGCTCCACAATTGTTTGGAGACTTATTTTTGAGTTTTATCCCTTGGAGATGCATCGATGAGGCATGTGGAGGCTTCCGCTGATTCCTCCATACTTAGCCAATTTTGGGCTCGTTCTGAACCATTTGTAGAGCCCAAAGACTTCAGTTTTTCTCCATTTCTTTTCCTTATGGCCTCTAGTTTTCTTTGACATGGTTTTCCTCCCTCCTTGACCCTACTACTCCATTGTAGAGCCTACTATTACTTATCTGTTGGATTTGAAGTGTGGGTTCATTCGACGGAACCATTTCTTGAATTTCTTCTTACACAGGGTCATGTTTGATCAATTTTTTTGAGGGAAACTTGAGATAACAATGACCTCATGAACAATCCTCAATATGATCCCATAATCCTCCAACAACTCCTTGAATTCCAAAAAACCCTTGTTCGTGGTTGTAAAATCCTTGATTTCTACATAGTCTCCCTTGACCAAAACTTTGCTTCATATTCTCCCTCAAAAACATAGTCACCATTGATGCTTCATCCTCTTCTCCTTCTCTTCTAGCACATGATAATATTAATATAGATTGTTTGCATGATGAGGTTATTGCTTTTGAATACATAGATGCTACTAATTCTACTTCTAATAATGACAATGTAAATGTGCATAATGATGTTCCTATTATTAGTCAAGATGAATGTAAATCTCTATCTCCTACTCTTCCTACTTCTGAAATTATTTCCAATGATTTTTATGTTGAATATGATACTATTACTAGTACAAGTTATTTATATGTTGATGATACTCTTGATGAAATCCTTTCTTGTGAAAATATGATTGATAGTGATTTTGATTATGCTTTTGATCATGAACATGTTAGTGATGATGTTGCTTCTATTAAGACTGTTGAATGTGAATTTACTACTCCTCTTTCTTCTACTTCTAAAGTTATTTCCAATGTTTCCCATGATGATTCCACTTCTACCCCTAATGCACCTCTTATTATGTCTCTTGAGCCTACACCTAGCATCCCCATAGAGTCTCCATGATTCTCTCCTCATCTCACACCTCCTTCTCCTCCTTCCACATCCACTCCTCCTTATCAAGTTCTGATGATCACTCATAATGGAAAGATCTAACCCCTCAATGTTCCTCTCACTTCTCCAACCATTCTTTCACATGATATTCTATCCCTCATGAATGCTCTTGGTAATTTACAATATCAAGTTCATACCCTTAACCTCGCAAGTAAATCCTATTATGATTCCATTGACAATAATTCCCTTCTTGGAAATCATATGTCTAATAATATTCACAATTCCTCTTTCCCTAAGGGTTTCGTCATGCCTACCTTTTCATGTTTCGATGGCATAGTCAATCCCTATTTTCACCTAAAGTGTTACCGATTGGCCATGGCTTATTACTCTAATGATCGTTTGTTACTATAAGCTTTTCATAATGGCCTTGTTGATCTTGCTCTCTAATGGTATATTCATTTTCCTAATGGATCTATTAGTAATTATTATGATATGGAGGATACTTTTCTTAGATTTTTGATTTAAAATAATGGTCCTAAAGTTACATATGAACATTTTCCTTCTTTGCATCAAGGAAAGAAAGAACCAATTCTAGATTACATTTTATGTTTCAATTCTTGCATGCATCAATTATTATTTCATCCTATTTATTTAGAAATGTAATTTATCTTTTTCATGCCTTAATTCCTCCATTAAAAGAAAATATATTATATGATACATGTGAATCATTTACTCTTTTTTGCTATAAAGTTATTGATTTAGAAAAATACCTCATTGTGGATAATGTCATAACACCTCCTTGTACTTATTCTCTTCCTCCTTTCCTACTAAGTATCACCCTCTTCCATTTATTACACCTCTTTCTTGGTCACCATCTCCTCCTCCACATAAGTTTCCTTCTTCCCCACCACTACATCGACATTCACCTAAGCCTTTACCACCTCCCAATAGTGAGCCATTACACTTTTCACATAATGCTAAACCACATGATGTCTTGCATACCTTACTTGATAAGAGGTTAATCCATCTACCTTCTAACCAACATCATCCACCTCACAACTTGCACCACCAACGTGACTTCCCTTTCTAAAATTTTCACCACATCAATGGCCATTTTGAAAATGACTTCTATGCTCTCCATGATTTCCTAGAAGAATTAGAAGAAAATGTTTCATTTCTTTCCTCTCTCACTCTCATGAGAGCTCTCTCTCCCCTATCCCACATAAGTGAGCTTCTACCACTATTCACTTATCTCCTTCACCTCCTCCTAAATTTATCATCATCCACCTCCTAAGGTCATTATCCATCCACATCCTCCAACTACTCCACCTATAGTTACATCATCTCATCCCTCACACACTCCTCCCGCATCTCATTAGCTTCCTAAACCTCCTTCTTCCGTACTTCCTATCACCACACATCTTATTATTGACACCATTGCCTTTGACATACAATTAAACACTTACCCTCACACCATTGTTGTTTCACATGTTCCCTCCATACCTCATAGTCCTTTTCTTCTTTGGTAGATGACATCCTTTTTCCATCTCATTACCCGATGACACACTCGTGTTCTTAAGGTTCATACATGATTGTTGATGGAATTGTTACTAAAATGAACCTCACTCTCACATTGGGGGAAATCAATCTTCTTCCCCCATCATCCTCATCACACATAATTACAAAAATTATTTTACATCTCATAATTATTCAATTATCAATACATCATTATTGCTACTTTTATTTATCTACCACCTTACATCACATACATACATTTCTACTTATTATATGTTATACCATACATTCCTATTCACATACATTCTTTATGTATTCCATTACTTAGTTATTATTTCCACATCCTAACACATTTCAACCATCAATATATATATCAAATCAACCATTTATACAATTCACATAGAATCTATAAAAATAAAAAATCTCTAATAAGGACGTATCATCATCATCAAGATAGTTAAAAATGTGCATCGAAATAAACGTGACATCAACACATGTATATATATATCCTCCAAATTCATAAGTTACAAAATACAATCATTGGGGGAAAGGCCCCACACATCAATACATAATATACAATACATCATCTATCATCCTCGTTATCACTATCTATATAATCGTAGAGTTCTTGAAATAAAAGCTTCACCACTAAATCTATGTCATTCATCTTGACCTTTATACCTCTCTAGATGACTCCTTAACACAAAAATATCCATCATCTACTCTGCATATCAACCTGGAGCTCCACATATCATGAAAATATATCATGAGATATGCCTCCTCCTATATCCTCTCTTAATCACTCTTCCTCTGCATGAGCCTTATCACACTCACTCAACAAAACCGTGCACGTCATCGCTATTATAACCAATGGGGAAAAAAATGGGCATGCTCACCCATAATAGCATCAACTCACTTTAGCATACCTCCTCCCATGAGCACATCTAAGGGCACATTTTGAGTCATTGTGCGTATGGATTTATCCACAATCACCAACCAATAATCATCCCCTGCAATCCCACCGTAAACATTAGCTATTACCCATCTTTACATCAATCAAAAAATAACATACACACCAAATAATACTTACGATCCGCTCTTACCACTGCTACATCATCTATCTTGGGGGTAGGTACCTATCCCTCACCTCCTCCTACTTTCAACTCACTGAATATATCCATAATTACTAGAAATTAAAACACCCATCTGTGTGTTACCCACCATTGGCTATACGCATGAGTGTACCCAACATCATCAATATGTATATATGCCTTATGACATTATCCGCCTCATCCCGAACTGGATGCACTAGCTATACTCATATCATTCTTGGTCTCACCCTTGGTCATCTCACCGCCCTAGTAGATTGAAACCATATATATTGCTCCAGGGGTACATCCTAGGCCATGCCAAACTACCTAGATATTATCTCAGCCTAGAACAACTTATTCACTCCTAGGAAATGATCCTCTAACCACATGGTGTGTCATATGCACCGTAAATCCACACCATCCTCTACCCATCCACCATAGTCTCTATCTAGTCTCCATATAATGGCCCAAGGTCCCATGTGATCTATCGTCAACCTTTATGTAGTCTTACCCATCCTCCAACTATGGTTACCCACCCACATCACTATGAATATCACAAGTCGAGCCTAATCAACACATGGCCCACTGAGTGACCTCAATATAAATAAACTCAAGCACCGACACATGTAACAAAGTACTGTCTCTTAGCCCATCATCATGATCCTAATATGTAATTCTATATAATTCCCTATACAAATAGGCCAATTTACAACATACCCAGACATTTCTAGTACCTTGATCCTATATGCTATGATAAATCTCAAGCATTATGTACAAAATCCCAACTACACCACCCTCCACTACCACTGATGAAGCTATGACAACTGCAATAAATTTACACAATCACGGAACCCCATATGTCAAAATAGCATCCAAACTAATATGTGTCTCATAATATACTCATGTCCTTGTAAAATATCACTATGTCACCCTCATCTAATTGTGGGCATCCAATACGGCTATGATCTATACTCTCTCTCCTATTATAGGAAACCACGATATCCTAAATACATCCTCTACTATTAATGTCGTCTCCCATGTTAGAAACCAAAATGTTCAAGTATTCGCATATAATATCTCACATAGAGAAGTAAACATAGGGATATTATGGGATATCTCCCCCACTCTAGCAATGTGTCATAAGTCCAAAAACCAATATATCCCACTCAACATCGGATAACCGTAAAGTAAGAAATGTACTCAAGTGATGACCCACACGAGACTCTCTAGTGTATATGTCCCTCTACACAACTTAAAAAGTAAATAAATTCTTATATTAGTACACTAGGCATACCACGAAATCCCTCAAGATATCATAAAATTAATCGAAGTATAAGCATTTTGCAAAATAGTTCCCAAAACCCTTCCATGGGGTGTTAGTTCCTAGGAGCAGGTCACTAACATCTATAAGTAGGTCTCCAGTGTAAAGAAATGGATGCTAGTATCCCTAGGGACATAAACACCTTGTCCGCTTCTGTCTTACTCAAAAATGCCCAAAACTAAAAAAATTAAAAATTTATTAAAATTACTAAGAACCGACATATTTGACAAATTTTTTTGAAAATAATCACACATACCAGCTCCTCGGTCATCTGTGAAGCCATGACCATTGCCACTCTCTCAAATCTCGTCAAAATTTCTGCCCTAACACATGGCATTTTTGTAACTGACATCTTAAATTTCAACTACTCTCAGCACAAATGAAGTTACATTTTACCTTTTCACTATTACTATACATAGTAATTCCAATTTACCGTATACTATAGTTACTATTTACCTCTATTTTTCTAACTAATACATGGCATACGGTTTTTCTCATATCTTGATCTTTGTTACTCCATTTTTCTCCCCATTTATGCCATACCGATCATAATATCCTCTACCACCGTACCATATAATTTTCACCATCTTATATTCAAATCTAGTACATGTAAAAATACATACAAACACATACTTTGTCAATATTACTATCTCTTATTTATTATCTCTCATTCAATGTTACACCTTTTTATGACCTTACTTTTGGCTTTGTGCTAATTTCTCTACCGTTCACCCTTTCATCGAAAGGGGGCATATAATCGAGATCATCTTATAATACCTCTTAGGATAAAACACAATAAATCAACTCCTAACACATTACTATCACAATTTTCTCTGAACTCATTAAAAAAAGGTATAATCACTCTACACGATAGTCAATACTTTCTACTATTTCAAATTTATTTCCCAAAATGACCTAATATGGGGGAAAAACAAAAATATATCCATAAGTAATCTCCTAAATACATATTATCTTAAACAATCTTCCATCACATAAATCAAATCAATCAATTGGCATAATAAGCACACTTGGTATTTCTCCCAGATGAACTAACTTGGGAGAAACATTATATTACTATCACTTCTAGATGACCTAAATTGGAATAGGTCCAACACTATTGAAATTAGAACACCCATTATTGTAGGATTATTGGAAATGAGACATCATTTCCTTTCCTATATTTCTCCTATATGGGTTCTTCAATTGAAACAAATAATTTTTCAATCAGAACTATCAAAACTAAAATTGGTCTCTATTCATCTGCAATGGTTGGACCTTATGGGGATGTATTCATGGATGGAGAGTAAAACTATACCTATCTCCTCAAAAGAATTCCTCTAGCATCAGGACAGCAAAATTCTCCCATTTTCAAACAAAATCAAGTTGGGAATTGATCACTCCCTACATCTTCTATCACCTTGAACAATAATTCAAACTCCTATAATTATCTAAATAATTTCAAATATTTCACCAAGTTCTCCTTATGATGGTTTTCTATCTCCACTTATTCTACATGGGTCAAAGCGTTGATCCATGGTTTTCCATGCTACAATTTTCTACATTCTAGATTTATTTTCCAATATGGCTTCTTCAAACTCCATACATTTACTTCCTTTACACTACTTTAATTTCATTCCAATAGCATAAAGGGGGGGAATGCAGACAAAAAATCACCCATATATTACTATTTTACTATGTAAATCGTATTTTATTTATATGCATGGATATTAAGAAAGAAAAGTATTCATTAGAAACACCATCTCTTGTACATATATGTCTTTTATTTATTTTTACTATAATTCTCTTCCACATCTATCATTTATATATCCACTTCTAGTCAAGTCACAAGGATCCCTGTTTGTTTTTCTTTTCACATTTATCATCATTTCCAAGACACTAGCACCCACTCTGGACAATGGATCCTCGGTGCTTGCATCCACGAGTTCTTATGTCCTATTTATTTCTTTTCCTCATTATGAAATTTGTGGTCAGATTTTTTTACTTTTCTTATCCTTATCCTGTGTTCATAGTTGTCCTTTTGTGTGACTAGTGTAAAAATTCAAACAAGAGATCTTTATATATACAACATACAAATTATTATCCTAGCTGGCAATTCTAAGGGGTAATCACATCTACATACTATTACTACCATCAAAGTGACTGCATTTTGGGCTATATACACTACATAGGAAGGGGAAGTGGTGAATTCCATTCCACCCATTTACATATAATCCAACCATATCCCACTGTCTTTGTGTCATTTGCGTGAGGGAAACCTAAAGATACTATTTCAGACATAAGCACATATAACTACATGGATTCTAGAATGTAGCGCAATGCTCGGTAATAATTTCACTCTCTGGGTGACCTACGGGGTCAGTCTAACTTCATATTTTGCATATTTTATTCATATTTGATGTGTTTGTGAGCTTGTGTAGGTACTTGTGGGTTTTTTTCTAGGTTATGGGTATGATCAAAACCTTAACAATGAATGTAATGTGAAAAATTAGATATTAAAATGGTAGTCTTTAAACCCATAAAAGAAGAAGATCCTGGTCATTTTCATAATCACCATCACCCAGAGTTAGACAACAATGTCTAGACATCTCTATCCTCCAGTGGGAACCCATATCCTGATAAGTACAAAGCTCCAGAACTCTTAGTGAGATTATTTTGACATCATTCCATTCCAGATCTACCATATGATAGAATAGAATAAGATTGCAATGACCAAAGAGGGACAGAAGCCTCACAAATATTATTGATCATGAAATAAGATTACATAACAAATACAAGAGCTGTAATATTTATAGATATAGACAACCTCATATGGATAGACATGACACCCTAACAGGAACCAACTACAAGATGATAAGACCCATCTCACATGCACATGTAATTACTACTAATACCAATATTGAATGTTATCCAACATAAAAATATTGAATGCAAGTCACTAGACTAGAGTGCACATGTTGCACATTATTAAATAAAAGGCAATGCAATAAATATGCCTATGCTAAATTATGCTAACATTCCCCCCCTTAATTTTGCATAGTTTCCAATGAAGTGGAGAGGAACTCTCTAAACAGTGTGAATTTGTCACGTGCTAGTGACTTAGTGAAAACATATGCCTTCTATTTAGCTGTAAGACAGAACTGGAGCTGTATGTTGTGCTTCAAGACATGCTCGTGTATGAAATGAACCTGTACTTCAATATGCTTGATTCTCTCATGAAATACTAGATTACGAACAAGCTTCAGAACTCCTTTATTATCAACATATACTAGAGTAGATTTCTGTTGTGGTAGACCAATTCCTTCTAGTATTTGGCGTAGCCATATTGCTTCACAAATAGCTTCACCTGCAGCTCGATACTCTGCTTCTGTAGAAGAGCGAGAAACAAAGTTTTGTTTCTTGCTTCCCCATGATATTAGTCCAGATCCCATAAAGAAGACGAATCCTGATGTTGACTTCCTATCATCCATGTTTCCTGCATGATCTGAATCTGAATATCCTGTCAAGAAGAAGTTGTCGTTCTTCTTGTACTCTAGACCAAGGTCAACTGTACCCTTTAGATATCTCAGTATTCTCTTTGCTGCTTTCCAATGACATATTTTCGGTTCTTGCATGAAGCGTGATAAATAGCTGACTGCAAAGCTGATATCTAGTCTAGTATATGTCAAGTAAATGAGACTCCCGATCAACTGCGATAGAGAGTTGCATTCACCGGTGGTGATGGATCGGAACAAGATAACTGAAGTCTCACTTCCATAGGTGTAGCAATAGGAGTGCAGTCCATCATCCTAAATTTCTCGAGCGTTGTCTTGGTGTATTTCAACTGCGACATAAATATATGATTCTCTTTTTGCCACATTTCCAACCCAAGACAATAGTGCATGAGCCGAGATCTGTCATGTCGAACGATCGATTAAAATCCTTCTTTGTTGCATCAATCATCTTCACAGAACTACCTGTAATGACTAGATCATCGACATAAAAAACCACAATGACAATCTCTCCCCCTTGCTTTTTGAGGTAGAGATTGGGATCATAAGGATTCCTTTCGAATCCATGACTTATGAGATGCTCATCAATTTTGATGTACCATGCCCGGGGTGCCTATTTTAGGCCATATAGAGATTTTATGAGTCTGCATACCATCATCTCTTTTCCTGGTATTACATAACCCTATGGCTAAGTCATATAGAATTCTTCTTGCAAATCTCCATTAAGAAAGGCACTTTTCACATCCATTTGGTGGAATTTTAAACCAAATTGTGTAGCTAGAGCAAAGATCATCTGATTGTCTTGATCTTGGTTGTGGGAAAATGTCTCCTCATAATTAATGCCTTCTTGTTGTGCATACCCCTTTGCTACAAGCCTTGCTTTATACTTGTCAATAGTCCCATCTGATTTGTACTTAGTCTTGAATATCCATCTGCATCCAATGGGTTTCTTCCCTGGTGGAAGGTTGACAAGTTGCCATGTGTTGTTCTTCATCATTGACTGATACTCTGAATCCATGGCATCTTTCCAAGCTTTTGATTGTAGGGCTTCTTGAACTATAGATGGCTCAACTGTTTCAACAACTCTACTCATTAGGGCATAATTGACCACTTCACGAGCTTGAATACAAATTCTAGGTCTAGGATTGGATGATGTGCTAGGTGCTTCATCCAAATTTGCATCTCTTATTAATTGAGTATACCATTTAGGTAACTTCTTAGCTGTTCCATTGGCTTGTGGTGGATCCAAGTTTTCACCATCATCCAATTCATCACTGTCATCTTCAGTGGGAACATCAAATTCTGTCTTCACAAGAGGTGTATTCTACATGTTTGTTGAGTCGTTGAGTGGAGCATCTGCTTGTTTCTTCTCAAAGAACTCAACATCCCTACTTGTGTATACTTTCTTTGCTTTTGGATCCCATAATCTGTACCTAAGTGCTTCTTCATTGTATCCAATGAATATCAGTTTCTCATCTTTCATATCCAACTTGTTCCTATTCTTCTTAGGTATGTGCATGTTAGCTTTACACCCAAATACTCTTAGGTGTGTAATTGATGGTTTCTGATTTGACCATGCTTCTTGAGGTGTCACTCCTTCAAGAGCTATTGTGGGCACTCTGTTCAAAAAATAGACTACAGTTCTTGCAGCTTCTGCCCAAAATGTCTTTGTTAAACCTGAGTCATCAATCATACATCGCACCATTTCCATCATAGTACGATTCCTTCTCTCAACTATACCATTTTGATGTGGTGTATGAGTATGAGGCATTTGTCGAAAAATCCCATGAGCTTCCAGGTAAGTCTTGAACTCATTACTTGCGAATTCCCCTCCTCGATCTGAGCGGAAAGTTTTGATCTTGCGACCAACTTCATTCTCAACAAGTGCTTTGAACTTCTAAAATGTCTCAAAGGCTTGAATCTTGTTTCTTAGACAATATATCCACATCTTTCTTGAGTAGTCATCAACACAAAGCATGAAGTATTGACATCCAGAATGACTTGGTTGCATGGGCCCGCAAAGATTGGCGTGCACCAAATCAAGCTTTCCCTTAGCTCTATATGTGTTCTTTTGGAAGGGTACTCTGTGTTACTTTCCAGCTAGGAAATTGTGACACTTGTCAGTGTTGTGCTTGAGTATAGGAAATCCTTTCACCATGTTTCCCTTTTGAAGTGTTTGGGGATAGCCAAAACTGTTGTGACCATATCTGTGATGCCATAGTTCTGCAGATTGTGTGTCTTTGGCCACTAGAGCTTGATCATCCTTGTGGAAAAAATCAAGTTGGAACATGCGTCCCACATTGGAGGCTTTTGCTACAATCTTGGAACCTCTTGACTTATCTCTTATCAAGCAAACGTTTTCTCCATTATTATTATCAAAATCCAACTTCAAGTTGTGATCAAGGAGTTGACTAACTGATAGCAAATTCTTGGTAAACCCAGGTACATACAATAAATTTTTGATTTTGCAGTCATGCTTTCCAAGAGGTAGTGAAATATTTCCAATCCCCTTGAAACTGTATGATGAGTCATCACCTAATGACACATGGTTCTTATTAGGTGAGTCACGCAGTGTGTAGAACCAATCCTTGTGTCCATTCATGTGTCGAGTTGCACCTGAGTCAACATACCAAATATCTTGTGTGGACTTGGTTTCTTCATAAAATTGAGTAGAATACATGTGGTGTCCTTCATCTGAATCATCCTCATGTTTGGAAATGTACCCTTGTTGTTTGGGTTTTCTTTGCCAATTACCATTTTTCTGCGCTTGATTGTTGTTGTTGTTGGACTTCCCTTGATTTGAATTATTGTTACCCTGTTGGTTATTAGGTTTTAAATTGCTTGATGAACCCTTTTTGTAGGAATTGTACCAACAATCTTTGATTTCATGTCCCCCTCTATTGCAAATGGGACACTTCTTGGTGTTCTCTCGTTGACTTTGGTACCTTTGTTGGGACTTCTTGTGATTGGACTGAAATTTCCCCTCTCCTTTATGATTGGAAGATAGTGATTGCTCATCTTCATGATCTTTGTTGTTCATTGCCTCTTCTTGTTGGAATATATTTACCAACTTCTCAAAAGTGACTGTGTGTTCACTTATATTGATAGTTGTCACAAAGATTCTGTAAGAAGGAGGAAGTGCTCACAACACAATTGGTACGAATTCTTCATCACTTATCTCTTTTCCCAATGCCAATAGAGATGCCCTCAAAGTAGCAACTCATCTCAAAAAAACTTCAACCTTCTCATTGTGCTTGAACTTGAGAGTATGCAGTTGTGATAGTAGGTTGAGGATGACATTCTTGTTCTTTTCCTCATAGACTGTGCACAACTTATCACATGCATCCTTGGTCGATGTGCCATCTCTAATGTGGGGTTGCACATCGTCTGTTACGCTAAACAAGATGATCAACTTCACCTTTTGATTGGCCCTATCAAATTCAACTTGTTGTCTTCCATCATCAAGTGATCTTGTTGTTTTTCTATCTACAACTATCCATAGGTCTTCAAACTCAAGTAACATCTTGATCTTCGGTTTCCATGCAGAATAGTTGTCTCCTCTAAGAAGTTGTGAATCTGGAAAGAAGAAATTTGGTGCTTGTGCACCCATTTCTGCAATCTGAATTTCTAACAAAGGGTAAGGCTCTTATCACTCCAGGTTTATGGTCTCCCTCTCAATATACCGTGAGGCCGATATACCAAACCTTTCTATATACGCTCCCTTCCGATATACCCATTGGTATGTGGAAGAAGATCACCGTTTCAATATACCCGTTAGTACGGAAAGAGGTGTTAACGCATGTGAAAGAATTTAGTATGTGGTACTTAGACAGTACGGAGAGGGTTTGTGCTAGCACAAACGGATGGGAGGGCTCAAATGTGTGTGTATTGTGTCTTTATTACTCCCTGTCAAATTTATAGGGTCGATGCCCAGACGACATTTAGGCAGCTATGTTAGGCGTTACGTGCAGTAGTAGTCATGATGGCATTACCCGTAAGCACTTCCTAGAGGCACCGTATATACTGCACACTGCTATGAGATCAAAGATCTCGTGTGATAGAACCAAACATAAAATAAAAAATTTGCACTTTTTTTTTTTCACTTTATGCACCAAGATTAGTACAAAATACTCCAAAATTACATCAAAATGAAGTTTTTGTGTTCCCCCTCTTTAGAAAAAAGGGTCTAGAATCACAAAATACACAATTTAGGCCAAAATTTTTTTTTAACCCCCAATAGGTGTTTTTCCGCTAAATTTAGCGGTGGCTCTAAATGTGTTTGGTGAGCTTCTAAATTTGAAAATCTCCCAAAATTTAGTAATTTCACTAAATTTTCTATAAAAAAATAATTTAATAAAAAATATGGAGAGAGTGTGAATTGAACCGCTGACCTGTTTGTTCCCAAGATCCAAACAAACAATCTGAATATTGTTTTCACTTTTTCTCACAAACTGTGATCTAATTTTTTTAAAATTTTGACAGCAGCATCATACAATATTTTTCTTGAAACCCACAAAATTTTAGAAGAATCAGAATCTTAGTTTTTGAGATCTTACCAATTTACCAGCTAGATCTGATTTTTTTTTCAGAAAAACTGATCTGACTTGTACAAACTTTTTGTCACATGTAGAGGCCGAATCTGAAGATGATGTAAAATGCAAATTTGTTCACCTCCTTCTTATTTTTCCAGAAAAAAAAAAACAACTCATCAATCTAACATTGTATGAAAAAGTTACGTCCTTTTTATTAAGAGCTATCTGCTGGAATTTTGTTGATGGGACTGCTTCAACCTTTGCTCCCGAATTCTTCACACCTCCACTTTTAGATCTGATTTTTTTATAAAAAAAATTATTAGATCTGATTTTTTTCACTCTTTTTTTAGATCTGCAATTTTTTTCAAGATCTTTCTCCTTTTTTAAGATCTTTTTTTTTTCACAAATCTTTTTTTTTTTCAAGATTTTTATTTTTTTAAAAGATCTCCAAATCTGAAATATTCTGCCAATATGTTGGATCAATTGGCTATGCATATGACCAATCAAAAAAAAAAATTACCTTCCAAATAAGTGGATATGTCAAATTCTAGTTGAAGGATGCTTGGAAGGAATGGAGGTTGCGGGATGCTTCAATGGCTCTCCTTTGATGCAGATCTTCTTCTCCAATGGATCCTCTCCAATAGTGCTCCTCTTCAACCTTGCTTGGATAGAACCTACTCTGATACCAAATGATAATAATGGTATAGCTCTGATACCAAATGATAATAATGGTATAGCTCGATACCAAATGATAGAATAGAATAAGATTGCAATGACCAAAGAGGGACGAAATCCTCACAAATATTATTGATCATGAAATCAGATTACATAACAATGCAAGAGCTGTAATATTTATAGATATTAGATAGCCTCATATGGATAGACATGACACCCTAGCAGACACCAACTATGAGATGATAAGACCCATCTCACATGCACATGTAATTACTACTAATACCAATATTGAATGTTATCCAACATAACAATATTGAATGCAAGTCACTAGACTAGAGTGCACATGTTGCACATTATTAAATAAAAGACAATGCAATAAAATGCAATAAATATGCCTATGCTAAATTATGTTAACAACATACACATAGTCATAAATATCTACAGATCACACAAAAATCAGATAAGTCATATATCTTTTCCAGTTTCTTATAGTCTTGCATTACTTGAGCACTTAACATTTGTATTTCTTGTATTTTATCATATTATACATTTTTGGTTACTATGAAACATAGATTTTATTCCAATTAAATTAAATTAGTGCTCTTTAAACCCTTATGGTTAATAATGGACTAAGAATACAACAAATATTTAACCATGAAAGTGTGATATTGTGGAAGGTTCCTATTCATGATGTTCTTATTGTAATTATGTCCTAGTTTCATACCTATTCATTTATATAAGTGTGATGTTGTTTGCATCTTGTTTCATTATGTTATTCATGTTGTTGTAAACATTACATGTGGCGTTGTGCAATCTCTTGTGATTATTTATCATGTCGCATATTTATATCAAGTAAAAAAATAAAATAAAAAGTATCATGGTATTTTTTTCTTATGTTTGGATCCCACATAGATAGGCACTATAATTGGTATCAGAGAAAAGGTTCACATTCTCAAACCTCTAGGACATTTTGGTGATACGATGAATTATGCACAAGGGTGGAGGAGTTAGAGGAGTAGTGTGTTATTTTGTTGTGATGTGAAAAATGTGGTACTTGTGATTATGTGAATGTACCTATTGTGGTTACAATTTGGCATGGACTTATTATGATATTTATGTGCCTCTCGATGGGAGTAATTTCTCTCTTTCTTGTGAATTCAACATGAAATTCATGTGTATTACCACCTTGTTGTGTGAAGGGAATGTTTTGTGAACCACGAAAGTGTTATGATTCTTTGAGTGATATTGTAGATGTGGATCAATGAGTTGCATAACAAAGTGTTTTGTAATGAAATATGTCATATTGTGTTAATTCCCCTGTGTTGTGTTGTTTTATGGCATTATGTCACAATGTTGTGCTATATTGGAATGTATGTCATGATGTTAAATCTCTATGTTTTTGCATACACACACACACACACACACACACACACACACACACACACACACACATTAATTATAAAGAAAGATAGTGAAGTAGGGTCATATGGTGATTTTATGACCCCTAATGTATTGTACTCACACTCTTAGTGCATTATGTGGAAATGTACATGTTGTAAGCCATGGAATATTATTATGTTATATGCCCTTGTTTTTTCCATGCATAAGATGACGTGGTTATTATGCCTAATCCATCATTCTATTAGTAATGTAGTTATGTGTTATGTTTTACATGCTACACTATTGATCCCTACAAGTAGCATCCAAAAGTGTATGTGTGGAGAGAGAAGTTGTAGACTAGGTGACCATAACCTTGAGCCAAGTACAAGTTTGAAAGTGGAGTCTCATGTAGACTGAAAACCCATTTCTATCCATTTAATATACTACAAGCTTGCTCATAATATTTTCCATGTACACCACCTTAGACTCATGCTTATGCAAACTAGTGACTCTTATCTCTCCTATTTGGATTGTACATTGAACAATACTATGTGAAATTGACCATGTGGAGCCTCGTATGTGTGATTTGGAGATATAATTATTATGGTTATATGTATTTTGAGAGATTAGGCTTGATGTATGAGTGCTAGCAAATCGATGAGTACCCCTTTGGTGGTCATAGAATGGCGATGTAATGATCATAATGTGATCTTTCTATGTTTGTAATTTATTCGTAAATAGATCATTTTCTTTATTTTGTTAAGAACCAACAATTTTCTTGATTGATACACTCCTAAATTTTGGGGTTTGGCTTTATTTTAGCTAACAAGATGCCTTTAAGATGCAGTACTGCGGCTATTTACCTATTTATTTCTCTTATTTTGAAAATTTCTTTTGAGTTTGAAATTTTTCTAGCCTAGCCCAAAGTTTGGGATTTGTTACCACTTGGTGTTTGGATTTGATTGTTATGTTGGTGCTAATGTTGTGATGTGATGGAATAGGGTTAGGGATTTTCCATGGAGTGGTTGGACCTATGGACCCACTTTTTAGTATGGGGGTATGCCCTAAGCGAGTCATGGACTGTGTAGTATTAAATTACATGTCACTATGACACTTGGTTTGAGGTGATGAGGCCCTATGTTCCTAGGGCCATAGGGTGACTTGACTTCATTAAATGGAGAGATAAGATGACATGACTCTCTGATGAGTGACTCAATATGGAGAAATAAGGTTATGCGGCTTTGTGGTGACTAAACAAACATGAAGAAATACGGTGAAGAGGCTCTATGGTGAGTGATCTAGCTTATTTTTAGGCACTATGATTCATTCTCTATTAGGAGGTATAGAGAGTTCTTTGGGAGGCTAATGGAGATTTCAGAGGCATATGGAGCTGGTATGTATGATTCATGAGTTACCGCTATGAGTCATGTTATGTATTGTTATGTGGAGGCTTGATGCTCCTCTTTGTTGGCATGTGCTATTGGATCTTATCTAGATAATGTGTGGGTATTGTCATGGATTTTAGTCATGTGATACATGTTATTTATGTACTCGTGTGATGCCTCATTATATGTTAGGCATGTGGGCGTGTTAGATCTATGTTTGGGGAATATGTGTTGAGAATTTTATGCTATGTGGACTACTTTTTGTCTTTCCATGTTGAGGTTAGAGGTTATGTGCTGTGATTCATTTGTGAAAGCATGCTAAAAATGTGTCTGTGGGTTTCTCTTAGCATGTTTTGTACCATATGTGACATTGTGATGTTAACTACTTTGGGGTAACCTACTGGAACATTGAAATTTGAAATCCTCAATAAGTGATAACATTATGAACATTGAACAAGTAAACTATGTAATCATTACAACTTATAAATGGTGAATAGCCTTATGAGAAAACACGTGTGTATGTGTTTCAAAATGATAATAATTTTTTTGATATGAATCCTCCATGGATTTAAACCGCTGAACAACGAAGTCTTATGAGCTTGGAAACTAAGAGTAGGTGTTAGGGAACAGATTAAATGAGTAATAAATATAAAGAGTAATGATGATCTTCACAGAACATTAAGAATTTGAGGAAATTTTAAATTATGTTTAACCTCGTTGGTGGTTGTTGTTTAATTAACATATCCCTTTTTGGTAATCATAAGTTGTCGTTGTTGACTTCCCATGAATGCTCACCCCTCTTAGTTCCTATAGTGTTTCACATTATGGATGATGTTATTATAAGGGAGGGGGGATGTAGTTCCCCCTAAGCCTAGTAGAAAAAATTTCCTTGCATTTTCCATAATAGTTGTGGGGATTTTTGAAAAGTGCTCATGTTGTTTTCCAGTCATCATGTGCCATGGAGTTTTGGATAATTCTCATTCGGTTGTCATTTATAAGTGTTTAAAATCCTTTCCCAGTGATTGTGATATAGTCATTAAACTTTGGTCAGTGTCGGGTTGTATTTTTGACCACCTACAAAGTGATCAAAAAATATAAAAAAGAAATAAATTAATCAATTATGGTAGTAAAATAATAAGGATTTTTTTAAGTGTCCTTTTGCGGATGAATCCTTTGGAACCCTTGAATTTTATTTTTCCTTCAATGATGTGGTGATGTCATTCATCTTGTGATTCATCCAACTCTAGATGATTTTCAAACCTTGAGTTTGAAATATTTCTAATGTTAAATGCCAATCTAAATATTCATATTATGATATAAATAAAAGGATTTCACATAATCCTCACTAAAGATATTTATGTAATAGGTGGCTTATTAGGGAGTAGGTAAAGTTTTGGTTAAACCAAATTTTAAAATAATAAAATTAGTCAAAAAATTAACTATAAAAAGGGGATTCAATTAAATATTAGATAAAAAATAAAATATAGATAATATCCTTAAATTATCCTAATTGATCAAGACTTGTGTCAACCCCATGCCAAGGAAGTGAAATAATGGAATTTTTGTAATTGTAAGAAGGTTTTTAATTTAATTTCTTAGCATGCATGTATTCTTAAGAAGAATGATGAAGTTTGGTTTTGTTATTGCATCCATATTTGAAGTGAGATTTTTTTTTGTTTTCCTCTCATGCTTTGTGGCTGCTCATGCATTGGTAGAGTAGTTATTGAAATGGGGGATGCCTCGATATTATTACCAGTTGACTTCTAACTTGTGTTACAATGGAGCTTCTATAAAGGCTTGGACATCCTCCCACAAAATTTTGAGGAGGGAGATTTTTTTGAGGATGTAATTGCATGCACTTGGTGGACACATATGAAGATTTAAAAAAATGATTTTGGGCATATGAACTGATTGCCTGTGAATTGTCTTGGCATTGTTTATTTTTTAATTTTTTAGTGTGGTTTTTAATGATAACTTCAGCCAGGAGGATGAAATTTTAGTTTAAATTCCTCATTGGGCTTTGCAAAAGAAATAAAAAATAAAGATGGGGCACTTTGATTGTAGGATATAGACAAAATGATTTGTTGGAAAAGGATTTGGGAAGTACAAGAAAATGGTTTTGACAAGTGTAAATAGACATCACAACATACGCCAACACCTCCTTTATTCGCCTCTGGCCTCAATTTTTCTTGTGGTGATTTGTGCTAGCAGTGGATGAAATTAACATTATTTTTTTCTACCTTATTTTATTTTGTCTAGTTTCTAATGGAAAACCAATGCAAGGAATATTAAATATTTGTTAAAATTCAGACAAAAATGTGGGTTCATGGACAATAATGATTGTTGGATGCGCACTCTATGAGTTTGTTAAAAAGGAATTTAAAACTTTAAAAAAAAAAGTAAATTAGTCGGTGTAAATCCAAACACCAAAACTCTTGCCATCTCCTTCCTAGCCCATACAAAAATGAGAGCTTTAGAAAGAGTAAGAACAATAAATCAAATCATATGGTTAGGGGAATTTTGTATTATGTTGTTGATTTTGTTGCTACCCTATCAGCTGAGTATGTAAAATGTGGGATCCTAGGAAAGGTGTGTGAATTATTTGTCTAAATGATTCAAGGAATCATAGATTTATGGTTTTCAATGGTTATGAAATTTGCACATAGAGTGTTATGATGGTGTCTCACCTCAAAGTATTGCAATAAAATAGATAAGGGTAATGGGTGTAGGAGGAATACATGTGAATAGTCGGGAGAAGGTTGTGTGCATTGTAGATGTTGATCAGACTGAATGTGAGAGCTTCCTTTTGGCTAGGAGGAACTACCTGTAAATCACAATAAGACCACAAGAGAGAGTTAAATAATATATGGCAGTGGAATTCCTAGAAAATTCTAGTTCTGGAAGTGTGATACTTCCTAGATGGCTGTCAATCCATTGTTTTATCAAATTAATGAAAATAAATGCGAGAAGTAAAGGTCCTATTGCTAACACTTTGATTTAGGTGTCTCAAAACATTATAAATACACTATATTAAGAAAAGAACTGAAAATAAAAACTAATTTAGTATTGGGAAAGGTGTGGTTCAGGTTAGGGAAGGTCACTGATGTCTTAGGCAAGGTCTAGGAAAGGTTTTGGGTGATTTTGGGCTATTTGGTGAAGGTTATCATCTCGTTGTTCTAAACAAAATTACTAGTCACAGAGATCAGTATTGGTTAGGCGACCAATGTTGGTACTAGAAAATGACCGATGCCAGTTGGGTGAGTGGTGTCAGTAGGGGAAATATTGTGGAAATATAAAAATGAGTGTTTTGGGTCTCTTTGTGATTACACAGAGAGTTAAAGGGGTTCAGGAAGAATAATGTAATTTATCTTAGGGATCAACAAGGGTGATAAAGGTGCTATGAAAGGTGAAAAGGTTTAGGTTGATGGAGTAGGTGGTAAATACGTGAAGGTGGTATTTGGGATAGAGAGGGATCAGGTGAAAGAAGTAAATAAAAGACTTAAGATCAAAACCCTAACATAAAAATAAGAATGAGTTACATATCTGGTAATCTATAGATCTGAAGGTGGTTATTGGTTGATGAGCATTCATGGGAGATACAAGAATGTGTCCAGTGCCGTGAAAATGGAGCCTATGTGCTTTGTTGTGATGATCCAAAGCTGTAGATGAGATTACTAGATGCTTGTTAAGATCTTATGGGCTCTGGTTTGTCGTCTGGTAGCTTGATTACTTGAGAGTTAGAATGCAATAGGTGAATGAATGATTTGGATAACATGTCTAAAGAGTTAGAAACTCTTATTTAAGGTAACCGATTGTGGTTAGAGCATCAGCCATCAAGACATAATCGTTAAGGAGAATTTGTATAATTTTCCAAAAATAGTGTTTCTCTCCCAAATTTCGCATGGTATTTGGCTTAGTATGGGCATAGAGTGTTGAATGTTGTAAATTAGTGTGTGGAATTAGTTAGAGGATTAATAAGTCATGAATAGTTAGGGTTGGAAAGAGTCCTGGTTGGTTAGGATAAGTGGGCATTTGGTCTAGGTTCATTAATAGGCTATGAATAAGTCTAGGATGAGGTGGAAATGTGAGGTGGATAGGTGAGTTATGTAATTAAATTAATTGTGATAATTAAATTAATTAAAATGTGTGCAAGTGGGCGTGGTGGGGGAATAATAATAAATTAATTAATCGAAGGTGGTTTAGAGGTTTGTGACCCAATTTTGGGTGTCTATAGATGGATGTTATGCTCAAGTTGAGATTAGTGAAGAGGTCTTGACAACTTTAATCAATTTCCATTGAAAAACAAGGATAGCTCAACAATATTTCCTTCCACCCTCTCAACTTGTTTCAATCATGGACCGTTGGAACAAGGAGAAAACTTGCAAAAGGATCAAGAGTGGATTATTCTTGGTGTATACGAAATAATAATACATTGAAGGCATCAGAAATAGTGATAAAATGTTGATGTAATGGACAACTGTGAACCGATTTCTAATGGTTCATTGTACCTCGCCAGTAGATCAACATGCATGGTCCTCTTACTCTTTCTTGCATAGTTTTTAATGTTTATAGTATTCTAATTTTAATGGAGAGGTAAATCAAACTAAAAAAGAATAAATTTTAGTTGTTTTAAATGAAACATGTTATCCATTGGTAAATTTCACCTAAGTTTGATACATAACTAGACAAGTTCCCAAGAATGTAAACACTACTCTCTTTTACCTTGTTAGATGGGTGGATTAACTATGATACTATTTTTGGTTAAAACCATGTAGTTAATGGGTTAAACAAGAAACTTAGTGAAAACCACTTCTTGAACTTTTTATCTTAATAAATTATGTTTTTCAATGAGGTGCAAAACATCCCTACAAACCTAGAAATGAAAAAATAAATCCTTGGTCGTGTACCTTATCACGCGACGTGTTCAATAAAACCCAAGGTTGTTCCTCAGATGTTTGTTTGACCTTGTTTTGTAATGCGTTTATGAGATCAATGTGCTAGTTTGCAACTTTAAATACTTGTTGAAAGTTGAAAATGTAGTTTGGTCTTGCCCTACCTTTTTGGCCCTAGGTGTAGAAATGGATTCTAGATCCCATATACCTCTATTATTTCTTTTTTTCAATCAATATCAATTCTCAATTTGGAGAAAAACATTGCACAAGATAGTTTTCCAGATAGATTTTGTAGGTCTCTAGTCATTAGATGATGAGGTCGTTTGGTTACATTTACGATCAGTGGCTCTGGAAAGACACACACAAATTGAATGAAGCTCACCAATATTGGGTTCTGTTAGCTCTGAGTATTTCCCTATATATAGGGAGTAGGTAGGGATAGTTTTTGTTGTGTGTTTGAGTCTTGGAGGTTTTTTTAAGGCTGATTTTTGGGCTACTTACCTAATTTTTATTTTTTTGAAACTTTTGATTAAATTGAGAAAATGGTCCCATGACCTTATCCAAGAAAAATAATGATAGAGAACCATTGTAAACACAAATACATGACTGTAGAAAACCCTCTTTTGAAATTTTCTTGAAAATAAACTAACTATGGAGAAATGGTGTTTTCTCTATCCTCTCTCTATATGTCACTTTGGTTTTGAAAATGAAATGAAATGGCAATTTTATTTCTTACTCTCATTTGAAGTATATTAGATATAGTTTAGATATTGTTGGAAAAATGTGAAATCATAAATCATGCTTGATTATAGTTTGACGCCATGCCAATAGTTATGTTGACCATGTGGTGGTTGCAGGTACATGGGACAAGAAGAAAATAGTAGCGTTGCTTATGCTTTTGTAATATGGAATATCATTGAAATATACATGTAATATTAAATAGATGTATTAACACTATTTTTATGAACTGAATGTTTTTATTGATTATTTTTTGATGGGTAAGAAATTGTGTTATATTGGTGTATTAGGAAAACAAGAATTCTATTTGTGTATGATCTTGATTATGATTGTTTATATTGTTATAAGGTCTAAATGTTTTGAAATACAATTCTATAATGTTAATTATTATTTTCTCCCTTAATAATTATGTTGATGGTAGAAAACTTTATATTCCTAAACTATCAAAAGGAATCATGCTCTTAACCCTTACTGTGTATCTCTCTCTTAAATGAGTCTTGTATAGCTTTACTATACTCCTATCACTTTAGAAAATACTTAAACCTATCACATGTCATTTCTTTCCATTAAAATTTGAATAATCTCTTTGTGAGATCTAAGCGTCGTGATGGAAGTTGGTACTTATTTACCTTCACATCAAATCCTCATGTTTGATTCCATTAACACCTCTCACATCTAATTGATCTATTGGAGGTTTAATTGCTCTAAATTTAACTTATATCAAGTTTTATATTCCTTTAGCATTGTGTTTACTCATGTTAATTTCACCATAAAATGTTTCTTGTTCTCATGGAAGTATGCATGTTATTATAGTTAAGGGTGCAATGCCACTTTATGACATGATTAATGGAATGCTTATAAACATTTTTAGAGGTTTGTCTTTTATGCTAAGACTATTTGGAAGGGTAAATCAACTTATGTGTATGGGATCATAAGGGAAAATTAAGAAGGTAATTATTAGTCCTTATAGTGTGATCAAGAAAATTTTGGTAAACCACAAAGTGTGGTGGCTCACTCATCTTGTTTTTACCTCAAAAAAATCTTTTCTCAAATTAAATACAAGATAATTAATTCTTATACATGAGTGTTTTGGAAAGTCTAAGGTGTCTTAGATAGGATATGTTGGTTGAGATATCTCTTAGAAGGCTTAGTTGTGAATGGGGTTTGCATATAGATTCCAGCTGTCCAAGTTGTGTTCTCGAGTCCAACAACAAGAGTCAAATTTGACTGAAATCATTATTAACCTTTAGAATTTAAATTGTTTTATTGAGGTGTAATTTTTTTAAAGAAATTAGAAATTGGAAGTTTGTGAGATAACAATGTTTTAGCCACTTCAAAATTGATTTTTAGTTGGCCATATGGTCCTTTAGTGCAAATAGAAGTAAAATTAAAACCTAGTATATTTTATATACTATTGTTGTTCAAAACCTATAATAAAATATGTCTATATAAAATTTGTCCTTAAGATGTTGACCTTTTGAGTAAACAAAATATGGAATCCTTTCCCTTTGAACCAATATTCACTCTTTCATGTGAGTAAGTGTACTTGTATTTAAGTTAAGTCTGAAATGAAATAAATAAGGTGTAACATTGTGAATAAGAATATAAGCTTACATGATAAATGATTTTGAGACATATAAGGTTATATAAGGGTTTTTTAAATGGAAGTTAAGATAGAACCATGTTAAGTTAAGTGCTAAACAAAATAAAATATATGTAGCCTAAAAAATAGAAAATGTATGTTATCATGTTGTGGTCTTCAAAGTTTTACGGTTAATAATGGAATAAGAATAAACATATATTCAATCATGAAAGTGTGATATTATGGAAGGTTCCTATTCATGATGTTCATATTTTGGTTGTGTTTTTGTTTCATACCTATTTATTTATGTAAGTTTGACGTTAGTTACATCTTATGTCATTGTGTTATTGGTGTGTTCTTCATGTGGTGTTGTGCAAACTCTTGTGAATATTTATTGTGTCGCATAGTTGTATCAAGTAGAATGAACGTAAAAAAGTACCTTGGTATTTTGGTCTTGTGTTTGGGTCCCACATGGGTTGGAACTACAATACACCCAAAGTACTTTTCATGGATTTAGGCTACTCTTTTTGTCCCTTCTTTTTTCTTCTTCTATGACCCTCCTTCTCTTTTCTTTAGTATCTTCTCATTATGTTTTGCATCCTACTTGCACCTTTTATATTTTCTCTCCCTTCTTCTTGACATGTTGGGATGTTCATGTTCTCATGGTTGGTGCCCATTCCTTGGGTAACTCTTATCCTTCCATGCTCATATTCTCATGGTGCTTCTTTTGTTCTCCATGCACTCTCCATTTCTTTCATACACCTTCCTTAAGTGTAGGCTTATCTTCTTTCCCAAGATTCCCTTTCATCATTTTGCCATTGATATAGGCATGCATAGTCCTTTTACTAGTTACCCTGGACTCAATCACCCAATTTATATGATATGGATGAAAATTTCTAATTATCGTTGTTGCAACCAGTTGTAAGGGGATGTTTCTATTGGCCATTTTTGTGAGCACAAAAAAAAATGTTATATAAAAAGCTAGATAGAATAGGATGACATAATAGGTTTCCTAAAATGAGTGATGTATGTAAGCAGAAAATTCTTGTAAATAAATTCATTATAATATAACAAAAAATATAATGGTTTTTACATTCGTAATGGAAAATATTCTTATCCATTCGGTTGTTTTATATTTTTAAGTTACAATGAAAAAAGTAAGAATTATAGTTTAGTGTTTCTTCTTATTAGTTTGGGAAGTAATAAAATTCCATCAACCACACTTTTGTTTTAAAATGGGAGACAATGCAAGACATTATTTATTTAGATATAAACGTAGGGATTGCCACATTTTCATAATTCAAATGTTAATGGAAAATAATAATAGAATAAAAATGATATATAATTTCATTTCCATTACAATATATAATTTGGGCATGAGTGACCCATTGATTTAATCTACTTTGAAATAAATATTATCTCGGAGTAACTTATTGTAACAAATTATATTAAGATGATTAAATACAATAATGCGGTGACTACAATAAGTTTGATGGAAAAGAAAGAATTACATGTCTTTTTAGTTGGGGATTTCCCAGAAGAAATCACCATATTTTTCTCCAATTTCTTATCAAGGACATTCAAACGATTAAAGTGGAAGTTAAAGAAGGCATTTCTCCCCATTGTGTTCTTTATATGGAAATAAAGGGTCAACAAGATATCTCATTAATTCCCAATGAAGAAAACTTGAGGACAATTGATTATTAGTTGTGGGTACAAATACATGAGGTTATTTTCTACAAAATTCACTTGGAGTTATGATTTTTGTAGAACCTCGCTATGCAATGGAAAAATTGGAACAAGAAGATATCTCTCTATAGTCAGCTATAGTATAGTCGAAACCCCCCCCCACTTTCAATTTAGAGGGGATAGGGAGGCCTATATGTATATGGGGAAACCCTCTCCCAGTCGGTCAAGGGAGATAGATGGATATGAGGCTCTTGACCTCCATCAACGTGTAAGTAGTAAGCTTTCAAAAATGTAAAAACCTAAGAAAATGAGAGAGGGATGATGACTTAGATGATTATGTGAAACTTGGGAATGATCATGATTGTGTATTTGTTGAACATGTTGGAAACAATGTCGCAAAGGTTGGATGAGGGTTTTTAACCCCGAGAATGTACAAGACAAAATCACTCACAAGAGGAAAGAAGAACCCTAGGTACTAATGAGTGATATGGGATCCTGTGTTTGCTAAAATCTCTAAACCTTACCTTTACTATTATTCATTATTTTCCTTTACTATTTGCTAAAAGATGTAGAATGGGGAGTAAGGCTGACCTTAGCGGTCACCCAAAGAGTGAAATTACGACCAAGCCTTTGCACCGCATCTCAAACATTACATCCCTTGTCTTTGTCTGTGCACTAAGTTTTCCTTGTTCAAACCGCATATGAATGTCTAGATTTTGGGTGTGTAATGTGTGTGATGGAATAGTGCCTTTGAAGTGTATGCAAGCTTAGGTGGTGATAGATAATGCTTATAGTGCCTTTGTGGCCCCCTTATTTATAATGCTTATAGTACTTGGTAACTATATATATATATATATATATATATATATGAATATGATTCCCTTTTTAAATTTTGTAATTTAAAACTGAAAGGCCCATCTAAAGTGTTAAAAGGTGACCAAGAAGTGAAAAGGACATAAAAGGGCAAGAAGAAGAAAGAGAGGGACAAGAGCACCCAGGAGGGACAATATCGTGTGTGTGCTTATTTCTTAATTGGGAACTAATTTCTGAGGCCATAAAAAGGTAAATCAGTGAAGTATCCAAAGAACTCTAAAATCTATAATGACAATAAAGTGCAAGAGATAAAGCAACTGAAAATGCTAAAAGGAGTTGTCAAACACTAGTTTTATTGCTTAGGAATCAAGTATACATTAGTATGATTTAGAACATAAATTTACCGAAATGCATAGATTTTGTGTCTAGATTTATGTTGTTGAGTGAATACATGATATTATACAAGTAAATAAAATATGTGTACCTTGTAATTTGGAGAGGAGTGTAACCGATAGCATGTTGAGTGGAAAAGTAGCCACATAAAGCATGAAGTGATCACAATGTGAAGAGTGGAAAATAGGAAAGGAGATATATTCTAGGGGTGAATCGTATGTGTAGTAGCGTGATGTAGGAGATTGTGTTTAATAATGGGAGTTGATTATTGTTTCTTATAAGGATGGACCTGCAAAATAAGAGAGAGAGTACTTAAAGTCCCGTATGTCAAAGATCAGAGTAACATATGTATAAGTAAGTAAAAGTGTGTAGAAATTAATATCTAGGAAAGAGTGCACCTGATGTACGAGAGAGTATAGGATATAGATATTTATTTCTCTTCTTGGAGATGTTATTAGATGGGGTTCGGAGAGATTAATTCCCCACCATGAAATGTCAAGCCATGGATTTAAGTTTCACGCTATCAAGGATGAGGTTTTTGGGAAATCTCATGCCACAAGTGAGGTTTTTGGACAATCTCACAATGTAGTCACAAAATCATGCACATTAGACATTTATTTATCACGTTCTTATACTAGTATTTAGAAAATTTCTTAAGTGAAGAAAGTACTAATTAACTACATCTTTTGGCCATCTTATTTTACTTTTATTTCGGCATTCCCACACATTTTTTATCTACATGCCTAGTTGGTTTCAATAATTTCCCTTCATTTTAGAGTTGGATGGGGCACCATGGGTAGTAATGGGGCACCCATGCGTTCCCCAGACCTACCTTGGGCACCCCGATCCTTTTTCTACTTTCCCATAGCTTTTGGGCTCTTTCTAGCCGTTTTTCATCCTTAACTTTTTCCTAGTTGGCCATGTCGGGGTTAATTACGAAATTATATCAAGAGAACCCTATAAATATAAATTCATGAGACCATAATGAGGGCCCTAGCATCATCTACTACTATCACTCATGTATAGTTTTATCCATCTATTGCATTTGCATCCACATAGCTCTATCATCAAGGCACTAGCTAGGAAGTCTGCATCACACTTCATAGGGGGAGTGATTCTATTCTATTCCACACATGCATACTATTAAATTTTTTACATTTAGATATTTCTTTTTAATTCAAAAAGTGTGAATGACACAAGAGAACCTATGGCGTGACATGCACGCATGCACACATGCGCGCCGCACACACACACACACACACACACACACACACACACACACACACACACCAAAACTACATTTGGGTCCAAAATGTAGTGCAACGCTAGATTAGTAAGCCCATTATTGTGGCAGTTGAGGTCATTGACCCATTCATTCTGCATCTTTATTTTTAGGGTTTTGATACTCCTTATTTTCTTCTTGTAGGTCTCTACATCAGCTTGGATTATTGGTGACATATAGTATGGAACAAAGAACTTGACCCGACACAAAGTAAGGGTTTTAGACCAAATTGTGACCTTGTGAGAACTATTTTTAGAGATATTTTGTAGACTAGGGTGCCCAAATTCCATACTAGAGTGCTTGTTGGCACCCCAGTCCTATTCCAGGAATGCAACTCCACTCATATCCTCTAGATCCATACTTTTCGGGACCGCTGCACGGTCATTCCTTGTTCCATTTTTCTCTAGTCATCTTTGAGATAGTCACCTCTTATCAGCTAAGTTATTTCCTTACCTTTTTCTTGCATATTAGGGTTTTATTTTATTAGTCTAATCATTTGGTAATTTCTATATTGCTATAGTACAATGTTTGTTGCATCTTATGTCCTCCTAGATTAGATTAACTACCCCCTTATAAATAAAATTTTAGTTAACAACACGCAAATGATAAGATTTTCGGGTGATATCACACCAAGGAGAAGAGTGTTGGGGTGAGAGTTTTTTTTTTATCTCCTTCCATGATGCTTCTCAAATGATAAGTGGGCTGCATATTGAAACATATCAATTTGTAACCAAATTGCAGCGGATAGAATGAATTCTGTAACCGAAGGTAAATTCTTGATAGTGTAGATCTGTATTTTAAACTCCTGGAAAATGTGCTTATCTGAGAAATTGTCTATTTTTTCTCCCGGGACACAAGAAACCACTATTCATGTCTACTACTGGGTGTTAGTGTTTTTTTTTTAATTTTTTATGATCCAAGTATGATTCTAGGCCACTATGTGACTGTGTGCCTTTGTTGATTCTATAATTTGTTTTTCTATTTTGGATCTCTATGCTGCTGGAAGGGTTATATTTCACGAAAGAGTTCACCCCTTGTTTGGGGTGCATGTGATGAATGTAGGAGGATGTAACCTAAATGAGAGGACTTGAAACTAATATCCATATTTTTGATTGGATACCTATAGGGGTTAAGAGATGTGCATGGTAGAGACTAAGGCACATACAAACCATATGGTCTAGAGATAACTATATCTAACCTTTATAGATGCATTTTATCAATACATAACATTCATGTTTAATTCTTCTTCTGATCTTAACACTTTTGACAATGACCCACACTTGTATATGATGGTTTGCATTGACAATGTGGGCATCAAGCTCACTTCAGTTAACGGATCTGAAGTTAACTTATTTCCCATGGCATTCCTTGAGAAGCTAGGTATTTCTGCTCATGATGTTATATCATCTCATCTTTCACTACATGCATATGATGGTTATGTCCATCCATGCATTGCTCATATCACATTACCTATCACTATAGGGCCGAAAAATGTAAACATTGTATTATTTGTCATTGATTTTCTAGTCTTCTATAATTATTTTCTTGGTAAACCATGGCTCCATGCCATACAAGATGTTATTTCTACTGTACATCATTGTGTCAAATTCATACATGAAATTATTGAGGATATTATACTTCCCGACCCTGATGCCTACAAGTATTGTGGCCATGATCCTAATGCTACTCTTCTTATTCCATGCACTAATACTACAAATCCTCAACCAATGGATTAACTACCTCATTTTCTACAAATTCAAGGTGATATTTGTGTGATTGATGCAACTTCCTCCACTCCACCACCTCCCCCTGCCACTACTCCTGCTATGATTATTTATCAGGGGCCTATCTCTAACCTCTTCATGGGCATCATGTATGCAATTCTATCTACTTTATATTACTAAAATTTCGACTCACCAACATAAATTGGTGGGGAAAATATAGTCACAAAATCATGCACTTTAGACATTTATTTATCCTAGTCTCATACTAGTATTTAGAAAGGTTATTTAGTGAAGAAAGTACTAATTACCCCCATATTTTAGCCATCTTATTTTACTTTTATTTATTCATTCCCACACATTTTTATCTACATGCCCAGTAAGTTTTGGTACTTTCCAGTCAAATTAGTGTCATATGGGGCTCCCAGGGTAGTACTGGGGCACCCATGGACACCCTGGTCCCAGCTGGTGTGCCCTTATCCTTTTTCTACTATTGCCACACTTTTTAGGCTCTTTCTATCTATTTATCATCCTTATATTTTTCCTACTCAACAATGTCAGGGTTAATTAAGAAATTAGATCAAGAGAACCCTATAAATGTAAAGTTTTGAGACCATAATGAGGGACCTAGCATCATATACTACAATCACTCATCTAGATTTGCATCCATCTATTGAATTTATGACCACATAGCTCCATCATCAAGGAACATACTAGGAAGTATTCATAACACTTTATAAGGGGGGTGTATTATATTCTATTTCACGCACATATGCTATTACATTTTCTACGTTTAGTTATTTCTCACTTTTTCACAAAGTGTGACTGGAACAAGAGCACCTAGGGAGCGTCATGCACACACACACAAGAAATACATTTGGGTCCAAATGTAGTGCAACACTCAGATTAGTAAGCTCACTATTATCGTAGCCAAGGTTAGTTTGACCCATTCATTTTACATCTTATTAATTAGGTTTTGATACACCTTCTTGCTTATTGTAGGTCTCTACATCAACATGGATGATTGGTGACATACAACATGAAAAAATGAGCATGATGTGATACACAACGAGGGTTTCAAACAACCTTCCAACCCTATGAGAACCATTTTCAGATATTTTTCACACACCAAGGGGGCGGATTCCATACCGGAGCACTTGTGGGTACCCCAGTCCAATTCAAGGCACCCCAACCCACTCAAATCCCCAGATCAATCCTTTTTGAGACCTCTACATAATAATTCATTATTTTATTTTCTCCAATTATCTCTTCAACACTCTGCAATAGGCACCTCTTATCAGCTGAGTTCTTTCCTTACTTTATTTTTACATATTAGGGTTTTATTTTATTAGTCTAATTATTTGGTAATTTCTATATTGCTATAGTACAATGTTTGTTTTGTTTTATGTCCTCCTAGATTAGATTAGCTACCCCCTTATAAACTAAATTTTAGTTAATCATTTTGGTGAACCTGACCTTCGAATCCACCTTCATTCTAGGGATTTTTTATATTTTCTATCATGGATCCCTAAGTTTATCAAGCATATTTATCTAGTTTATTTAAGAGATATCCTCATTGCCAATAAATTTTGTAAAAACAACTAGAATGCATGTATCTGGATGATAATATGCCACCACACCAAATTAGATCTATATTCGATCATTTATTTGATGAATCTAACCCTAGTGATCCTCCATCTAATCAACCACTATTATACTCAATTCAAGGCTTACATACAAAATTTGAAGCCATGGAATCCACCATCCATCTCTTAGATCTCAAATTCAATAGCTTAAGGATGCTTCTCAATTGCATGTTTGTATTCCTTCTACATATTACATGCCATCTCTGTCTACTACATGTCATTTAGTTGAACCTCAAGACATGTCGTTGCCTTTGTCTCTTCTATTTGATCACAATACTATAACACATGACATTCTTAATCAACTCCTTAGTCATCAGTTGATTATCCTACTGCCTACTCATCACTATTCTGCATATCGGTTAGTGAAGTATCAAGGTCGTCCATATTGTAATTATCATTGAATTAATGGGAAAATGCAAATGATTTCCATACTTTTCATCGCCTAATCATAGTCTTACACATCAAGACCTTATTTCATTTGATCCATAAAATTTTAATACAAATACTCAATCCTATTAGTCTCCTAAGTTTGACTCACCTATATATAATGAGCCTCAAGCCACTCCTAAGCAGCAACCACTCATAAGTAGTTCACCCCTACTCCACCATGCTATGTGGCTACTAGTGAGACTCCTTCCAATCTTTCTAAGGAAGTTCTCGATGATTCTCTTATTTATTACATGTGTGATATTAACAATCCCTCACATGTACATAGTGATTCTTCTCCTAGTCAAAGAAACACTTCTCCTATTTACAATGTTGTTTCTTCTCCATCTAATGAGCACTACACCCCCATTTCTTGTGAATTCTCCTACTAATTCAAAAACTACTCCTACTAAGTCATCCATTGAATTACAAAATAAACCTAAGCAGTCTCCCTTGAGACTCCGTGCAACTTGGCCTTATCTCAAATCTAAGCTCCATCCAATTAAGTTTGTCCTAACAAGTACTTCTTCTCCTAGTGTTTATGAAAAATTCTCATTCTCACCACTAGCAAATAGTTCTAATATAAACCTTTTCAACAAATTCCTACCGCACCCAAACTTGGTCTTTGGTAGGTGACTCTTGTCACTCTACCCTCTTGATGACACACTTATATTATTATGGTTCTTATATGATTGTTGAGGGGTATTTTACACTAAATAACCTCATTTCATCTTACATTAACATCTTTATCTATTACATAATCATGCGTGCATACATCTGCAATAATCTATCACTCGTTATGCATACCATACAACCTCCCATCATGGAATCAATCTTACAAACTTTATAGTACTTCACCACATTCATAAATCATTTATCAAATAGTACATGTGTTATCATACACTTGGGGGAATAGCATCCCACATCCCCTCTTAATCTTAGCACCTACACATATCTCACTTTTTCATTCTCATACATCAATATCATAGTATTGGCATACTCATTACACAATTTAGTGTCATTATTACCTGATGATGCACTCTTGTGCTCCGGTTCATAGTTGACTATTAAGTGATTACCATTACACTTTGAACTCACACACTTTGCACTATAGATATTATACATTGGGTTTCATCACACATCATTCTCTATACACCAATACATACTACACTTAGTCTACATTCTAATATTATTCTACATGCATCTTGCATCATACCTAGGTAATTCTATGTATAATATATCTTAGTCATTCTACACATTACATTCATTGTTAAATTATCTACGTGCATTGTCCAATCATACATTGCACATACCTACCCCATACACATTCTACATACTATGCTAGGTTACATTACATATGAGTCTAGAGTTACATTAAATTTTAACATCACATTCTATACACTACGTATTTAAATATTCTATACACCATATGGTTGTTTCATCATTACACATACTACATTGTTTTCTATGTGCTCCACTCATCACCCTATGATGCACTTTAGTTCTTCAGTCCATACTCGACTTTGAGGTTTTACAAATCAAATGGACCTTACATTCACCATGCGACATTTCATCATGTGACATTCCTAGGCTAGTGACATACACTTTAGGATAAATCATCACTCAGTCTTTTTATCTAGTAGTGGTATACACTTTAGGGTAGATCACCACCTATATTATAACAACTTGTAGTGGTATACACCTTAGGTTACATCACCACTCCTTACCATTCATTATATAGTGATATACGCTTAGGGATAAATCATCACTTGTCCATTCATCATATAGTGATATATGTTTAGGCTAAATCATCACTCATCCATTCATTAAGTTGTGATATACGCTTTAGCTATAGGGTTCACACACATCCTTTCTATATGTTGCACCTCATTACTACACATACACATTCATGACAATGTAATAGACACAACAAACACTACTCAACCATTTCCCAATGAAACAATATCATTTACAATTCAATCTTGACTACTGAGGGGGAAAAAATGAACCTCATTACATACAATTTCATTCACTGGGAACACGCAGATCCTATCATTCCATCTTACATTCCATTCCATTCACCCACAACATGATGCATTGTCTTTGGGGTATTTACTCTTGTTTACTAGTGTTTTACATGATCACTTTACTACACATGTTAGATTGATTTCTTACATGTCTTTTTTATAACATCCACACATGAATGTTCATGCCTTTTCTTAGGTTAATCATATATACAAGACTCTTATATGTGGCATGGATGCTTGCCTTTCTACCCTTCATATACTAGTCGTTTGGGGTATCCAATTTCTTCCCTTTCAGGGGTTATTGTTTCATTTTGTACTTAGCACTCTACATTACTTGATCATACATGTTATTGACCTATTGGTTATTTATTTAACATGTTAATGGGTGTTCCATGTACAATGTTTTTTTTGTAGGATTGCATTTTTCGTGAATATTTATTTTCTTAGTTGTACTTGTCTATCATTATTTGCCATTATATGATGGTGTTTCCCTATGTTTGTGTGCAAACTTGATTATTATTTGTGGACATGAAATCCTTGAGTGTCTTACAACATCATTAGTGATGTCCCATATTTACAACCCATTTTTTGTGGCTTAATTTCTTTTTTATGTGTTTACATTTACTACATTGTTTGCGTAGTTTACACGTGTCTTCTACATGCATTCATTGTTTTCTTTACAATTCTCTTTGGCTAGCCTTCTTATTTGTGTGTGCCTTGGTTTCTACCAAGCACTTTTCAGGGTTCTAGCATACATGCAATTGGTCCTCTTTTAGGGTTGGATGTCTCCTATTCAGCAAGCGTTGTATGCGCCCCTAAAGAGGGGGCAATATTTTGGGGGTTTTTACATAACAACAGAGATATTCCATATCAGAACGGTTCAAGTTTCTATAGTGAGTGGGTTCAGACCAATCTATGAATCCCACACACAACAGATTTTATAGGACATGGTGTCCTTAGAATTTCTAGGAAGAAGTTACTATTTTGGGGGGTTCGGTGGGTGTGCCTCTCTACACTACTTTGGTCAGTGGAATCAAATTGCCAAAAAAACTAGGATGTTACAAGAGATCTATCTATACACATTTCAGTAAAATAGGTTAGAGCTTAGAGGACACAGATCATTTCCTCTCTACACTTCTTTAGCTAGGGTGGTGTGAGATTGCCCAAAAAACTTGTAGTAAAAGATATCCTTCTACACCCTTTCTCTCGACATGGATCAGGTGCACATATTTCATTTACACTTTTTTATTTCATGTATTTTATATTCACATACATTACATATACACGTTTATTTCACATAGCATTTTTACATACATACATATTTGAATACTTGATCGTTTTCTCCTTACAGATATTTCCTTATGAGAAATAAGCAATCATATTGGGGGCAATAACAACAACATTCCATGACAACACATGCTTTACTAACCATGCATGTACACCACACACTACAACACCTACACACATGATCCGCCCGAGGTTCACTCCCATCACCTTTTTACTTGCGCATTTTTCATCTTTAGTTTCTACACTCCTCCATCTTCTTTTTGTCATTCCAAGATTTTGGTTTTTCCATTCCAAAATTTTGGTCTAGTCCTTTGGCACGGTTCTACTACACTCTTCATGGGCATCAGGTACACACTTCTATCTACTTTATGTTACCGAGCTTTCAACTCGCCAACATAAAGTGAGGGAAAAATGTAGTCACAAAATCATGCACTTTAGACATTTATCTTGGTCTCCTTTGGATTTTTGTTAGAACTAAAAGATCTTGATAAAACTAAAGATGAAAAATCTTGAACTATTTAGGAAGTTTCTTGACTGAAGAAAGTATTAATTAACCCCATAGTTTAGCCATCCTATTTTACTTTTATTTTTTCATTCTCGCATAGTTTCATCTACACGCCCAATCAGTTTTGGTACTTTCCCATCATTTTTTCCTCAATTGGGGAGCACGGGGTATTATTGGGGCACCTCAATCCTTTTTCTTCTTTCCCTCCACTTTTTGGGCTCTTTCTAGCCATTTTTCATCCTTACCTTTTTCCTAGTCGTCCATGTTGGGGTTCCTTATGAAATTAGATCAAGAGAACCCTATAAATATAAAGTTATGAGACCATAATGAGGGACCTAGCATCATATACTACTATCACTAATCTAGAGTTGCATCCATCTATTGAATTTACATCCACATAGCTCCATCATCAAGGAACAAGTTAGGAAGTCTACATCACACTTCATAGGGGGAGGGATTCTATTCTATTCCATGCACATATGCTATTACATTTTCTACATTTAGCTATTTCTCATTATTTCAAAAAGTGTGATTGGAACAAGATCACCTAGGGCACGACATGCACACACACACAAAAATGACATTTGGGTCTGAAATGTAGTGCAACTATAAGCTTAGTAAGCCCACTGTTATGGCAGTTGAGGTCATCTTGACCCATTTATTTTTCATATTTATTTTTAGGGTTTTGATACTCCTTATATTATTGTTGGTCTCTACATAAGTTTGGATTATTGGTGACATAAAATACAGAATAGTGAACCTGATGCACACACACAAAGAGGGTTTCAGACCACCTTCCAACCTACTGAGAACCAATTTTGAAGCTTTTCCATAGACCAGGGCACCCAGATTCCATACCAGAGCACCCATGGGTGCCCCATTCCACTCAAATCTTCTAGATCCATCCTTTTTGGGACCTCTGCACAACCATTCTTCTTCTATATTCTCCAATCATCTCTGCGACAATCATCTCTTATCGGTTGAGTTCTTTCCTTACCTTCTTCTTGCATATTATGGTTTTATTTTATTAGTCTAATCATGTGGTAATTTCTATATTGTTATAGTACAATGTTTGTTTTGTTTTATGTCCTCCTAGATTAGATTAACAATCCCCCATTATAAACCAAAATTTAGTTAATCACATGCAAAGGATGAGATTTCTAGTGATCTCACACCAAGGTGAAGAATTTTGGGGTGATAGGTTTGTATTTATCTCCTTATATGATGATTCCCAAATGATAAGTTCAAATTCAAATTGGTATGTCTGGATTTGTAACTGAATTATAGCCAATAGAACAAATTTGTAAGCTAAAGATAACTTCTGAATACTGTACATTTGTATTATAAAATCCTTAAAAATGTGTTGATGTAATAAACTATCTATTTCCCTCAAGACACAAGGGCCCAATGTTCATGTGTGTTACTGGGTGCTAGTGTTTGATTTTTGTTTATGATCCAATTCTCATTCGGGGACACTCTGTGACTGTGTGCCTTTGTCACTTCTATATTGTGTTATTCTATTTTGGATCTCTGTGTTTATTTAAGGGTGATTTTTAACGTAATAGTTCTCTTCTTGATCAAGGTGCATGTGATGAATGTAGGAGGATGGAAACTAAATGAGAGGACCTAAAACTGATATGCATATTGTGTATTGGATACCTGCAGGGGTTAGGGGATGTACATGGTAGAAACTAAGGCACATAAAAACAATATAGTCTAAAGATAAGTGTATCAAACCCTCATAGATGCATTTTCTCAACACATAACATTCAAGTCTAATCATTATTTTGATCTTAACACTTTTGACAATGACCCACCCTTGCATATCATGGTTTACATTTACAATGTGGGTATCAAGTGCACTTTAGTTGACAATAGATCTAAACTCAACTTATGTCCCATGTCATTCCTTAAGAAGTTAGGTCTTTCTACTCATGATGTTATTCCATCCTACCTTTCACTATGTGCATATCATGGTTCTGTCCATCCATGCATTGGTGATATCACATTACGTATCACTATAGGGCCAAAAACTGTAAACATTGTATTATTTGTCATCAATTGTCCATTCTTCTATAAATGTTTCCTTAGTATACCATGGCTCCATGCCAAGCAATCTGTTGCTTTTACTCTACATCATTGTGTAAAATTCATACATTAAAGTATTGAAGATACTATAACTCCCGACAGTGACACTTACAAGTATTGTGACCACAATCCTAATACTACTCTTCTTATTCCATGCACTAATACTATAGATGATCCTTAACCAAAGGATGAAGTACCTAATTTTCCACTACTTGAAGGTTTTATTTGTGTGATTGATGCATCTTCCTCCACTGCATCACCTCTCCTTGCCACTACAATTACTATGATTGTTTATCAGGGGCCTATCTCTACATCGGATGTTGCTTTTGCCCCTCGACCTTCTCACATGCCACCTTCATCACTGAGGCCTCCTTTCACATGCACACTTTTCATGAATAATTTTTATTGGGAACATATTCCATTTGATCCTACTTGTGATGAAACTGTATGTATACATGAGGGCTTGACTCATCTAGGTTTTGGTTTTGAGAACCTTTCTCCTCCACCACATTCTTCTCATCTTTATCATGGATTCATTTACATTACTGCTGCACATGGTCTACGTTTCTTTCATATCTAAGTCTTCCTTCCATGAAATTATCGCTCTTCACCACTTACATTAGGAAAATATTGGCTTGATTACATTGGGGTCACACTTAACCCTGACCATACTGATATATAATTTCACATGCCCTTTGGTCATGTAAACATTTTTAAAAGTTCTTTTCTTGGCTATACACATAATCTTTCTCACTGGTATGCACATGGGTGTCGCTTACCACCCTTCACTAATGAAGAATATGCTATGGGTATGTATAAATTATGCCTTAATGGCTCATTACGTGACCAACCCGACACTATCACTTACCAGTATCGGACACTTGTTCATTTAGTTTTGACCATGACAATGATGACCTCCTAGATGATATTACATGAATGACTTATATATCTTACACACTTGGGGGAATATCATCCACACACTTCCCCCAACCCTAGCATCAACACACATTTCATACCACACATCAACCTTTTAGCATACACATTATCATTAACACCATAAGCATCGTCACTACCCGATGACACACATTTGTGCTTCGGTTCACACTTGACTGTTGAGAGAATTCTCTAGACATGAACCCAACACACTGCACATTATTCATTACACCTTAGGCACGACATATCATCACACACCCTACAACATATACACATTGGAAACTACATTATGAGCTATACACGTCACGTGTATTCCTACATACATCATCCACATTCTACACATACTACGCCATAGTCACTACATGTTACACATTTTTACACATCATACACATTATATACATTTTACATCCTACACCTTACATAATTCATATTGAGTATTACTTATATTATGCATCTACACATCTCAGGTCATCTACGTAGCTTGCATTACATACCACACACTCTACTATGCACATTATGTGTTTTGCATATTTTCTGCTACGCATTGCACTCACTACTCGATGATGCACTCTAGTCTCATTGTCCATACTAGAATATTGAGGGTATACATCATAAATGGAACTCATCACCCTTACTTGTTAATCATTAAATATTTTCTCATGTAACATACCCAGATTAAATGATATACACTTTAGGATATAGGGTCACTTCTTCTAACATCATCTTGTGATATGTTATATCATCACTTTCGATTATATTGTCTAGTGCTGTACACTTTCGGTTAAATAACCACTCCTTTCTATTCATCATGTTGTGATATATGCTTAGGCTACAAAGTCATGCACAATTCATCTCTATGTCACATTTCATCACTACTCACTCATCACAGTGTGCTACACATAACACATAGTTCTACTATTTCTTGATGACACATTTTTGTTTATGGTTCATTATTGATTGTTGAGGGGGCATACTAAATGAACCTTAGTGCATAAAATTACATTCACTTGGGGGGGGCACGTGGCTTCTATCATTCAATCTACATTGTATTCCATCCATTCATAGTATACTACATTTTATGGTTACATTTATTTTAAATTTCTAGCACTTTGTGTTACATGTTCACATTATTACGCATGTTAGATATATATCTTGTATAGCATTATGTTTACCATACACATATGCACATTCACTTGCTTTCTAGTTGTGATCGCAGATACAAAGCTTCTACACATGAAACTAATGTTTGACACACTCTTGTATGTGGGCATCCACATTCATACACTACAGATGTTATTGTTTCATTTTTGTGTATAAACACACTACTTTAGTTTATACATGCTTTGAAATACCTTGTATCTTTATAAGATGTTAATTAGTGTTTCATGTGCAACATTTTCTATGTAGGGATATTTTATTCCATAATTGTTTGTTTTCTTCTATTACCTATTCTTGTCTATGAGATTTTCCTTTTATCTTGTCTGCACACTTGTTTGTTTGTGGGAAATATGGCATAAAGTGCCTTACGACAGCATGAGTGGTGTCCCATGTTTGCAACTTACTTTGTTTGGCCTACATTATCTTCTTGGGTGTTTACATTATCTTCTTATATTCTAGCACAAACATTCTCTGGTTCGATTACACTTGTATTCTACATGCATGTTCGTACTAACACTTATTTTCTAGCTATCTTGTTTATGTGTGCCTTAGTCTTTACCAAGCACATTCCCTTTCCCCTGCAAGGCATGGTTTCATTATACGTGGTCAGTCCTCTTTTGGGTCCACATTATCCTATCTGAGATGTCGCATGCCCCCAAAGAGGGAGTCATCATTTGGGTTTACATACACTTAGTACCATTATAGTTAGTTTTTATTTATCGTCCATGACACAGTGGGTTACATTGCGAGTGATTTTAGACCACTCTATGAACTACATACACAACAAATTTTACAGGGTAGATTGTCCTTAACATTCTGGGGAGAAGTTATAGGTTCGAATAACATTGGAATTTCCTCCCTACACTTTTTTGGCCAGTGGCGGTGGATTTCCCAAAAAACCAGACAATATACAGATCTCTTCACAAATATTGGGAAGCAGTTATAAGTTGGAGGAACATTAGACTTTCCTCCCTACACTTCTTTGGCTATTAGCGTGAGATATCCTAAAAATCTATTACTTCACCGACATTTACAGGATCCTTTCTACACCCTTTTTCTTGTCATGGATTAGTGCACATGTTCCTTTTTCACTTTTGTACTTTCATTTATAGTCATTTTACTATATACATGCATTTTCACACATATACATGTGTATTTGACTACTTGATCACCTTATCTTTACAAGTCTATTAGTATCGAAGAAATCAATCAACAACAAAAACACAAATGACATGATGGTACATCACACACATGATACTAACAATGCATGTACACTACACACATTGGCATCTACACACATGTTTTCACCCTAGGTTCACATTCATCACTTTTTACACTTTTTACATCTTTAGTCTCCATGTTCCATGTTTTTATCACTCCACTCTTTGTCTAGTCCTTTGAAACACATTCTACATCACCCTATATGAATTATCATGTACACATATATATCTACTTTATGTTACCGAGGTTTTTCACTCACCAACTTAAAGTGGGGGAAAATGTAGACACAAAATCATGCACTTTGAGTCATTATCTAGTCCTGGTCTGATACAACTATTGATATTATTCTTAACTGAAAATAGTAATAATTAACCCATGTCTTTAGCCAATTTTCACATTTCTTGTTGTCGTATTTTCAATCTTAAACCCAAACTTACCTAGTCTGTATTGTCCTTCATTTTACCTATTTTTGATAGGGATGCCCTGGTCCCCTCTAGGTGTCTTTATCCTCTTTGCACTTTAATATCACCTTTTGGGAACTTTCTAGCCATTTGAGATTTTTATATTTTTGGTGATCAGCCCGTATGGGGTTAATCAAGAAATTAGAACAAGAGAACCATATAAATATAAAGTTATGTTACCATAATGAGGGACCAAACTCTAAGCACTTACTATCATCACCTAAGGTTGCATCCATCAAAGGCATATAAAGCTATATTTACATCCATATAAATCCATCACAAAGGCACCCAAGGATGGTTCATCTACATCACACTTCATAGGAGGGGATTCTATTTTTTCCATGCACACATTTACTACATTCTACATCTAGTTATTTTCTCGCTACTCCAAAAAGTGTGACTGACACAAGAGCAACCTAGAGCACAATACACACACACACACACACACACACACACACACACACACACCTATAACTACATTGGGTTTAAGATTTTGTGGAAAGCTTAGTGATAATTCCAGAAATTTGGCAACTGAGGATAGTCTGACCCCTTTATATGCATCTTTCATTTTTAGGGTTCGGATCCTTTGTTTGTGGTTTTACAAGTGATTATTTCATACTTGGTTTACAGTGACATCCAACATAGTTCAATGACACGCATGTGACAGAAGTGAATACAAGTGAACATCCAACAACAATCCAAAGGAGGTTCTCTAATCATTTTTGCAGACCATGGCACCCAGATCTTAGACCAAGGCACCCCAGACACCCCTATTCTTCTCCAAGTGCCCTAGTTTGCTCATACAACTTACATATGTACTGTCTTGGGATTCTATGTGACTATTTCCTCCTCCTGTGCTATTCTTCCCTACGACACGGACCCACACCATCGATGAATTAGCTAAGGAATTCTTAACTCTCTTTACACATTAGGGTTCCACATTTTATTTCTTAGGTTGCTTGGGTATTATTTCAATATTTAATTACTTTATTTATTCCATTATTTTACTACTCCTATAGAATTAGATTACTCTAGAATAATTCATATTTTAGTTAATCAAGCACCCAAAAAAGTACAACATGTAAATGGTATAAGATAACAAGATTAAATACAGCCAAGATGTACAAATTTTTTGTGAAAGTGATGGTGTGCTCCGATATGCAATATGTGTAGATGCGTGGATCTGTATTACCCCTATTGAATGTGTGTGACATGAGCTTGATTTAGTAATTACACCCTTAACTATCAAGTATGGAACATATAACAAGAGTGTTTCATTGCGTAGTGAGGTATAATATTTAGTAAAAAATTGTGTTGTATAGATAGGAAGAAGTAATGTATAACAAACAAGTGAGGATGGGGAAATTCTAATGTCCCCAAGTGTGTATATATGGAGCTATTGTAAAATAAATGTGATCATTATGAGAAAGAATATCCAGAGTATATATAGTGAACGAAAGGATATATACCATATATATGAAGTAGTGGGTAAGTGCACCAAGTTGGGGGACAATTAAGTGGACATCAAATCCTGAATTTTACATTAAAAACAGAAAAACATCAAATTTAGTCTTTCGCGGACTTGAACCATGCCGAAAAGTAAAAAATATGTCATAAAAATGGTACCATTGCGTAGGGGAGACTGTTAGCTTTGTAGAAATACTGATTTTAAAGTGAATAGAATAGGATAAATATCATTTTATAATTTTTTACTAATAGTAGGTCTTTAAGACACTTTTTCCCATGAATTTTTATGTCTACGTTTAAGACTACAAATTTTGTTTCACTTATCAGAATGTGATAAAAATTATACCATCCCAACTATGGTGAAATTATATACATGTTCAAAAAAAAATTATTTTATTTCAATATTTTTGATGAAGTTATGGCGGGCAAATGGAAAGTGCTCTGTTTTCTTTATGTTTTCATACCACTTTCACAGAAAAAATCATAAAAAATAAAATATTGCTCAAAAAAATACAAAATAAAATTCATCCCAAAAAAGATAGTGGCATCTAACTTCTCACCAAAGGAGAAAAATATATATCAATTTTTGGTCATCCAAATCATGGGCAAACGGACTATAATCTTATAGGCATTTTAAAAAAAAAATACCAAGTCATTGAATTTTGAGTGTTTAATATAGCTAGTCTTATCCATTTATTTTAAAAATTAGTATTTTAGAAACTAGATTCTAGATTCTACAATTCATATTGATATAACTTTTTCTAATTTTGAGTGTATGTATTGCTAATAATCCCTACAAGTTGATATTATGTTGTTATTTGCAATATGACGTCCACTTATGACCCCTTTTTTGTCCCCCAACTTGCTGCACTTACCCTAGTATGTGTATAATCAATAAAAGGATCCATAAGTAAGCATGAGGAGAAAAGAATGTATGGAGTGGCATAGGAGTGGAAAGGGAAGTCACAAGCATATGTAGATATAGTAAGGTGTGCACATAGTGTAGATAAGATAAAGTACTCCTAGAAATATTGACTTGAAGTGAAAATGAAAATGAAGATATAGGTTTGTATGTGAGTAGTGTGGATAAGAAACTATTGATTAGAACATGTGACTATGGGGGAAGTTTGATGCCACCCCAAGTGTGTGAGTGATGGAGATATATTCGATGATTGGAGAGAGACAATGCCATTTTGGTGGATGTGGAAATGTATTATGAGTATTGGTATTAGTGTTAGGAGGGTCATATTCACCAAAGTAAGTTGTATCATTGAGAACATAAGGAAAATGCTTTTAGTGCTGGTAAGGGGGAAATGGTCACAAGTTCCTATGTATTCTAATAGAGAATCATCAGTAAGTAACGTATCCAATTCAATTCAATTGGGAAATGCGGGATCACAATTAATCTCATGGTATAATAGAGGAATATTATGAGTATGTGAGGTAGTGTAAATCTCAAGAGAATATGTGGTAGGAATAAAGTGAGCTTAGTGGATTGTGTTGGAATGGAAAGAGGCTTTATTAATTCCTTTCCATCTTTTCCTAATCCAATGCCATTGAAACTGTAACAAAGCATATACTAATACCAAGGACCATACTTTATGAAATTAGGAGGAGATGTGACAAATTTAGGGGCTTTAGGTGAATGATCAATAATATTGCTAAAGGAAAATGGAGAGGGATATGATAAGGCCTCATAAACCACACGCTGGTATAGAAATTTAAGATGCATGTGAAGGGTTTAAGGGACCACATGCATGGCATGGAATCAAGGCCATCTGAAAACAATATTATAATTAAGATCATTAGGCATTACATGGAATAGGATAGGAAAAGTGAATGGCCCAAAAGTAATGGGAATTGTGACTGTACCTAAGATGTTTTTAGGAATATTATCAAATCGTTGAATACACATATAAGTGGGAGTGAAGGAGCTTCGGAAATGCCAATTTTCTAAAGTAATGAAATATTAAAAATGTAAAGATAGGATCCATTATCAACTAAAGATCATTTAACCCCTATATTATGCATGCAAACATTAATATAAAGTGGTGGATCATTATTTAAAATAGATTGAGAAGAAATTTCAGCAGATGTAAAGGTAGTATGCTCTTCATTAAAAGATAATTTCATAGTGAATCTATGATAAACATATTTGGGAGAATTTTTAGGATGAATGTAAGTGTTAGAAAAAAAAAAGTTGTATTTTGTGCTCACATTGGGGATTAGGCTGCAATAAAGCGGGAGAGAGAAACTCATGTTGGTGAGAATGAAAGGATCCAAGGGTATCTACGATGACAAGAAAGATGGAGGTAATATGCAAGACTAAGATCTAGTGTTCGAATAAGGATCCGAGTGGTTGATCACGAGTTGGGGTTCACCAAATGATTTAATATAATTTGTATTAAATCTTATTTCAGAGTCACTTACTGTAAAAAATGATATTCAGATAATTAAATATAGCAATGTGCAAGCACTAAGCATTCAAAAATAGAAAAGATTTAAAAAATGAGAGAGGGATGATGACTTAGCTAATTGTGTGCAACCTGGGAATGATCAGCATTGTGTATCTATTAGAATAGGTTGGAAAAAACTTAGCAAAGGATTGATGAAGGTTTGGAACCCCAGGAATGTATAGGATAGAATTTACTTGCACAAGGATAGGAATGACCCAAGCGCTAAAGATTGATTTAAGTGCCTGTGTCTACTAAAATGCTTAGAACCTAGAATTTTTTGGGTTGGAAATTATTCATTGTTAATCAATATTTATAGATCTAGTACGTTGTTAGGTCACCGGTTACACCCATAACATGTAAAAAAAATGACAACCTACACATTCCCACAAACCACATCAAATATAATAAAAAATATGTAGAATGTAGAGTTAGACTAACCCCGATTGCCACCCGAAGAGTGAACTTACGACATAGCGTTACACTGCATCTCAAACTCCATGTAGTTCTTTGTGTGTGTGTGTGTGTGTCGTGCCCTAGGTTTCCTTTTTACAAGTTGCACGATGATAGAAGGATAAATATAAATTTGTCTCAAGTATGCAAAATGTGTGTGATGGAATAGAATAAACTCCCCTCCTATGTAGTGTTTACAGACCAATACAACCTTGTCCCTTGTATGAATGTGCTATATGTATAATTTTTAGTGATCTTGTGCCTTTTTTTAAACTTAGGTGGTGATATATAATGCTTATAGTGCTAGGCCCACTTATTTAGAATATGTAGCTAAATTTATATATGATTCCCTTGTTTAAATTTTATAATTGACAACTCAGAGGCCAACCCAAAGTGTTGAAAGGTGAACAAGAATTGAAAAGGACCCAAGAGGGTAGGAAGAAGAAAGAGAGGGACATGAGTGCTTGCATGTTTCTGTCCTAAATGGGTGCTGGTGTCCAAGGCCATCAAAAGGTTAATTATTCAAGTGCCAACAGAACTATAAGATGTGTAAATCCAGTAAAGTACAAAAGATAAAACAACCAAAAAGGCCAAAAAGAGTTATCAACCATTAGTTTTCTTGCTTAGGAATCATGTTTACATTAATATTCTTTATGTACTATAAATGTACCCAAGTGCAAAGATTTTATGTCTACACGTGTGGAACCTAACTATAATAAATTCATACCTAAATACAAGGAACCAAATATTGTTTTAAGGATTATATTAAATAATAGCCCTAATGAATGACTTTCTTTCTTGTGGATGACACCTATGTGAATTAGTAAATGAATTTCTCTATTTTAATGAACAGGAGTAGGCCATTGTAGACATAAAATCATGCACTTGGGTAAATTTCTAGGTCCTAAGCACATACTTGCATTCATGTGATTACTAAGCGAGAAAACTAGTAATTGACATCTATCTTTGACATCTTTTCTTTGTTTTGTATCTTTTTTTTGGTCTTTCACACTCTACAGCCCAGTTGATACTTTACTCTTTTGTCTTTTATGACTTCAGACACAAGCACCCAGGAACCCTTGTCCCCTTTGGGTTCCCTTGTACTCTTTGCACCTTACTTGTTCCCTTTGGGAATCTTATTTTCTTATGGGTCGGCCTTCTAGTTGTCAATTACAAAATTCAACAAAGGGAATCATATAAATACAAATCTATGTGACCAAAATAAGGAACCAAGCTCTAAGCATCTATTATCATCACCTAAGCTTGTATCCAAAGGAATCTAAGAGAACTAAAGGCATCCATCTAGCATCCATACAAGGGACAAGGGACTAAATTTTATGCATACACTTCATAGGAAGGGGAAGTTAATTTTTCCATCCACACATCTATTTACATTGGTACATCTAGCTATCACCCTCTATCAGTGCACTTACACAAGCGCTTGTCATTGCATGATTATATCACACACACATAAGAACTACATGAAGTATGAGATGTAGTGCAATGTTCGGTTGTAAGATCACTTAGTAGGGTGACAACCGGGGTCAGTATGACTCCCCATATTGCATCTTTAATTTTTGGGATTTGATGTAGTTTGAGGGTTTTGTAGGTCAACATCTCTTTATAGGTTACAAGTGAATTTGGGGATTATCTAGTGACACACAGGTGACCGACAGTGACTATCAATGACAATCTTGCGACACTATAAAAATAAGGTTTCGAGATCTTATGCAGTCACAGGCACCCATACGATGTCTTTGATACCTAAACACCCTCGTCTCCATCCAAGTGCCCTATTCTAGGCTTATCCAATAGTTATAGAATTTACTATGCTTATTTGTGATTCTATACTTTATGTTCATCAATTTTCTAGTCCAGATCAATTCCACGAATAACACGATTCAACTAAGTTTTTCTTTTTCCCTCTCTTATAGTTAGGTTTTCATGTTTATCTAGATTATTGTTTGTGTCAAATCTATACTTTAACATTTATTTATCTTACGTGACTCTATAATATCTAGGGTTTAAAATTTATCTTAAATTCAATATTTGTTAAATCATTAGGTGAACTCGACACTCGTATCTTCCTTCTTATGCCCGTTACCCGTAATTTTCGGTTTGTGTTTTTTTGAGCATTTAGAGTTTTCTCCATTTATCCGTAGGGTTTCAAAATTGATTCTTGAATATGACAATATTTTTCTAACTCTCAAAATGTTCCTGTTGAAAACATTAAAACATATGATAGTGAGAAATCATATGATGAGGAAACCAATGTTGATCAAGAACAACTAGAAATGTTTAGTAAATTTTTCCAAGCTTTGCATGATAATCCTACACAACTTCCAAAAATTCTCAAGAATTTGATTTTATGCCTCTTGTAGGATCTTCTTTGGCTTTCATGGCCTCCACCATATCCCTTCATATTCCTACTTCCATTCCTATTTCTACCGCTCCTCTAATTCAAACCAGTCCCTTTAATGCATAACATGGGTCTTCTTTAAACACCCCTATCTTAACTTCTTTATATTAGGATCTCCAAGTTCAAATCCATCAATTTTAGCAGGCTACTACTCATGCATCTACCTCTCTTGATTCCACCTTAATCCTTCACACTCCTTTCACACCTACCATTTCCAGTTATGCACTTCCTCCAAACTTCATCACCCCTAGGTTTACACCTTTGATGGCCATGGTAACCCTCAAGAGCATCTCATATCTTTTCACGTGTCAAGTCTCGATTATGTAGATGATCATACTTTTCTAGTAAAGCTTTTTTGTAGAAGTCTCCAAGATTATGTTATGTGTTGGTTCTATGATTTACTTGTTCATTTGGTAACATCATTCACACATTTAGCCAATTTTTTTCTCACACATTCTCTATCCATATCAGTTCTAAGATATACTATGCTCAACTTGCACATCTCAAACAAGGATATAATAAGCATCTAGCTGACTATGTACATCATTATAAGAATAATTTTGCCAAGATGACCAATGTACTTGGAGACTCTGAATTGCAAGATATGTTTGTCCAAAGTCTCCTACCACCTCTACAAGAGAGTGTCATCTTTGAGACAATTCCTTCATTTTATCAACTATGTCATACTCCTAAATTACGTGAAGGAAAAAGGGTAAGTGCAGCAAGTTGGGGGACAATTAAGTGGACATCAAATCCTGAATTTTACATCAAAAATAGAAAAACATAAAATTTAGTCTTCCATGAGACTTGAACCATGCCGAAAAGTCAAAAATATGTCATAAAAATGGTACCATCACGTAGGGGAGACTATTAGCTTTGTAGAAATATTGATTTTAAAGTGAATAGAATAGGATAAATATCATTTTATAATTTTTTACTAATAGTAGGTCTTTAAGACATTTTTTCCCACAAATGTTTGTGTCTACATTTAAGACTACAAATTTTGTTTCACTTATCGAATGTGATAAAACGTATACCATCCCAACCGTGGTGAAATTATATACATTTAAAAAAAAAAAAAAAAATTCAATATTTTTGATGAAGTTATGGCGAGGCCAACGAAAAGTGCTCTATTTTCTTTATGTTTTCACACCACTTTCACGGAAAAAATCATAAAAAATAAAATATTGGTAAAAAAATAGAAAATAAAATCTATCCCAAGATAGATAGTGGCATCTAACTTATCACCAAAGGAAAATTATATATATCAATTTTGGGTCATCCAATCGTGGGAAAATGGACTACAATCTTATAGGATTTTTTAAAAACAAATACCAAGTCATTGAATTCTGAGTGTTTAATATAGCTAAACTTGTCCAATGTTAAAAAATTTAGTAGTTTAGAAACTAGATTTTGGATGCTTTGATTCATATTAATATATATTTTTTTAATTTTGAGTGTATGTATTGTTAATAATCCTTCCAAGTTGATATTATGTTTTTATTTGCAATATGACGTCCACTTATGACCCCTTTTTTGTCCCCCAACTTGTTGCACTTAGCCAAAATTATCTCTATGGGAAGACTTAAGTATCATGAGCATGCGTACTCTTCATCCTCTAATTGGTTTCAAATCAAATCTACTTTCAAGCCATCTCCAAAGCCCAATGAAGAAAAGGCTACTGTTAAAAATGTCTCTACTCCTAAAAAGATTCAATACAAACCTCCAAAGATTAAATTCACAAAATTACCTTGTGCTCAACAGATTTTATTGCCACAACTTATCGAAAGCAATCTTATTACACTTCCACCACCATTGAATCTAGATTCATTTTTCCCTAAGGTACAAAATTACAACAAAAATACTAGATGTGACTATCACCAATACATTGGGCATCCTACTAATCACCATTTCAAACTCAAGCATCTCATTCAAGATCTTATTGACAGGAATGCAATTGAGCTCCTTGAGCCTTCGGCATCTCAACCAGTCAATGAAAACAAAAAGATCAAAATCTTTAATGATCCTTTACGTAAGCATGAAAAGCAAGTTGCGGATTTTTCTGCTAATCATATCTATCGCACTATACCTCCTCCATCATTGGGGCCTCTTGATTTTCTAGTTGCTAGTGCTAATGCACCTCCACCATTTATCACATTTTTAAATCACGATTATCACGCTACATTTTCTTCTAACACACTACACATCAATGCATCAATTGGGCATCATGCTATCAATAATACAATGATTGATCCATCACTGCTTATGAGTGTGTGCTCTATCGTACTCCTTGTTGTTATCAACTATCCACTTGTTAATATTACATATACAATTCCCAACTCTTATGGCTATGTCAAGCTTTCAGTTATAGTTGGGAATCTCACTATGCTTGTGTCATTTATCATGGCACCTTTCGTCAAAGGTTGTGACATGCTATTAGGTCCTCCTTGGCTTTGTGTCACTCAAGCTATCCCTTCCATGAATCATTTGTGTCTAAAATTCATTCACAATAAGTAAGTTATCACTATCAAAGGGGTTCCACCATGTGCACCATGGCCTTAGCCTCCCTCGAATTTTCTATTTTCTCAATATTTATATATTTATTTTACTTTCACGTTAAGAACTTACAATTTTCCAAATTTATTTTCTTTATCCTTTTATTTTTCACTATTTATATATTTAATTTTACTTTCACATTAAGAAATTGCAATTTTCTAAATTTATTTTCTTTATGTTTTTATTTTTCAATATTTATATATTTATTTTGTTTTCTCATTACGAACTGTCTTCTTTTTTCAATACCAAAAATTCCCTTACCCACCATCTAAATCTCATTATCAGATGTCACATAAATTTAAAGAGTCGAACGAACCAAGGTTCTTTGAACTACAAATCTTCCTTTAATTTAATTTTCCTTTAATTTCACTTAATTTAATTTAATTTGGATGGGACGATTTGGAACTGCAAACCTTCCCTTAATTTAATTTGAAAGTTCCCTTAATTTAATTTAAACTCCCTTAATTTAATTTGATTCTAACCACCTAATTACAACATGTGTCTTCTTTATTCAATACCGCAAATGCCCTTACCCCCTCCCATCGTCAAAGTACATATCATGCCCCCAATCTTTAAGCACTTCTCAACATTACCAATTGACCAATCATTTCATACAAATAATGCCCACATTTTGAATACGATGCTCCAATTGAACCTTACATACCTTGTAAATATGAGATACTTTTATAACATATGGGAATCCATTATGTTATCACATCCATAAATGTGGGATTATTAAAAATTTAATTGTTACTATACTGTAATTTTATAAAAATGAACTGTTGCTGTACTGTATTATTTTTTTCTTTTGCGCTTTAATTTAGCTCTTTAGAGGAAGGAATATGTGTTAACAACAATAACACATGTTTGTATAGGGTGATTGTAGGATTCAAAAATTTTAATAAACTAAAAATGAATCATGTATTTTGTGGATCACAGGAGAAAAGAAAATTTGACTTATTATTTAATGTTAACAATGCATGTAATTTTTTGTGATGAATTTAAACATGGGACTGCGGCAAACCAGCTTGTTGAAAATGCGTTCAAGTTTAGCTGAGAATTACGACTAGCAATTGCACGTAAAATGTACGATGAAAATCGAAGAGAATGCATTGAGGAAGGTGAACTTGAAGGATATAAACATTGGAAGAGGAAGAGGGGCGATGAAGAAGGAGATTGAAGGAGGATAATTGAAGGGGTGTGGAAATAAGTAGGACTTACCTTTTGAAAAAAAAAAATTATTACAAGTAGATATATATGAAACACGTGTCATATGTGTCAAGTGTTCAAAGGAGAAAAGTTACATTTTGCACAGGTCATCGAGGTAACACACTTGGGAAATATTAGACAAAATGGTGTGGTCAAAGAAATCTTACAAGAGAAAATTGTAGATGTAAAAATCTCAAACTGTACATATGTTCGATATCGAACTCTATGTTTAACGTTCCTCACGTCAACAATTTCATACACATTGGCTAACAGTTGTTGTAATGACGATGTCCTTCAATGGACACTGCACTAAACCTTGACCTCTCATTTCCCTTATGCATGTCAAGCACAATTGTCTTGACTTGCATTTGGAAATGCCTATCAACACAAGGTGCATTCAAAGGTGGAAAGAGGAATGTGGGAACCCTCTGTGGGACCTCCTATCATAGATGACAAGGTCTCTAAAATCATTCATGACATAGATATGGACAAAAGGCAACGACCTAAGAACCCAACGTTGTGTGATATTTGTGTGTTGTCATAGTTTATTCGTATTGGTTTTTATATGGAGAAAAGGCTATCACCGTAAAGTCTTGCTAACATTACAAATCCAACAATTGATATCATGCAATTGACAACAATACATGCATGTTTCTATTATTTCATGGCAAGTGGAAGGTTGCTAAGAAAAATATTTGTACTTGGGGTCTTTTCACCCTCGACACCAATAAGTACATCTACAAAATGTAAAATGAGCCAACCAAATCTAAAATAATATCGAGATTAAGAATAGGGGTCTCTCAATGAATGTTGTTAACTTGTTCATAAGTTATATGATGACAACAACCAGTCTTTACACAATTGAAAGAAACAAATTATTTCTAGAAAGTATGGGGAAAATAGGCTTTGTTATTTTTGTCACTTTTTTATGGAGTTAAGATTTCCCATTAGAAGGCATTTCATATGTTATATAAGAAGAAGAAATGAATGGAAAGTTGGAAAGAAAAAGGTGGCAATTAGATACTATGTGCTCCACTTTATCGTCTCGATACTATTTTGAACATTTTTATCATTCTTTGTTGTAAAATGAGCCAACCTAATCGAATATAATATTGAGATTAAGAATAGGGGTCTCTCATTCAATGTTGTTAACTTGTTCGTAAGTTATATGATGCCAACAACCACTCTATACACAACTAAAAGAAACAAATTTTCTAGAAAGTATGGGGAAAATGGTCTTTGTTATTTTTTGTTACTTTATTTTTTACATAGTTAAGATTTGCGACTAGAAGGAATTTCATTTGTAATATAAGAAGAAGAAATTAATGGAATGTTCGAAAGATAAGTTGGGAATTAAATACATGCATGTACCACACCTCTTGTTCCATGAATCAGATTATTCCCTAAATAATATATACTATCTGTATTCCACTTTGTAATCTCTATACTATTTTAATCATCTTTAATGATAGAATGATCTTCATCATTGATGGTCTCAAATTTATTCAGTTGATTGAAGAATTAAATGCAATCACCTACCTTCTTCATTAAAAATTAATATGATATATGTTATCCAATTTTGCACCTCAAGAGAAATTGGACAAACATGACCCCACAGAGAAAAAATGAGAGATTGATTTGGTGACGGGAGATCACACTTTGGGATTGGCTAAATAGGTTAGGCAAGCCGAGCACATTGCATAGGAGTTTGGGAAATGAAAAAGCTCCAAAGTCTGAAATTCAGACTTCGAAGTTGAGGGTGTTCGGAGGTAGGCTGAAAGTTAATTCTGGGACTCGGTGGAAAGAAGCACGAAAATTTTGAAACCCAAAGTCTGAATTTTGGACTTGGGGATTTGGAGTTTCAGAGGTTTCATGAGCTTGCATTGAATAGTGTCACGTAAGGAGAAGAAATGTATGAAATCCGAAGTCTGAAATTTGGAATTCAGACTTCAGGCTTTTGGGATTTCAGAGGTTTCATGTGCAAAGCGGATAATCGAAACCCGAAGTCCCAAAACCCAAAAACCTAAAGGTCAAACCCGAAGTCTAAATTTTGGACTTGAGGATTTCTAAGTTTCGGAGGTTTGAAAAATTCACGGTGAAAATGTCACACAATACAATCAAAGGTTTCATGATAAATAGTAATGGTGATCTCGAAGCATAAATTCTGAAGCTTTGAATCTCGAAAGTCTAAAATTTTGGATTTCAGAGGTTATGATGCATTGTCGAGTCCGAAAAAGGAAGATTAACACCGACATTTATTGCAGTATGACACCCTCATCTTCAGATGGCCATAAATTTTGATTGAGAGCTCATATTTGCACAAAATATGACTTTTTGGAAAGCTCTCACTATCCTCTAAACAATAGTGATTGGTTTTCTTAAGTTTAGTAAGACTAGGTGTTTAAAACTGAGGAAATAGAGTCCATCATTTTAGAGGGGGTTTCTAAATTTCTCACCTACCCAAATGATGAAGGCACGGGCTTCCTTTCTTCCCCAACAAGGAAAAGTACACGAAGACATGGAATTTGCAGTGGCACCCATCATTGTTGCAGGTGATTTTAATGCACTTTTGGGTGGTTAAAGAAAGATTTCGTATTCATTCATCTCTCTCTCTCTCTCTCTCTCTCTCTCTCTCTCTTCTCTCATTCTTCCTATATATTGTAAGGAGGGGCTCATTTCAAAAGGTTGGATAATCTATCTTTGCACCCTCCCTTCTTCTATTGTCTAGAAGTGATCTTGTGGAGTTCAAACCTCCCATTCAAACTATAAATGCAAATTAGTGCCTCTTTTCCATTGTAGTGCACTGTATCAAATCTGTGGAGCAATAATATAAGTTTGTGGATGAAGTTCAATCCTCTCTTGTGTTCATTGCATTCTCCTAATCTCTCATTTAAATTTTGGTTAACTGTGCATGTTAAATTGTGTTGCATATTTAATGGTTTCTATTTAATGGTGAATGAATTTGTGATAAAAAACTGATTTGTGTTGATGTTTATCCTCTTCAATATTGTTTAAGGCAAGTTATTTAGCATTCCTTTTCGTGCATCACCTCTTGTAGATTAGGTTAATTTCTTGCAATATTTTCAACCTTGTCTCCTTGGCAAGTTAGAGTATATTTTAGGATAGATCCTCTACAATTTGAGTGTGTGTATTAGAATAGAGGAATAGGAGCCAACCTTTCTCGAAAAGCTTTCCAATTGCAAAGTCCCACACTTTGGGAAAAGCTCCATGTTATGCAATCACACTTTGAAAATTTCAATCTATCGAGTTGCAAACAATCAGGGGTGATGTGATTACGCATCAACAATATCTAGATAATAAGAAAATTGTTTTGAGGCCATATGACTAGGAAGCTACCAAAGCCGGAAGTTCACAAGAGGCCGTTTTGTGATTTTAGTTGTAAACTAAGCGTAATTAAATTTGGTAGCCATAGAAAATGACAGCTGAAGTTTTACAAAAATGGATGAAATTTCTAAAGAGTTTTTTTAACTATATAGAAATATACATATATTCCAAAATATATATATTTCTATATAGTTAAAAAAAAAATATATATATATATATATATATATATATACAAATCACCTACAAGAGCTAGGCCGTCAAAATAAAATGCTTTGACATGAAAAGATAATTTGAAATCCTAGGCCTATCGATACCACTAGTCGCAGTCATTTTGACGTGGCAGTTGTGTCAAATCTTTCCTCTTTTCACTAGCTTCATTCCATTGCCACCACTTCACTTTTTTGGATAATATGAATCGACTAAATGTTGTAAGCCACCGATGAGAAAGAAATCCGTTGGTGTGAAGTATGTGAACAACTGAGATTGACACCTACTGTCAATATCCTGCAACACATACAGTGAATACGATGAATTTTTCTTGAAGCACATACAGAACATTGGGATTTTTTAGCATGGTAAATTTATATGCAGAGGGATTGAAAATCAGAATAATACATTATTTATGTGTGGCTTTGCAATGTATATTGGCAATCAAATCCACAAGAAAACTTCCGTGCCCATGTTGCGCCACCATAATTATTGTGTCATTCAATACAACTTTCACACACCTGATACGTTTCTTACTTCTAGTAAGAAACGAACAAGAAATCCCAAATTTTTCCAGCGTCATGGGTAGGGTTTCAATTATTAGAAACCAATTTAATCAAATTTCCTGGTATGAAGATTGGCTTGGTTCAAAAGAACGGTTAGCCAACTAGCAATTGCAAGGAGAAAGATAAAGTTTGTCTACATACGTACCATATAATATTAATCAATAGACTTGACAAGAAGTGAACCTATGAGCTAAACATTTCATATACAAAACTTGTCAAACGAGCAAGATAATATTTGTTACTAATGATGTTGGGAAGTGACTATAATGGGAGAGGGCCATTTGATGAATGCTTTAGAGATGTCCATTATGAAACATGCATGCAAATGGAGTATTAGTTGGATGTTTCCAGGCATGAGGTTGAAGTCAAAATAAGCACAAGCTTATGTTGTCCGTCAACCATAACATGGATACAGGTATCACACACTTATAAATCTATCTATGGAGGGCCATTTATCTAGGTAGGACCACTTAAAGCAAACGAATAAGTTTAGAGCTCGCAAACATAAAAAGACAACTCAATTGTATCTTCTAATAGTATAAAAAAACATGCAAAGTAAAATTCAACAAGAGAAATCATGAATGTGAATCACCCACATTGCAGTGGATGATAATGACAAAACCATTACACTCTAAAAATTGTTTGTATTGTTGCATTATGTAATTCTGTGTCCAAAATCCTCTTAATATATATTAAACAAAAAAGAAAATTCAATAGGAAACCTACTAAAACTTTCTCATGGTTTTTTAGGGAAAAAAATCAATCTAGAATTCAAGTTAGGAAATATGCGATCCTGTATTTTGAAGGAAAAGAAAAAGGGAAATACCAAATTAGACTACCTGGAAACAATTTATACAAAACAGAGCTTCAAAATTGGTTTGGGTAAAACTTCCAAGCATACCCAAAATTGCTTGTTTGATCTCAACTGTTATGAAACATCGGCAGGCTCCTTAAGCATGATTTCCTCTATGTATTTAGCCTCCTCTTCCTGTAGGACATCAAGAGGCGGAACATGATAGGCCTGTGAAAAGAATGCATCACAAAAGGACGGAGCATCGTCTCCTAACATTTCCCTCAGCCTGTGAAGTGGCAAGAAAGTTTGAAAATATTCACCTATAAATCTCCTAGTATCCTGGATACTCATTCTGTGGGATATCAATTCCTCTTTGCTAGGGGTATCAAATCCATAATAACAGGACCCAATTATGTACACTGAAAACCTATTTTCATGTGTAGCTCTTTTGCCCTAGCGTCCCTAATCATTCTCACTATTTTTGAACTGGTACTGCCCCATATAATAGATTTTCCTTTCAAGACTGTCTCCACAGGAGACAAATTTTACTTCACCCCAAAATACCTAATTTTCTGGGAAGGCTTAATGAAGGTCCTGACCACATAGTGTGACGTTATGAGCACCTGCTTAGTCAAAATAAGCAGAGATTAACATAAACCAGTCAGGAATGAAATCCCAAAGGCACCAGAAATCTCCATAATAAAGGAAATGAAAAACATAATGACAAGCAACATAACCGATAATCACCATACACCAACACCAGCGAATAAAAATCGGATAAAATTTCAGGTGCATGAAACTATAAAGAAAAGAAAATCGATATATTAAAAGCAGTTGAAATAACGAAGTGAAATCAGATATTAGAAACCAATTTTTTCAACGGATATAAAATAGTAAAGGATTTAAGTCACAATGATATGCAGCTGTTTCGATGTCGATAACCCTGAAACTTCAAGTGACCACTGTGTTTTCGCCATTTCTAGGAACATCAACAGGAACACCATATTTCTTCATATACACTGCCTTCCCGTGGGAGGGAACCCATTCTATATCTCCAAATTCGTAAGTCCTCAGGAAACGCTCCGCCTCTTTTTCAAGATCTGTATCATTTTCCACAGATATCGAAACAGAGCGCTTGAACATTGGCTGCAAAGCGAAGGTTATTTCCGAAATGGCTCCGAGAGTGCCCAAAGATATTCTGGCAGCTTTTATATCTTCGTCTTCTTCTGTCAAAGTGATGAGCTTTGCATACCCTTCGAGGCAGGAGTGGGTACCACATATTCATGGTACCAAATTTGCTGCTTTGCTCTCCCGGCGAGGCCGTAAATTTTGCTGTCAAGCACCTTCAGGATGATCATAATCGTACAATGTAATCCTATGTCTTTGTATAGTTTTTTACTTTTGATTTTCATTAAAAGATTACTTCAGAATTGTTGAAACATAAACTCATAATAAATTGAAAGAAAGTAAATATATTTTAGAAATTTTTATAGTCAGCTTAAAGTCTAAAAACATTTAAAAATTAGTGTAGATTTCTAAGCTTTAGGAAGCTTTAGGAAGCTTTAAGGGAAAAGCGCAAATAACATTGATTCAATAATGACCGGTATAATTTGTTTCAATAGAATTATAGTATCTTAAAGATAAAAATAAACAATATTGTCTAAGCACATATTTGGCAGTAATTGGAGTCGGTTCTACTAGGGTTTTGTCTGCTTGCATGTCATACGTGTCCTCTTTGGGCACTTTCAGGATAGTATCTTTACCAAATTTTTCTAGGGTTTATGGCCCTTTAGGCATACCTATATAATGGCCACCTCCACCTTGAGCCCGGTTATTGAAGCCGTGGTTGGAGCTTGTGGAGACTCAAACAATTGCACCCCCACCGAAACGCCCGTGAACATTTTTCCCGAAGGTCTTCTATGAAGTAATAAATCTCCCCCTGATCTTATTTTATCTATTCCTGAGTTTAATACTGCATGCCAGTGGTTAGAACAATTGTGCCTTATTGGGTATTTTGTGGATGACATCCCCTCTGAAAAGATGCTAAAATCATGGGTTAACTCAACATGGTCTACTCATGGCATCAGACTCGAGAGCATACAAAATATGACGAAAGGTTCTTTCCTTTTCATTTTTTCTCACCCATCGCACGCCCCTGCTATACGAAACTGCTCATCCATTTGGTATGTGCATAACTCTCTTTTGGTTCTCTCTCCATGGACCAAATATTTTATGTTGTTTGAATACGTGGCTATAAAAGTTCCCGTTTGGGTAAATTTTCCTAGCATGCCACTACCACGTGTCCATTTCCTGCATTAAATCACTTCTTCTCTAGGGCGAGTTGTTTGCATGGAACCTCAATGCTTTTATAGCACCCGGCCATACAAATATGTCTGTGTTGAACTTGACCTCTCTAAAGAGTTGAAAGAGTTCATGGAGATTCAAATGGGAGATACCCGATACTAACAATGTATTTTTTACATTAACTTGCCTGGTACTTGCTTCCGATGCAATGCCTGGATCATAAGATCAACGACTATCCTCTTTATGTCATGTTCAACCGCCCAATTTCTAAGGTAGTTTTCGACGCAGCCAAAACCCTTCAGGAGGAAGGGTGGAAAATGCTAGGGGCGGAAAAATAAGAAAAAACCAACTCAAACCAAGGTTCTCGAAACCAATGGCTCAAGTGAGCTAGTTAAGGAAAAAACCCCTGGACAACATCGTCTCAAGGAGCCGATTTCTAATGACTCATTTGTCCCCTTTCCTAAGTTCTCTAGCACACCCAAGGCAACTTCGGTTCCCATAGACCCTAAAAATCCCATCCGAATTTCCTCTTCCATATTCATAGTTGATTTTAACAATCTGGTCCATAGAGCCCAATCAAAGGGCCCGAAGTCCTTCTTACCACTCCATGCCCGGTTGGGATCATATCTTGGCACAAAGTGTGGATTCTACAGAGGAGTACAATATAGAATATGTCAGGTGAAGGAAAGTTGAGTTGCAGGATTTCTTGAAGCACAATAATGTTGAATTTCTACGAAATCGTTTGATGCTCTGGATGACTTGGATGTGGATGGTATGGGCCTTGACCATCGTTTACCATAAATTCCATGTCGTAGAATGTGCGGTGTCTCATTAACTCCAACCACAAGTATATCATCTGCGATGCTTTTCAAAAAAATTCAAATTTACATGTGTTATTTTTGGAGGAAGTGAAAATTACAGGTTTTCGGTTGGCGATGGTTTGTAAATCTATCTAGCTTTACAACCTAACATTCTATAGTAATCATGATGGGAGTCGTGGGCATTTGATATTCCTATTTTTTCCTAAATGAAAACCTTTCTTTATGGACCATGGTGACAATAGGCCACCAATCATGACATTTGGGCCCTATTTAATATCGACATCACCCTTTTGGCTTCATCTACATTTATTCCTCTAATGATGCAGCCGGAAGGGTTGATCATTGAAGGTGGATAGCTAATGCTAGATTCTTATTAGATTATATGTGAATACTTTAATATGGTGGAGCTTCTATGTGATAAGTATGAGTGTAGACACCTAAATTTTCTACATGACTAATTAACATTAATTATGCCCCACATTTTAGCTTTATCTTTCGCTACCAATCCATTTTAATCTATTTTAATCCATCATTATTATTCATACATAAACCATATATAAGATTAATTATTATTATTATTATCAATCCATTTTATCATTTTACCATCATTTATCATCTATCGTTAATCTTTTTATTTCATATAATATCCCATTTCTTTCCTTCTAATTCATTAATCTCATTAATCCATTATTATATCTTATTATCCTATTCTAATCCCTATTAATATTTTATAGGAATTTAATATTCCTACATCTCACCTACCACCTACCCTACACATCCCTACACCTAGCCTTTCCATCAAATCTCATCATTAATTATCCTAATCACATCATTTAACATAATATAATCCTAATGATATGCACACCCTCACCTCTAAATCTAGAGGCTTCTAAATCTAGAAGCTTCTCCATTCTTCCCTCCCATTTTCAAATATTCAAATTAAAATACACTATTCCATTGAATTTTTAATTCAATGGAAATCCCTCACAAAATCTAGAATTTTCCATTCTAGAATCCTCCAATCCTCTCATCCAATTCCAACCCTTGGATTCAATCCACCATGGCAAGATCTTAACCATTCAATTTTCCACTCACAAGCTATAAATCAAGCTCTCATCCTCCATGAGAGACATCTTCTAAATCCATAAGAAAATTCTGCTCTTTTGTTCAATCAATCTATTCTATCAATCATCCATCTATAACCAAGCAATCCTTCATCATCTTCATCAACAATCAAGCAATCATCAAGGGGAGGTGCTGTCCAAGTGCATCCACATCAATAATCTTAATCAATCAATCATCCTCAAGCACATCCAACCATTAGGGAAAGAGAATTGCATGTTAAACGATAAGTGCAGGTATTGATTCTCTTCTTTTCATCTTTGGTTGATTTGAGGTACTTGATTTGTTGAGTTTGCATCTTGAATTTGAATTGGTTTCATATTCATTTTACTTGTGCATTCTAACTTGATTTTTCATCTAAAGTTTTGGCAGCCATCATTGGGCTTATCCCCAAAATCTTTTTTAATTTTTTTACTATCATCTAATTACCAATCTGTTAAATTTGGTTTCTAAGAATTTGATTTGCACCCTTAAAATTTGAATTTCGTATTAGTGCATATGTGACCCATTTCAATGCATATATCACAAAACAAAACATTTGTCTACTTTTTTCTTGACTCTATGCATGCAGAAATCTTTGGTGGATTTATCCCATCCGGTGGTGCATTGAGCACAAAACAATGCATATGACCTCTATTTTGGCGCATATGACATGAATTGGCAAATTTGTTCTGTTTTGGTGCATTTTTCTTGCTTTTACTTTGCCTACCTTCCAAGAGCCATAACTTTTGATCCTGAACTCGAAACGACTTCGTTATTTTTTCCCCGAAAAGGTATTAAAAGGATCTGTGAAATGAAAGTGTTAATGTAGAATTTTACTATACAATTTAGTTATGGTTTTCATTTTACTAAATCTTGTTTTTCTAACTACACTTTGAGTTATATTTTCTTGTTCCAAACTACTAGAAATTTGTGTGCAACTTCTTCTTCTTACCAAAGATTAAAAAAACAATCTCAAACTACTAATCGTTCTTGTTTTGTAGCTCGTTTGGTCCAAGACATTTGGGGTTATAATCAAACTACTAATATTTGTTTTGTAGGGCCTCCTCTTAAATACCCCTTTTGCATTTTTTAATCATCTTTTAATCATTTAAAAATTAAAAAAAAGTTCTTTATATCTTGCATCTTTCATCTTTTGCATGTTTGTATTGTTAAACCCAAAGGTTGGATTTCATGTATGCTCTCCTCTCGCGTCCTTGGGCGATCTTAAGGATCAAAAGCAGACCACCTTCTTCCATTTTCATTTTTAGGGGCAATGTGATGTGGAGTTTGTCACCATTCACTTGTCATAGTCCTAGGGGTCTGTGACCATGGGATTCCTCTCAATGCACGTAGACACACCCCATGTTCTTGTGGGGTATACAAATCCTTGAGCACTGGTTATTGGATAAGCATCTACATGTTTTAAGCATGAGGTGAAGTGAGGGGATTTCAATTCCCAATACGCACACCTTATACAACATCCTTACCACAAGGATTTGGGCCGCATGTACTGTAAGGTATATAGGGGACATAGTTAGAGAGCTTGATTATCCTAGACTAGGTATCCTTCAGCCACAATCAAGATATAATGCAAGGGAAGGAACCACCAAAGATTACTAGCTAGCCAATCACACATCGATGCAAAGGTGGGCCAACTCAATGTGCACCATTGTCATGTTTGGTATTGAAAGTGGGATATATCTTATGTTGCACACCCACTTGACTAGTTAGGTTGTGTTTTTCATGTGTGTTGTTTTCTTACATATCATTTTGACCACACATTAATAAACCAATAAAAATTAATCAAATAATCAAATCGACTCCCCATCCAAACCTAATCATAACCAATCCATAAATCTAATTACCCCAATCTTATCCCCTTTCGAATCCATCCCATCCAAATCTAATCCCTCCATCTTAATCAAATATTACCTACATACTGTCCATACCCAATCCTATTCCTAAATTTTATCTAAACCCCCATCCTCATTATGGCTCCCATCAAAGTAAAATCCCCACTCATCAACCTTTACGCGCCAAATTTGATCAAAACATCCCTCTTACTATCCAATCTATGCATAACCAAATGAAGATACTCACATCCTCTACCAAAAATATCCTAACCCATCCCAAGTCGATCCCACCATCCTCATAAGCATCCAAAATCTTAACGAACAAATTCTTGACATCCAATCACACCTTATCCAAACATCTTCTCAAATATCTTCCTCACACCCACTTATGATAGTGAGGATCTTATTTACATCGACCAATATGATACTCCATCTACAAAACCAATCATACCCAATCCTACATCCTCATCATCGAACATTCCCCACCATCCCACTTCCCCACATTACATCGATTTTGATAAAATCCAATCATCCCCATCAAACAATAAATATCTCCTTTTTGAGCATTACCAAACTTTAACCAACTATGATTCATCCACCACATCCACTTATCACTTCCAAAAATAAAAAGCCAAATAAAAATCAAAAATTAAATCACCACCATAACCTAATAAACTTCTTTTACAATTCTCTAACCTAATATCCGAGCCTAATCCTCCATCACTACTATCCACCCCTAAATCCACCATCAACAATTCTAATCCCCAACTCCCTCACATCAAAACATATCATAATGTACATTATACATACCTAATCAAATCCAATCAAGATAAAATAAAACCACTATCTTTATCACCTATATCACACCTTAGTCCTAAATCGTCATCATCCCAACCTTATCCCACGTAATTTCTTCTAGATAGTCCCAAGTCCCCTCCTTTAACATCTACTTTGGCTCCTACGCCTCCGTCACCTAAATCCAACCCCATCCCATTTAATGTGAATCCTAAGTCACCCATATCCCCTTCATCCCCTGATCCTAATTCATACAATATGGCCCCCATGCCACCTTTATACTCTTCATCCACATCTATCAAATCCACCAATAACCAATCCAATCCTAAACCATCTAGTGTGACTCCTAAGTCACCCCCATCTCCTACCTATAATCCTAATTTCCCCCTGTCCCCAATCATATCACATCCAACATGATTCTTAAGTTACCCCACTCTCCCAAATCCAATGTGGTTTCCACACCACCCCCTCTACCTTAACTCAACAACCATTCAACCCATATACCCCATCAACATCTGCTCTATCCTTTAAATTCACACAATCTACCTCCCCCAAACCAAACCAATCTAACATTTCCTCTTCATCCAAATCTAACACATCCTCTTTATCCACCCCTACCTTATCCACTCAATCCCCAATAAAACCATCTAATCCTACAAAACCAACCCTACACCATCCAAATCTCCAAAATTAATGAAATCCAATCCTAGGCCAAAATCAATCACCAATCCAAAACCAAACCAACCTCCTAAATTCCAAAAGGATAATCCTCCATCCAAATCCCAACCATCTAATCCACATCCTAAACCTACATCCAAATCACATAAATTCAATCAATCTTCTCCTATCCTACCCACTCCTACACATATCCTACCTAGTGCACTCTTATTACCCATACAATCTCTCTTACCAACCCCAATCACCTCCGCCTCCTTAAGTAAATCCCTAACTACCATCTTCCATTGTCTTAAAAATTCAACATGATCATCCATCCCCTAATAAAATCACATGATCCAAACATTCCAAATCCATATTGGTATAGGGACAACTATTAATGTGAATTCCATGCACCCATTTACATTCGAACAATCGTTGCATGTAATTTAAGTCTAATGTCCAAAATCACATTAATTGAGCACTTCTTGTCATTATACCTCTATGTCCACCACCTTTCTATCCATCAGTCACCATATAAATTCCCCTATAAATCCAAAAATTGTCAACCATCCAAATCTCATTATACATGCACACATCCCTCATCAATCAAAAATCAAAACCCTAATCATCAATCCAAACATTCTTCCTCAACAAAAAAATGAAGCAAATCTCCCCTCCCATCCTTTGTTAAATCTTGGCCCTTAGCGGGGTGAGAAAATAAAAAACATCCACCAATGTAATGGTTACCACACAGCCTCATCCTCCCCATTCACTTCCTACCCCATAGCCAACAATATATTCGCTAACAAGAAACATCATGGTCATTTATGCTTAGGGATTAAACCTAACACTAACATGGACCATCCAACTATTCCATCACAATCTGATCCTAGAAACTCCCTTGATTCACCCATCACTCCATATAACAATCCCCAATCCCTTGATAGCCGTACACATCCCAAACACATAAAACTAGATTGATAATTTGATTGTCCTTTGTACACATATGTTCTTCCTCATCCCTTCATCCTCATTCCAACTGAATCCATCTCCACAAATGCTCAATTTAAATTAATCAAACATGATATAAATCATTAGTACCTATTACACTTGTGTGAATGTAGTTCCCAATCCTCTTTAACATTGATATTATTATGATTGTGATTATTATAGATAGGAGTTATAGACATTGTTATATTTGATTAGTTTATTTGATAGATAATATGGATGTTTAGACTTATGACATGATTTACAGGATGGATTATATGCATGGTTTGACATATCAAAATTTGATGATCTTGAGCTACTACTATACTAACACATTCGATTTGATATATATATGTTGTTAGATGATTTAGTTGATTTCTTGATCTTATTGCTAATTGTTAAATTGATAAAATTGAAATATGTGAAATTGTGAACAGTTGGTGAATTACTTGTTTTAGCGATAATTTAGTTATGATATTTGATGATATGATTTGATATGTATATGTGTGTGTTTTATTATCCCAAAGGCGTTAACATGGCCATGAGGCAAGAAAGGTATTGTTTTGATTTTTGTAGGCACTTGGAACACAACAAACCAAAAGGGGATATGAGACCAATAGTGAAGGAATCTAGAGTATTGGCAACAAGTGACCTTGACAACTAGTGTAAATGCGTGATTTTATTATTAGGAGGTCCCATTGGGGGTGGCCTCAAATGTGACCATGGGTAAAATTGTGTTCTTCCCTTTTTGGTTTTTATTTAATTATGAGTAATTATATTTTATTATTATTTTGGAGTCACATTTATTACTATTGTTAAGTAATCCTTTTAAGTTAATTAAATTTGATTAGTTTTTCTAATTAGGATGTTGAAAAGGGGGAAATAAATGTGAGTAGGTAGTCTTGGTTCGTGTTGGATTTGAAAGAATTTAATTTGATTTGCAGTAGTGTTTACTCAATCTTACATGTGAATTTCGGATTTTTACTTTCTAGGCCATTTTGGAGGCTTATGGGAAAAGTTAAGCTTGTCCGACACCTCTTAACGTCATCCACCCACTATGCCAATGATGATGGAGAGGCTTATTTTAGGTTTTTTTGTGCATTTTATTGGAGAAAAGAGAAATTAATTGCACTTTTCTTACAAGATTTTTAATTGTGTCCTTTAGGAGTGTGGGTTGGGTTTGAGTGTGTAAGAGGGTTGTCATTCCTCAACCACCAATATATTATGATTTGGGGTTTGGTTTTGACCTAGTGATGTGGAATGGAGGAGAAATTATGTGGCATCCTACATGGAGCCACATGACCTCTCTCTCCCTCTTTACTATTTATTCTAATTTGTTTAAGGATTTGGGGTTACTTGTTTTATTTTTGTCTCTTGGATTTGGAGGTGCTTTCTTTTTGGGAGTGCTTTTTGGAGTTGGACTAGCTTGAGATTTCTTGGAATTGAAAAGGTTGGAACTTGCATGTGGATTGTAACTCTTCACCCTTGTTTTTCTCTTACTATTTTGGTTTGCATATGTTTGTGAATGAATGTTGTTACATGTGTGATTTAGGAAGTAGAATGGCTTCATGTTATGTATGAGAAGGTGAAATGGGGATACATTTTGAGGGAGGAATAATATTTTTTGTTGATGCGTAATCACAACACCCCTGAATGTATGCAACTTAATGGGTTGATATTCTCAGTGTGATTGCATAACATGGAGATTTTCTAAAAGTGTGGGACTTTACAATAGGAAAAGATCTTTGGATGAAATTTGGTTCCTATTCCTCTGTTCTGATGCACACATCCAAATGGTAGAGGATCTACTCTAAAATATACTCTAACTTGCAAGGGAGACATGGTTAAGAAGATTACAATAAACTAAATCTAACAAAGGTGATGCACCAAAGGAATGTTGAAACACCGCTTTTCCATTAAACACAAACCATTAAAAATGTAATACAACCACATCAGACATGGATAACAAAGATTACAATGAGAGATCAAAAGACAACAATGAAGACAAGAGATGGCAGAAATTCATCCACATAATTATATTATTGCTCCAAAAATTTTATACGAGTGCATTATAATGGCCAAGAGGAAATATTGCAATTACGGTTTATATGGGAGGTTTGAACTCCACAAATTCACTTACAGATTAGAGAAGAAGGGAGGGTGCAAAGAAAAAAACTATCCAACCTTAGAAAAATTCCCCTCCCTATAATATATATGAAGAATGAGAGAAGAAAGAGAGAAGGATTCAAAATCTTGCTTCAACCAACCTAGAATGCATTGAATTCACCTATAACAATGATGGGTGCCACTATAAAATCCATACCCCCATGTACTATGCCTTGTTGGGCAAGAAAGGAAGCCCCTACTTCATTTTTTGGTAGGTGAGAAGTATGACACCCTCAAAAATGGCGGAATGTATTTTTCATTTTAAAGAACTTAGTCCCACATAAATTATGATTTCCAAAAAGTCCTTTCTTGTGCAAATCCGAGCTCCTAGTCAAAAGTTATGGCCATCTGAAGGTCGGAGTATCGTTATCGAAAAAATCTGATTTCTTGAGCTTCCTCCGAAATATTGAAATTCAGACTTTCTGACATTTTGACTTCATATTTTTTGTTACTATTCATTTTCTTGGGCACGTGAAAATTTTGAAACTTTAAAACATGAAAGTCTAAAATTTTACAATTTCAAAATTTCGGAACTTTCTATTTTAGAGCTTTTGTCAATGTTCATCTGCTTAGGCACGTGAAAACTTTGAAACTCTGAAACTTGAAAGTATGAAATTTCAAACTTTAAGAATTTCATAACTTTCCATTTCGGAGTTTTTGTCACTATTCATCCTTCAAATCACCTCGACAGCAGCCAAAAATCTGAAACTCCAAAAAGCTAAAAGTCGAGTTTTAGACTTTTTAGAATTTTGAGACTTTTTCCTCTTGTGGAATTTTTGGGTTCAAGATTTTGGGATTTTTGAGTTTGGGATTTTCCAACCGGTCATTTCTTTTCTCCAAAACCACGAAATCTGAAATTCCAAATTTTAGATATTCGAGAATTTTAAAAATTTTCCTTTTGAAATTTTTGGGTTTGGGATTTCAAAGTTTACTAATTCCTTTTACCCATGTCTTTCTCCAAAATGTCAAATGCCAAAACTCTAAAATTTTGGGCCTAGGCCTCCATTCTTTTTATGACCTGCAAAGTGAGCTACTTTCCTTTGACGTTCCCTTGGCCATGTTGGCCCTTGTTTGTTCCTTTTCCAACCATACATTTCCATTTTCGAGCCCACGTACAACTTTATTTTTGGAATCCACATGCAAGCTCCATGGTGAATGAATTTCTCCATCTTCTCGGCATGTAAGGGCATGTTTATTCAATAATTATGAGGGGAAAAATTGTATAACAATTTTTATTGGGAATTTTAGGAGGGTAGTTGGGTTTAGGTGTCCCACCTTGTGATAAGTAAAAATGTGTTTATCTTGTTATTTTTTCATTTTGGGAGGCATAAGAGTTATTATTTTGTAGGGAGGCATAAAAATTTTGGGGTTGTGATTGAGTTTTGGAGGTTTTGAGGTGGGCACCCAAACCCTTGGGAGGCACAAGTAGAATCCCCATGTTCCTTTCTCTTCTTGGCTTGAGTTTAGAGCCATTGTGTTGGGAAACTTATGTGTTTGGAAGTGATTTTGTGGTTGTTCTTATTATGTTAATGTTTGGTTTGAGTGTGAATGTGGAAGCCTTGTTTTATTTCCAATGGTTTTCAAATACCCCTTATTGCTTCTTTGTTTAGGCTCGGGGCCAATGAGGAAGAATACTTCTCTTCCTCATTAGATTATTGGTTGGGTGGATAATGTTGCCTACTCCCCATTTTGTTTGTTGTGTTGGGACTTTGAGAAGAAGGTGGAGCTCAAGTAAAGGATGAATTAGTTTCATTGGGAGAAAAGAAATAAGATCCCTCTTTGTAAACATTTTTCCATGTTGTATTTGTTTGAAATGGAGGGCTTGTAACTTGTATTCTTAAGAATTTAAATCCTTTGTAAATGTGTTGCAAAATGATTGATTTGTTTCTATTTTTCACGTGTCTCGTATGAAAAAATAGATAAAGAAAGTTACATTTATTACTTTAAAATCCGTTTAGCTTGTCAAATCTTCTAGAAGTGTATGAATGACGTATTTTAAATGTGTTAGTTTTGTTAAGGGAAACTACCAAAATTTTCATTGCTTAAATGATATAGGAAACTTTAAAGGGGCTTGAAATGAAAACAAAATTTCCTTTGATTGAAGTTTTTTCATTGCCTTCAAAGTTTGTTATCCCACAGTCATCAACTACAAGATCACATTAGGGAGATCCTACAGCTACGTCTGTCTCATTATTGTAGCAATACAATAGGTTTTCAGGTTGAGGATTGGTTAGTGATCTTGAGTAGATGCTTTAATATTTTCCCATGTACTAGCAACACGAAGGCTCATGTTGTGATTCATCTTCTGAGGGATGGAGCAGGCATTTGATGGAGGAGTGAAGAGTGGAATATCCATGTAGATTCAAATATAACTACTTAGGAGCTCTTCGAGGAGCAGTTCAAGGGTGGATACATATCTAGGAGATTTATTTACCAAGGGATAGATGAGTTCCATGACCTACATCATGTATCCATGACAATATCTTTAATATGTCGACTACATGTAAGACACGTAAGTCAGGATACATTGGTTCATCAGGGGCCTAAACTTTGGTTTGGGAGGTGAAGTACACATCCATTGTCTGCAGACCTTAGTTGAGGTGGTTGAGAAGTCCTACATTGCAGAGGAGACAAGGGGGAAGATGCAACATGTTAAGGATATAAAGTGCATATCCGTATTCTATAGTTGTGGGATAACAAGTCAAGGGGGTCAGCTACTACTCCTCATTAAAGACATGGTTCTAGAAAGTCTTCATTAAGGCCACCGTAACAGCAGTCACCTCGGTAGTAGAATACTCATCCACTGTTTAGACCTCCATAGAGATTTGATACTGAGGCGATGAAGTATGGGCCATCCCCTACAAGTCCCATTAGGACACAAGGAATACCTAGAGCTCGGTCAACAGGAGCTTGTCAACAACGACCACAACGGTCTATATAGCGGGATCATCGGGATCCATGATATAGACCACTAGAGTATATGTTGGAGTTACATCTCATTGGAGAGGACTTGGTAGTTACTACGGATGCGGTATACTTGGAAATAATTGTAGAGAGTGCCCACAGTAACTATAATAACAAGGGTAAGACATTGATTTCAAAGCCTATAGTTGGTGACATGGGATGTAGCCATCAAATCTATGTAGAGGTAAAGAACCACTAGGGAGAGCATCATAGCACGATGATTGAGACTAGAGGTAGCATTAGTGGTATTCCTACCTCTATTCTCGTTTGATTCGGCTTGTTTGATTCTTTTATTGCACCATATTTAGTAGAGGATTACTAGATGGTGGCAGCTAGGTAGGGCCTTAGTTGGGATGTTGAGATGGTGTCTAGAGCCAAGATCTTAGTAGAATAATTAGTTAAGGAGTGTGTAGTTGACCTAGGACCCTTCACCACTACCTTGGATCTTCATATTGTCCCTTTGGATTCTTATGGAGTGATCTTGCGCATGGATTGGTTATCTCGCACATAGGCCCGAGTTTATTTTTAAACTAAGGTTATTTCTTATGTAGACAATTTGGGGTTGAGTCTCGTGATAGATGTAGTTAAAATACCCATCTCTATTAACACTATCTCCACTATACAACTTAAGTAGTGTGCGCCACACAAGTACCCGTTGTATGCTATTACAGTTAGTGATAGGTCGAAGGATGGGGCTAGTGGACCTTAACTTGATGATCACCCCATATTGCATGAGTTTTTAGATCATTTTCCTTGTGATCTTCCAGGGTTTCCTTCCCCACATGAGATATACTTTCACATTGACTTGGTTAAGGGAGCGGAGCCTATCCCACTTGCTTCATATAGGATGACCACCCATGAGCTATGTGAGCTCAAGTTACAGCTAGAGGTCCTTCTTGAGAAAGGCCTAATCCATCCTAATGTATCCCCTTGGGGTACACTAATTATTTTTGTAAAGAAGGATGGATCCTTGCGGTTATGTGTGGGCTATAGACAGGTTAAGAAAGTAACGATCAAGAATCGTTACCCCCTTCCTTGTATGGATGCTTTTTTTTATCAGATGAAGGGGGAATCAATGTTTCCTAAGATATATCTTATGTCTGATTACCATTAACTAAGGATTGTATAGGAATATGTCCATAAGGCATATTTATGTATAATACATGTGCACTATGAATTCACATTTGTGCCTTTCGGTCTAACTAATGCCCCTGTAGTGTTCATGATTTTGATGAATGGGGTGTTTAGGACTTTTCTAGGCCACTTTGTAATCATGTTATTTGATGACATTTTGGTCTACTCACATATGCATGAGGAACACGAGGAGAACCTTCGTCAGGTTCTACTATGTCCTCATGAGCAACAACTTTATGGTAACCTGGAGAAGTATGCATTCTTCTAGTCAGAGATGCAATATTTGGGCCACATTATTTCTAGGGAAGGTATCATAGTTGATCTTTCCAAGATTGGAGTCATTATGGATTGACTGGCACCCACTAGTATGACCGTGGTGTGCATTTTCATGGGATTGACAAGTTAATAAAGGAGGTTTATTCAGAAATTCTCTCATATTGTGCATCCCATCACTTCCCTTCGGTAGAAACAGAAGAAGTTCATTTTTTCAGATAGATGTGAGAAATCCTTTAGGACACTAAAGGAATTCTTTACAATAACACCCATTCTTGTAGTTCTATATCCACAGGAAGAGTTCTAAGTATGCACAGATGCTTCTTTGGCAAGATTAGGAGGTGTATTGATGTAGGAGGGCCGTGTAGTAGCTTTTTTGTCTCATAAACTAAAGGATTATGAGATCAATTGTCCGAATCATGACCTTGGGCTTGAAGAATTTGTGCATTCTTTGGTTTGATGGAGGCATTTCCTTTTAGGAAGGAGATTCAGTCTCAGAACTGGTCATTTGAGTCTTCATCACCCCTTCACGCATCCCAATCTCAACGCTCATAAATGGTGTTGGATGGAGTTGCTTTGTGATTATGACATGAAGATAGAACATTTTAAGGGGAAGAAGAATGTGGTTACATATGCCTTGAGTTGTCAAATACATATGGTTATGGCTACAGTAGTTGGTATAGACTTGAGGACAAGGATTTTGCAGTAGCTTCCACATGACAACTTCTACCTTTCAGTCAGAGAAGAGATCGAATCTCATAGACCCCTTGAGGGAAGTTTGACGGATTTTCACCGGAGGAAGATGGTCTTATTCAACACAAATGTCGAATCTATGTTCCGAGATATGGAGGATTGAGGAAGGATATCCTTGTTGAGGCACACCAAGCACCCTATTCAACCCATTTAGGGGTGAAGAATATGGATGACACTTTGATACAGTTGTATCATTTGAGAGGGCCACAAAGAGACATGGATCATTTTGTGTCTCATTGTTTAGAGTGTCAGAAGGTGAAGGCCAAACATCATCAAGCTGGTCTTATATACAATCATACCATACTAGAGTGGAAATAAGACACCATTTCTACAGATTTCATTGTAGAGCTACCTACATTGAGATACCATCACAACACAGTCATGGTCACGGTGGATAGATTGAGGAAAGTGGTTATTTTTCTCTAGTAAAGACCACCTATACACTAGTGCAACAACACGAGTATATATAAATGAGATTGTTATCTGCGGGTATTCCATGGAAGATCATTTGTAACCATGACCCCCTTGTATACCTCTCACTTTTGGACCACCTTGCAACATTCTCTCAAAACGAAGATCAAATTTAGTACATCTTATCACCTTGAGACAGATGGACAAATAGAGTGGGTGAATCAAATCTTGGAGGACATTATTAGGATGTATGTCATAGACCATCAGTCAAGGTGGGAGGAGTACTTGTATTTAGTGGAGTTTTCCTATAACAACAGTTTTCAAAGTTTTATTGGTATGCCTCCATTTGAGGAATTGTATGGCGGGGGTGTAGGACACCTTTGAGTTGGGACAGATTAGAGGAAAGGGTTTCTCTCCGAGGCCAAAATTATTACAGGATATAGAGTTACAGTTGTCATGATTCAACATAGATCACATGGGGATCGGGATGGATGGAGAGGAAATATGTAGATCAGTTGTGGACATATCATCATTTTGAGGTGGTCACGAAGGTGTTTCTTCATATCAGGCCTCATATTATCCCTATTCGTTAGGAAAAAGGATTTAATCTTTGTTCTAGGTTTTTGGGTCCGTCTCGAGATCTTTGACCATATTGGTCCTTTGGCCTATCGTCTAACATTTCCACCCAGGTTTATCTCACATACACGATCTATTTCATGTTTCTATACTTAGGAGGTACATTCGATATCCTTCTCAAATATTAGATTGGGCCTCATTGTAGGTGGAGGATCAAGGGCAGGTGATGGTGGAGCCCATTCGTATTTTAGAGTGCATGACCCTAGGCCTTCTAGGAAGAGAGATTGATAAGGTTCACGGCCATTGGGATTGATATGATGAGACAAAACTATGTTGGAGGACATCACACCTATGAGAGCACAGTTCCCATATTTGTTGTAATGACTTCCAACAGGAAGTCAAGTCTAAGAGGAGGGGATTTAGTGTCCACTCCTCTTCAACATTGATATTATAATGATTTTTCTTCTAATGGATTGGATTTATAGACATTCTTATTACATTTTAGACCTAATGAGATGGACATTGTTATATTTGATTGTTTTTTTGATATACAATATGTATGTTTAGACTCATGACATGATTTACATCATGGATTATATGCATGGTTTGACATATTAGAATTTGATGCTCTTGAGCTGCTACCACACCTGAAATATTCGATTTGATATATATATGTTTCTATATGCTTTAGTTGATTTCATGATCTTATTGCTAATTGTTAAATTGATAAAATTGAAATATTTGAAATTATGAACAATTGGTGAATTACTTGTTTTAGCAATGATTTATTTATGATATTTGATGATATGATTTGATATGTATATATGTGTGTTTTATTATCTCGATGTCGTTAATATGGCCATGAGGCCAGAAAGGTATTGTTTTAATTTTTGTAGGCACTTGCAACACAACAAACAAAAGGGGATAGGAGACCAACAATGAAGGAATTTAGGGTATTGGCAATAGGTCACCTTGGCAACTAGTGTAAATGTGTGATGTTATTGTTGTTAGATTGTTAGGAGGTCCCCATTGGGGGGTGGCCTTAAATGTGACCATGGGTAGAATTGTGTTATTCATTTTTGGTTTTTATTTATTTGTGAGTAATTGTATTTTTTTAGTATTTCAAGTCACTTTTATTATTGGTTGTTAAGTACTCCTTTTAAGTTAATTAAATTTTATTTGTTATACTAATTAAGATGTGAAAAAGAGGGGGAATAAATGTGAGTAGATAGTTCGGATTGTGTTGGATTTAAAAGAGTTTAATTTAATTTGTAGTGTTTATTCAATCTTATATGTTAATTTCGGATTTTGACTTTCAAGGTCATTTTGGAGGCTTGTGAGACAAGTTAAGCTTGTCCCACACCTCTTAAAGTCACCCACAAACTATGCCTATGATGTGAGGGGATTATTTTAGGCCTTTTGTGTATTTTAATGGACAAAAAGAGAAATTAATTGCACTTTTCTTACAAGAGTCTTTAATTGTGTCCTTTATGGGTGTGGGTTGGGTTTGACTATGTAAGAGGATTATCATTCCCTCAACCATCCATTTATTATGCTTTGGGGTTTGGGTTTTACCTTGGTGATGTGGATTGGAGGATAAATTATGTGGCATCCTACATGGAGCCACATCACCTCTCTCTCACTCTTTTCTATTTATTCCGATTTGTTTGAGGATTTGGGGGTTATTTTGTTATTTTTGGTCTCTTGAATTTGTAGGTGCTTGCTTTTTGGGAGTGATTTTTGGAGTTGGAGTATCTTGAGATTTCTTGGACATGGAAATGTTGGAAATTTCTTTGTGATTAGAACTCTTACAATGGAAAGGTAGGGTCTTCACCCTTGTTTTTATTTTACTATTTTAGTTTTCATATGTTTTTAAATGAATGTTTTTGCATGTGTGATGCTAGGAAATCGAATGGCTTTAAGTTGTGTAGGAGAAGGTGAAATGGGGATAATGTTTGGAGAGAGGCATAAGAGTTTTTATTGGTCATTTTAAGAAGGAGTTGTGTTAGGGTGTTCCACCTTGTGATAAGTAGAACTTGTTCTTATCTTGTTGTTTTTTCATTGTGGGAGGCATAAGATTTATTTTATTTTAGGGAAGGATAAGATTTTTGGGGTTGTGATTGATTTTTTTGAGGTTTTGAGGTGGGTACCCAAACCCTTAGGAGGAAAAAGTAGACTCCTATGTTCCTTTCTCTCCTTGGCTTGAGTTTAAAGCCATGGTGTTGGGAAACTTACGTGTGTGGAAGTGATTTTGTGGTAATTCTTATTGTGTGAATGTTTGTATTGAATATGAATGTTGAAGCCTTGTTTCATTGTCAATGGTTGTAAAATACCCCTTATTGTTTCTTTTTTTGGGCTCGGGGGCCAATGAGGAAGAAGGATTCTCTTCCTCATTGGATTATTAGTTTGGTGGAGAGTATTTCCTACTTCCCCATTTTGGTTGTTGTGTTCAGACTTTGGGAAGAAGGTGGAGCTCAAGTGAAGGATGAACTTAGTTGCATTTTGAGAAAAGAAACAAGATCCCTCTTTGTAAAATTTTTACCACATTGTCTCCATTTGGAATGGAGGGCTTGTCACTTTTATTTTTAATAATTTAAATCCTTTGTAAATGTGTTCCAAAATGATTGATTTGTATGAATTTTTTCAAATGTGTGTATTGAAAAATAGATAAAGAATGTTGCATTTATTACTTGAAAATACCTTTAACTTGTGGAATCTTCTAAGAGTGTTTGAATTATAAATTTGTATTTTAAATGTGTTAGGTTTTGAATGGAAACTACCAAAATTTTCATTTCTTAAATGATGTAGGAAATTTGAAAGGGGCTTTATATGAAAATAAAATTTCGTTCAATTTAAGTTGTCTCATTGTCTTCAAAATGTGCTATGTTCATTTTTAAGAATATTGGGAATCTTGTTAAAATTCACTTGTTTGAAATGGTTGTCACTTATATCTTGTGAAAGAAATGAATATTTACTCTCGTTTTATTGAATGAAAGGCATATTGAAGTATTTAAACTATAGTTGCATTTCTAGTCTTGTTGAAGGAAAGAAAGTAGTTGTAGGTTCTTAGAATAGGGAAAATATTTTCCCTTACAAATCATATTATATTGAATAAGAAATTTTTACTAAAATTTCCCAAATTTACTTTTATATAAATTTGTAGAAAGTTCTAAAATTCTTGTATTACAATTTTTCTTGTCATATAAATTGATTTGATCCCTTAAACTAAGTAAAAAAGAATAATAGTTACATAAAAGATTATAGTTATATTTAATTATATATATTTACTATAAATTTGTGTGTGTGTGTGTGTGTGTGTGTGTGTGTGTGTGTGTGTGTGTGTATAATTAGATACGGTAAAAATAGGGAACAAAATCCTGGGGCCATTACAAAAGGAGAAACAAAAACAACTAGCAAGAAGGAAACGAGAAAGTCCGAAAAGGAGTTAAACATGATTAACTATTACAGAGAAGTACCAGACTTTATAGCAAGGTGGGTAAACTAGAGAGAAGGAGAAATAGTCTCTAAAATGGAAAAATAGTAGAAGTTTGCCAACATACATTCCGTGAACTGAAACAAACATTAATATTTTGGGGATCCCCACTTTGTTACACTCGTGGCTATCTTTGTTCCTACCACTCTCACCACCTTTGTCATTAATATCATCCTCCACTTCATCCTTGGAGCTGTTGATGCGCAAGTTGAAAATCCTTCTTTTGGTGCCCTCCTCCATCCTTTCCAACTTATCACCGATATTTTGAACAATTCGTAAATCTCAAGAATTTTTCGGCTAGACTTCACTGCGTGATGAAAATTTTCTTGGAAGCATTGATGACATATGTCATTGTATCCCTTCGCCTGCATTGGTTTCTTCAATCGCAAGGAGTACCCCTTCTAAATACTTGAACCTTACTACTCAAATCCTCTAAACCATTTAAATTTCCATCCCGTCCCATTTTCTTAAAGTGCTCGCTTCCCAACGACTCTGCCTCACCCATATCTTTACTAGAATCCTCCCTGCCATATTTACAATTGTCGGCATTCATCTTAGTGAGGTAGTCGAGAGAGTGCGTTCGTCCTCTCCGTATGATATTTTAGGGAGAACATAGATCAAGTTTCCCATTTTTATACATCAAAAGAATGAGCCCTTTATGCAGAGCTGAATCCAGTTTCTCCTACTGGAAAGCCTCTAAGGAGTTAGTCAGCGACACATACAAAAAGAAGGGGATGCTCACCATGACCTTATGGCGGAACATGTTCAGAAGGGTAAAATGGTGAGTATAGAGTTTACTGTATTTACCCTCCAGAGAGATGTACATCATAATATTGAGGCACACCTCTCTCAAAATACCTAGAATGCATGACCTAGAAATACCATTCGTAAAGTAAGAACATATTTCCTTGTCAACAAAGAACTGCTCGATTTCCTATTCTCTGCGGGTGCTATCCTTGAAAATTTTAAGCCCATCCATTTTCATGTCCATGACCCGAGTGATGGAGGACTTAGAAACCTCGATTTCCATCCATCTGACAACAAACTTATCCACTTTCCAAGCTTTACCGAAATCCTTAGACAAAGAGGGGTCATGACCATGTAGTTATATTCAATATATATATATATATATATATATATATATATATATATATTGAATATAATCTAATTTAGTAATTTTTGGTAATAGAAATAATAAATAACGTTTTATAATGTTATTATTAATATAAAAAAAGAATTAAATGGGCATGATTATTTTAATATTATAATTGATATTAATATTAATACATATTAATAGTGATATTAATATTAAATTATTTATAATGATATTAATATATATATGTAAATGTATTAATAACAATATATATTAAACAAATCTTTTATCAAAAAACTATGTTAATGTTCAATGTTTAAAGTTTGGCCACCGCGTGCCTCCAGGTTATGTTTGGGTAAGTGGGAATGAGGGGGAGGGTCGCCGACCCCACCACTCACCCCATAGTTATAATCGATGGGGGTGGGGTCAGTGACCCTCCACCCTCAATATAAAAACAAACTTTGCATATATTAAATTTGGCTCAGTTTAAAAATACAATTAGCTAGTGCCTAATAATGTCACATGTGTATTGTAAATCCAGATTTTCTTTGACTTATACTCACATATATATGTATATATAAATGTATATATGGTATATATATTATTTTCTATAAATAAAATATGGGGATATTTTAAAATGTAAAACCAAATATATATGTATATGTATGCACACACACACCCACACACACACACACATATATCGTGTGTGTGTGTGGGGTATGTATATATATATATATATATATATATATATATAAGATTCATATTTATACATATACACACTCACTCATATACTTGTTGCATATAATTGTAAATCATTTGTAAATATACCCATTTTACATAGATATAAGAAGGGATAAAATGCCCATATGCCCAAATAAAGAAAAAACAATGAAATTACTCAATAACAAATAACATTTTAGCCAAACCCTAAGAGAGAGTATATTTTAATAACAAGAAAAAATGTAGGCAAACCCTACAAATAATTACAAATAGTATAAACAAAGAAATAATGTGTATCCATCCTAAGCTCCATTATCCTTCCATGGCTTCCTTCTTCTTCCCCTTCTACTCCCATTAACTTGCAAAAATAAAAAAGAGGAAATAAGTCAAAAGAATGAATAAAATCTTTCCATAAAGAAGTTTAGGGTTACTCTGAATCCTTTAAATCTAAAGGCCCAAATTTAATCCATCAAATGGGTAAAAATCATCACTACAAAAGTTAGGTGAGAATTACATGGGAATAGTTTTTAAAATGAAATACATGTGTCAAATTTGAATGAGGCCACTTAAGTGATGTAGGGGGTGAATTTAATTTATAACCTTTATGAGTAGTTGGTGACTCTTAAAATAAGAGGCCCATGAACTTGTATGTAATTAAATCAAATTTACCCCTTGGTAGTTAGACAATATTTCTAATCAAGATTAAATTTATTTATATTTAATTTAAGGGGAATGTAATTTTAGACTTAGCCCTAGACTGATAAATTAATAAATGTTATTAGGAATATGTCACTAAATTGAATAAATATTACAATAAGGGGATTTAAAGCTGAACTAGAGAAGTAAATAATCTTAATTAAATGGTAATTTTCAAAAATTAAATATTAACCTAGAAATAAACTAAACGTAGTAGGAGGTTACTTCGTTGGATCCGGTCTTATTAAAAAAATATTACGTAAATTTTCCCAACATAACTTTTAGGTTTTCTTGGGTTTTATGTGGGAAATGCCTCAGCATTACAGTGACATTGGTCTATCCTTACTATCAACATCCAATACCAAATTTATCTTAAAGATCCAATCACTTAATCACACATCTTAGAAAACTTGTTGTGAAGACCCCAGGGTTCATCTTATGACACTCTAGCCAATCTCATTAGTACACTCATCTCCATCCCCCCATCAAGCCACTTTTGATTCTTAACCACTAGAGGTTTGAAGAGAGTGGATAAAAAATATCAAATATCAACAAGGAAAAGATAAAAAAAATATCAAATAAAATCCACCTCAAGACTCTCTCTAGGGGTGATTCGAGCAACTCTACTGGAGCTATGGACACTTGGATGGAAGTAAGTAATATTGTGAAAATATTCAGATGTATCTCCATCGGGGCTATCGACACCTAGATGGCAGCTGAGCAATGCATAGCTCAACCTTCCATTCACCTTCCATCAACGTAATTGACTTAATCACTCCCTATACGTTGGCTAGTTTGTCTTCACATACTACCCATTAAGTCTTCACTTCAAGTGGTAATTAATTATCAGTTTTGCACACACTTCATCTTGAAGAAACATCGTGCTTATGTGTTTCCATGTATTTATTAGACCTTTGGTAATACTCTGTTTTATTCCTACTTTATTTTACAAAATAAGATCATATTTTATTCATCATCCATTTCTAACCATCCACTTCCTTTTCATCCATCATATGTGGGAAATAGATAATCCTATTGCTTTATCCTATCCACTCTGTTTCTTATTTTATGTTGTCATAGTTATGACTGGGGCAGATTTATAATCAATTAGGGGCACCATCCCTTGTTCCTCACACTTGCGGGTGCAATAAACTAGACTATAATCCATTATCCCAACCTTTATTTGGAGGCATATCTTATCTAATCGACTAAGTCATCACCTAGTCCGATATACATCACATCCCTCATCCTATCAAACCTCCTTTATCTTATCCAACCCATCCCTTTATCCCACATCCTTTATCCTATTCAAATCCATCCCTTTATTCCACATCCCTCATCCTCTCCCAAAATACCTAATCTGTATCCGTATCCATATCAATCTTGAGACCAACATGACAAAGTAACCTCATTTCAAATCCACCCCTCCTTATCACATCTTCATCCCACCACATCTAAACTATCTTAAAAATCCAAAAATAAAGATAAAAAAATCTTAAAACTCTAAAAAAATCTTAAAAATCCATAAAAATCAACAACCCGCATAAAATCTAAAACACTTTTCTTTCTTTTTTATTTTCAATGGCTGATGATATGAGGCCATGTTTTATTTTATTTTAGCACTTAGATGATGATATGAGGCCACTTTTTTTTCTAAGAGGTCCAATTATATGAAGACCCCCTCTTAATATGTCGAATGAAACGACAACAAGGAAATTTAGCAATTAAAACATCATGGTCCTAATACCATTGGTGCAACTTGCTCTATGCCAAATTTTAATAATTTTTCTAATGATGATAATTGTGGGCACTTTACGATAGCACCACCCATTTCAATGATCACTTAGCTTAATCATCATCATGTTATCCAACCAACAATCTAACATCCAACCATCAAATCATCAACGACATCATCAATCCATGATCATATTTACTTCTATCCCCTTGAATAGGGAGAACAAAAAATCCAAAATCCAACCATAAAACATCCTACCCCTCGTACTTGGGGCATCTAACAATCCAAAATCCTATGATCCAAAAAAATCTAGAAGCTTCTCCATTCTTCCCTCCCATTTTCAAATATTCAAATGCATCTACACTATTCCATTGAATTTTTAATTCAATGGAAATTCCTCACAAAATCTAGAATTTTCCATTCTAGAATCCTCCAATCCTCTCATCCTATTCCAACCGTTGGATTCAATCCACCATGGCGATATCTCAACCTTTTAATTTGCCACTCATAAACTATAAATCAAGGTCTCATCCTACATGATATACATCTTAAAAATTCATATCAAATTGTTGTTATTTTATCCACTCAATCATCCATCCAATCTATCATAATTCATCAATCATCAATCATTCATCAAGAAATCAAGGGAGGTGTTGCCCAAATCGGTCCACACAAATCAAGCAACAATCAAACAATATTCCAATCCAACAAGCAATCCAAGAGCATTGATGAGGGTCATCAATCCTCACCATTAATAATGTCAATCTAGGGATGGTGTTTAATGGTTGTATGCATTAAGAGAAGAAGATATTTGGAAAACAACTCCTTTAAACACAAACCAAACTTGCATAAAATAAATCACACTTGCAGAAATTTAAAGGCACACTTGCAGAAATAAAGTTTGCATGAAATAAATCACACTTGCATGAAGGAAATCAAACTTGTAGGAATAAAAACACACTTGCATAAATTGAAATTTCTGAATTGGAAATAAACATAATTAAACGAAACACCTGCAGGTTCACAATAGACTGAATTTTCACAATACAAAGAGAAAAACAATACAACAAAATGAATTACAGAAAAATGAATAAACATAAACATAAATACACAGATCCATATTCCTTGAAATGAGTGGCCAACTCATTCCTTGGAAGAGGATTTAAATCATACTTCCAAGATCTTAAAACTATAGAATATTTGAGAGGAAAGAACAAATCTTTATTTCTTGGGAGAAAAGAATTACATATCTTAGTGTGGAAGGTTGCATTTATAATTCATGCATCCAACCAAATCCTTATTTTAGGAAATACAATTTGATCTTATCTTTATTTCAATCCTAACAACTTAGATCTCCATCTCCAAAACTATGGAGAGAGATATATTATTGGATTCAATCTTATCTTGCTTAGTTTAGGAAGATTTGCTCCCAAATATTCTCCTTTCTTTTTAGTAACAAGAATCACAATGATTTTATCCTCCTACATTATTGGAAGGAGGTTTTTCCTAAAAGATGATTTTGAACAAATACCTTTCCGGATTTTCTTTTTGACTTTTCTCTTTTTGATTGTGGAACTTTTGATGCTTTTCGATATGCTTTTTCCTGATTTGTAGTTCAATAAAAGTTAGATATCTCTTCACAAGTAAAACCTATAGAAAATATGAATGAGGTTTTCTTAAACACATTTCTATTAACAAAAACCTCTATTAGAGTTTCGTTTGAATTTTTGTTTCTTTTTATGGAACTTTTAATGCTCGTCCGATACACTTTTTCCTCAAACTATAGCTCACTAAAAGTTAGATTTATCTTCTTTTGTAAAATGTGTAGAAAATATGAATGAAGTTTTTACTAATCACATTTCTATGAACAAAAACCTCTTAGATTTTCCGTTTGACTTTTCTTTTTTGTTTATGGAACTTTTATTTCTGGTCCGATATAATTTTTTCTCGAACTATAGATCACTAAAAATTAGATTTCTATTTATTGGTAACAACTATAGAAAATTTGAATGAGGATTTCGTTTATCAAATTTCTATTAAGAAAAACCTCTCTCATATTTTTCATTGGATTCTCACGATTATTCACACTTCACATTTTATGCAAGTTCTAGAACTAAAGTTGTCATTCCTTTTATGCAAGTTCTAGAACTAAAATTGTCATTCCTTTTATGCAAGTTCCAAAACTAAATCTACTTTTTCCATGAATTGCAAGTTCCAAAATAACTGTCATTCTATACCTTGTAGCTTTGTCCACTATTTTAATTACTTGAAAATATAAATATACGAATTGCAAGTTCCAAAACTAAATGTTATTCGATTGATGCAAGTTCGGAACTAAATCTGTGAGTTCTAGAACTAAATTTGTGAGTTCAGAACTAAATATGTGAGTTCCGAGAAATAAATGAGTGAGTTAGAGCTAACTTAAAACAACTATAACTTTTGCATGCGATCTCGGATTGAGATGATTCTTGTTTTGAAATTGCATAATTTTTCAAGAGAAATCTGAATATGAAATCATATTTGAGTTTAAATTTACTATTCATTATCAATTCCAATTTTACCGAACTAGCATTATCTTTCCTTTATGGCCTACATACACAAGACTTTACATCTTTCCCAAATAATCAATAGGATTAGTCAACAAAATAGATAACAAAATATTTATAAAGAATGAAAAATATATACATCCTGTATTCTATCTAAAGAAAACTATAATTTCAAAGATTACATTTAAATACACTTTCAAAGGCAAGTTGGAAGGAAAAAATAATGGTAATTTATGGCCAATTTATGGCCTCATCAAGCATATCCAATAAACAAAGGAGGAGGATTCCACTTATAGGTAAGTATAGGTTTATTATTATTTCCCTCTTTCCATATTTTTCTATCAAAGGTAGTTGATTAATTTGTGTTAGATTTTTTATTGTTTTAGTTTCATTATCATTTCATTTATGCATGCTAACACAATGTTTCTTCTATTACGAGTGCTTTGCCAATGTGATGGATAACTTGATAGACTAAAATTGGGAATATGGGTGTAGTTAATCTAATCTAGAATGAAATGTGAATACAATATATAAATGTTGTACATGACTATGTGAAACAGCCCAAAAACTATGAAGATGAAAATGTTAAACCCTAGAGTTTAAAGAGAGTTAGAATGGACTCGATTGACTAAATAAGCTCAATGGATTGTGTCACGTAGTGACCTGGAGAAACAGAAGCCGAATGACTATGAAGAGGTCTAAAAAAGGTAGACCAAAGATATCTACGGGTTGACTAAAGCACATGGAAAGGGACTATGGTGTCTCCGTGAGTGTTGTGGTCTACAAAATGGGAACTTTGGTCCGTGTAAAAGGTCTAAAGATGGGTTTTACAGGTTTGGCAAGTGGTTTGAAACCCTCGTTGCATGTCACATCATATTTTTACACTTTTCTAGGTATCACCGATAGTCTAAGATGATAGAAATACCTTCAAGAAACCACATGATTTATTAAAACCTTACAAAGAAGAATGTAAATGAATGGCTAAGAATGACCTTAGCTTTAATCACAATTAGCTTAAGTAATCTGATCCATGCACTACATTTTGGACCCAAAATTGTGTTTTGGTGTGTATGTGTATCATGTGCCCTTGGCACTCTTGTGCCAGTATCACTTTGTGAAGTAACTAATAATAACTAGATGTAGAATGTAATAGAGTTGTGCATGAAATAGAATAAAATCCACCCCTAATCTTATGTGAAGCAGATGAACTAGCCTTGTCCTTGTGATGAAGCTAATGGATGAATATGATCTCTAAATGGATGCAAATCTAGGTGGATGATAGTAGTGAATAGTTATTGGTCCTCATTATGGTCTTATAACTTTATATTTATAGGGTTTCCTTGATCTAATTTTGTAATTAACCCCAAAATAGTCAGCCACAAAAATGATAAAAAGCTAAAATGACTAAAAATATGAAAAAGTGAAGGGAGAGTTCAAAAGGATTGGGGCACCCCTAGTGGGACCGTCAATGTGCCCATAAACGTCCTAATACTAGCTTGGGAACCTTAGTAAAAGGTAAAATAATGTGAATTGATATGAAAGATGACTGAGCTTGTGGGTGTAAGAGGTTGGGAATGATGAAAGAAATAAAATAAGATTGTAAGATTGTCAAAATATGGGGTTAATTAGTACTTTCTTCTCTCAATAACCTTTTAAATAATAGTATGAGACTTAGACTAAATAATTTCCCAAATGCATAATTTTGTGACTACATTCCCCCACTTTATGTTGGTGAGCAGAAATCATAGTAGCATAAAGTAGCTAGAGATGCGTACTTGATGTCTATGATGATTGTAGTAGAAAATGTGTTGAAATACTATACAAAGCATGGAGTGACAAAAGATGATGGATCGTGGAAAGTAAAGATGAAAAAGTGTGAAAAAGTGATGAGAGTCAACCTAGGGTGGAAACATGTGTGAAGCATCCGATGTGTGTGATGTAATTGCATGATTATTATGTTGTGTTCTTAGTAAAGTGTTGTAGTTGATATCGTCATTGTTTTTGTTTCCCTATTTTAATATTTGTTTCTCATACAGCTGGAATTGCAAGGATAAAATGATCAACTAGTCAAATATGTATGTAAGTGTGTGTAAAAATGCAATGTAAAAGACACGTGTGTATGAATGTGAGTGTATAGTACATAAATGAATTTTTTTAAATAAAACATCCAATCACTTTTTGATCCATGTCAAGAAAGAGAGTGTAGAAGCATATCTTGTCATGCCAAGATTTTTTGGGTGATCAACGCCATGGGATGAAGAAGTGTGGGGAGGAATTCCGTTTTATCCTCTAACCTTTAACTTCTTCTCTAAATGTGTGTGAAGAGATCTATTTATGTCCTAGTTTTTGGGTGAGTCGATCCTCCGATGAAGAATTATATGGAGGAATTCCGTTGTATCCTCCAACATTTAATTTCTTCCTAGAATGCTAAGGACTACCATATCCTACAAAATATGTTGTGCACGGTGGTTTCAGACCGGCCTCGAACTCACTCGATGTATGTAACCCACAATGCAAATGGCGAGAAAGTGTCTTGAACTCAATCGGCATAAATGTGTTGTGTAGTATGTGAAACCACCAAATGATGCCCCCTCTTTTGGGGTGAATGTGATGCTATTGATAGGAAAATGTGGCCCTAAAAGATGACAAACCACATGTATGCTAAACCTCTTCCTTCAAGGTGAAAGGAATGCGTTTGGTAGAAACCAAGGCATGCACAAAAAATAAGGATAAAGCAACAAAATGTGTTAGTATGAACAAGAATGTATGTTTACATCAATGTGTAATATACATAAAAACTATATAAGATACCAAGAAAAGTGGTAACGTAAACAAGAAATAAGAAAAAGTAATCACAAAGGGCTTCAAACATGGGACACCACTCACGATATCGCAAGACATGCATGACCATCATGGTAGAAAATAACAATAAAGTGTGCTCATGTAAACAAATGGAAAGGCCCACAAACAAGAGAAAAAAATAGCAAGAAATGTAACAAACAACTATGGAAGCAAATATCCCTCCATAAAAAATGTTGCACATGAAGTACTGTTAACATTTTAGAGAGATAACTATTATGTCAAAAGTGTGTATAAAAAGTAATGTAAAGTGCTAAGTACAAATGAAATAATAACACCTCTAAGAGATGAATGTGAATGCCCCTATGACCAATGTAGGAAGGGTGAAAGGCAAGTATCCATAGTATATGTGAGAGACCTCATTTGTGATCACAACTAGAAAAAGACATGATTGTGCATGTGTGGATGATATAGATAACTCGACTATCTCTCTATGGGACCTAGGGATATATGGCATGGGTTGTAATTCATTTTCATCCTTATCCTTTATCTATTGAAGGTTGATTTCACAAAAGTTCTTATGGGTATGGAAAAAACATGAGGATATCATTCATTTAAAGGTCAACATTAATTTTTGCTAAGCAAGAGATAGATAAATTATCAATAAAGAAGATATAGTTTTATGAATCCATTTATTTTAAGTTTCTTAGGCTCCATTTTCACAAAATTGATTACTATTTGGTAGTTATATCTTCTTTTAAATGATTGTGGAGGATTAAACATTAAAGATATAATATCTTTGGTTAAGATTATACGGGAGAATAAGTTTAGATTAACCAAATCTCTAGGAGAGAATCATAATGTAGAAGGTCATATTGTTGAAACTTAAATATTCTCACAAAGATTGCTAATTTTACTACAATTGAGGCACAATATTAACTAGATACCTCTTTTGAATCCATATATATTTTCATAAAGTATTTATTCCATCAATATGGGGGAAAGGATTTAGTGTTAAGCATATAAATGTCTACACAATATCAATTATGGAATCTAAAACGTAAGGATTTATGTTTGTAATGGATATATCAAGATGTAAAAATCGATTATTAGAGGATTTTACCATACATACCTCTTAATTTTGTTCCAGTACTATATTTTTTTCCTTGTTCTCAAGTTACATTTTTTTTTGAGGGATTCTTCCATAGGAATCTTTTCTTATTATTCAATTGGATGCTCATGAGCCTCTTGATTTTGATGATATTCTATGTCCTCTTGAAAAATTTATAGGTATTATTATATATCATGGAAAATAGATTTCTAAAGTCACGCCACTATGGTTCTAATGCTCCTCTTTATTTCTTATGACTATCTTTAACGATGGTTTGGGAGGACTATGGACTTTAAGTAGTAAAGATCTATGCCTAGACTTTCTTTGTTTAGGTCAAAGTTATTTTATTGAGATATTTACCTCGAAATAAAAATATTTCTTCCTCTTCTTCCCTGTCTATTGAGCTTCTTCCTCTATCCATTCATTCTCTTCCATGAGAGTAATGGGAGCTTGCTCCTTCTCTATAAGGATTATGAAAAATGATTTCGAGATTTTCCTCATCTTCTTGTTTTTAATTTTTTAATTTTTATTTTGTTCACCTCTCTTTTGTTAAAGCTATGATACTAGTTATTCATTGAAGTCGGTAGAGGGGATTAAGCCTCAGAAAACTAGGCGGTTGCCTAGGGTGCCAATGATCGGGGCACCCGAATCTAAAAATTTCCTTCTGTCAGTTAATTTTAGAACTTAAATTTAAAATGATTTATTCGAAGATTTAATATTGATCAACCCATTTATAGATATTATTTTATAGTAACATAAAATTCACGTATACACATAATTTTTTTATTTATTATTTTGCAAATAAAAAAATCACATATTTATAACTACATATGATTTTGTTGGTATTGTTACCCATTCTTTGATGTAGCTCAATATTATGTAGGTGTTTAGTTTGTTCTAGAAAAATGTTAATGCATTTTTAATAATGTCTTTGGTATATCTAGTAGAGGTGACTATACGGAAGGAAAAAAAGTATTTTATTTTCTATTCTTAATTTTTGTGGAAAAGTTTAATTATTTTGTTATGAGGAATTCATAGGCCTGGTCCAAATACAATTCTTCACAAAACCATGGGAGCTACATAATCATTTTTGTTTCTTTGCAAAGAAATGTTGCTTTATTTCGGATAGAGTTAATGTCACCTACTTAATATGGCTAAATCAAACTAATAAGAAGCCTTGTATAAAATATTGAATTTTTACATTTTGAGCATCCACTACGATTAATGTTTTCCATCCATGAAATTTTTTCATCCTTGTGTGATAACTTATTAATCTATTTTATTATTATTTGATTATGACCATGATGTAAATTTAAACATAAAGGGATATAGACATATTTTATTTATTTACTTTATGGAAAAATATATTAACTAAATTTTTGACGAGGGCATCCACTCAAACTATTGCCTAGGGCGCTCCCAACCTTTAATTCGGCCCTTTTGAAGTGTAAGAATCATTTTACGACCTGCATAACAAGGGGGGATAGCTATCACATTGAGATGGGATAAGATCTAATTGTGCTTTCAAAAAGAGTTGAATTAGGCGTAATATAAGGATAGCGAAAAGATAAATTCACGCTAGCATAAAAATCCTAGAATAAGGATCACTATCCGGGAAGATTTCTTAAGGAAAATAGGCTTAGAAATTGGATTTAACATCAAGATATGAGTGGTGAGAAATATTTGGCTGAAAATATTCATTATTAAAAATTAAAATATATTCATCTCATTTGAGGTGATTGGAGAGGAAAATCTACTCATGCCTTCGCCAAGGAATTTTTGTATGGACACATTGTTATGTAGTGTGGGAATTTGCATATATAAAACTCAATTGTAATTATAGGAGGTAAATGAATTTTATCAGAAAAGAATTTTGTATGAATTGAGATTGGTCATTTATAGAAAATCATTTTCAAAAATTGACTAGCTTACTTAAACTAGTTGAA